>VXAL01011043.1:18640-122491 GCA_013399475.1 Chauna torquata
CCCCCCCGGCGGCCCCGCCGGGGGCCCGGGGGGGCGGGCGGGGCGCGGGGGGGCCGGAGGCTCGCACCCCACTGTGGGACCGGGTGACAGCCGCTGCCGGCCCCGCTCCTCCCGGGGGCCGGGCCCGGCCGGCGCTGAAGCGGGGCACGGGGGGGACGTTTGAGAGGGAAAAAAAAAAAACAAAAACAAGACCAAAAAAAAAAGGAACCGGCGCGGATGGGCAGCCCGACGGCAGGTATGCGCGGGGACGGGCACCGGGCGGGCGGCTCGCGAGTTCGCCCCGAGCCGCGGCTCCACAGCTCGGGCGTCCGGCCGCCTGCCGCCCCCCGCGCTTCTTCCCTGCCGGGCAGCCCGGCGTGACTTCCCGCTGGGTGCCGGGGGCTTTCTCTTTCGTTGGTTTTTATCCCCCCCGCCGTGTTTCCAGCAGCCGGCCGCACGCATGCGGAGCGGCTGGAGGTTTGCCTGCGCTGCTGTCGCCGCACGGCAGCGTCCGCGCTCTGCGGGCGGCGTTGCAGCCGCGCTGCCTGCCCCGCATCGCTCCGCGACAGGTCCCCGGCGCGTGTGGCACGCTGAGACCGTGCGAGCTGGGAGCTGCTGGCGCGGCTGGGCTGCCTGGGGTGCCGTGCCATTCCTCCGCCCGGGTAGGAGAGGCGTCCTCTGTTGTTGGCTCGTTACCGGGCTGCGCGCAGTGCCCCGTGCTCTGCTCCGTCGGTGTGCGCGCTGCTGTTTTGGACCAAGTCGTAGTTCGGGGACCTCACCTTCGCTGTCCTTTCCTTGTGGAAAAAGCTAACTTCAAATAAATGCCCGGGAGTGCAGATGTATTGAGCAAAAACTATGGAAAGTAAGCTTTATTAGTGTTGTGCTGGGGGTGTTATTCCGGAACAACTTGAGAACGCAGCTGGTAGAAATTAAAACTGATGAGAACTTGAATTCTAAAACCCTAGTTATCTGTTTACTTAAAATATAATAATATGTTAATGTACATCACTATTTAGTGCTATTTTGATTTTTTTTCCATTTATTGAAAGTTGAATATCAAATTAAAGTAGAGGTATTTTATTTTGCTCATTGTGGGAATATCGTCAGATAAAATAGCCCCAGTGACTCTTTTTTGAGCTTCTTAATGCCTTTTTCTCTCAAAAAATTTCAGAGAACAGTCAGAAGAGGAATGGATGTAACATGATAGCCTTGGTGGAGTGCTCAAAACACGCAAATTCTGCGAAGATTCGTTTTTTTGGCTAAGTAGTAAAAAGAAAATGGATGAATCAGCTTTGCTGGATCTGTTGGAGTGTCCTGTTTGCTTAGAACGCCTTGATGCTTCTGCAAAAGTCTTGCCTTGCCAACACACGTTTTGTAAGCGCTGTCTCCTGGGCATTGTGAGCTCTCGAAACGAGCTTCGATGCCCGGAGTGCAGGACTTTAGTGGACTGCAGTGTTGATGAACTTCCCAGTAATATTTTGCTTGTTAGACTACTGGATGGCATCAAACAGAGGCCTCGGAAACCTGGCACTGGTGGTGGGACAGGTGGCACGAATGCTCTAAGGGTCCCGGTCAACCCTGCTGCTAACTGTGGATCGAAGGACCTGCAGAGTTCTCAAGTTGGACAGCAGCAAAGGGTGCAAGCACGGAGCCCTCCTGTTAGAGTAAGTACTGAGTGATGATGGTGTTTTGTTGCCATCTTTTTCCTCACTGTTTCAAAACAGTTGATGTCCTTTGCTTCAGGATAAGGACAGTCAGATAAGAAATACGGCAAAGCAAGTTATTCTTGGAGAATTGTTGTGGATGTCTGGCAGACACACATTGGTATTCTTACCAATATTGGTTTACTGCTACGTTAATACCAATAAGTGAAGGATAATACTTTCTTATTAGATACTTTATTTTGGCTCTTGCACTTTCTGTAACGATTCTGATTATCAATAAATTTCCTTTAAATTAGATATAATGAATGTTAAACATGAGCAGGGAAGTGATGTTCTTGTTGAAGTCAAAGAAAGTTTTGCCATTGGCTTCTAAGGAGCTAGGCTTTTACTTATCTTCTTTTAAAAGAAGAGATCTTTGAATTACCGTGGTTTGGTAAGTTTATTTGTACTTTCGGTCCTCACCCTTTATTTAAATTTCTTTTCCTCAAAGTATTTTTTTTTTTTTTAAGCGATTAGAAAATCTGTGTGCTATGATATGAAAACATTCTTATGTCTGTGCTCACGTTCCTTCCTGGGATCCATGCAACCTGTACACTGTCATGTGTTATAATCAAGACTGCAGTAGCCTCATTTATGGTTATCCATTCTAGAGCCTGTATCAGGAAATATCAATTTATGACATGACTGACCTTACTCTGTTTTGTCTAATGACAAGGCAGATAGGCAGCAAGACCTTTCGGAGAAGCCAGTTTTGGGATGCTTGCCTATTTAAAGTTCCAGTGATTTAAGTGAAATTTCTGAATGATTTATGTTTTCCTTCCTGTGAGGTTTAGAGACATGTCCTAAGGAGGTTCAAGGAGAGGGCTTAAATGTGCATTTGGCAAGACTAGTTTTTATTTTGAAGCATATCTGAATGGTAAGTAAACTAAATCAAATGAAGGAAACCTTACACTTATTCGTCTTAGGAAGTATTTGTATGATTGGAATCTTTCTCAAACATCATAGATACACCTCTTAAGTTTGCATTGTCTTCTCTGCTTGGTAACCTCACTAGGTTCTTCTCTCTAGAATAAAAAAAATAATTCTTGTGCCACATCTTGTTAATGAGTTTTGTGTGTGTGTCGGGGGAGAGAGAGAGAGAGAGAGAGTGGTAAGGGAGGGGAGAGAAGATGATGTATGTTCTTCTTTCAGAAGGTAAACAATTTAAAAAAGAAAAAAGTAAAGAAACTTCAGTGTCAAAAACAATCCTCTTTTCTAGAACCTTAAGGAGCTTGCTATGGTATCTTGCATTTGCAAAAGCTCTTCAATTTAAAACAAAGCAAAATATCCATATAACTTGTTTATATATGATCATGTAGACCTCTCTAAATAACTGTTTATTTTCAGAGACTGCTTCCTCTCCAAAAAGGCTTCTGGTGTCACAATGTACTGCATATGTGAACGAGTGCACTTTGGAGTTTCTCAAGGTCTTATTAGAAAAAATTATAAAACTGAATATGAAATATTCTCTCTTTTTTTAATGTTCCACAATATCCTGTTTGCAACATTTGCATTTCCAGATGTTATACAGAGTGGAAAGTGATAACATATGGAAAGTTGCTTCAATTCATTAGCTATGTTATATACCATGTGCCATTAAAATTGTGACCATGTGGATTGCTCATGCAATTAACTGATACTCAGTGTATATTGGTGGTAGACATCAGCGTTTTACAGTAAGTCTGAATACATCTTTGTTTCTGGGATTTCAATGTTGTGTAGGGTAACACAGGCATTCTTGTCTTCTTTCCTTTGGGAGACAGGGAAAGATGATCTTCTCATCTTTTGTCCACTTAGTCCGGAATCTTTTTTACTAGGAAGGCAGTACTTTTAAGAACATGAGCCTGCTCTGAGGGATAAGAATGGGGAGATATGAGCAATTTTTCCTTTTCCTGTATGAAAAGTGTTTTAAAAAAAAAAAGCTTCAGAAAACAAAATGCCAGTTTAATGGACAATGTTGAACTGAATGCCTTATTTGTTTTGTTAACTATACCATAAGGATGGCTTCAAATACAGTTCCTCTCTGGGAGCTGGGGAGGAAAATCTGTTTCTAGATGAGTGGCAGAGTCAGATTTCCTAAACTAATTTTGTTGAAGGGGAACAATGAAGGGGAATAAATGAAAGTTGCTGTTACATTAAATGAAGTGAATGTGGATGAAGGCTGTCAAGTCATAAACATTCTGCTTATACCCTGAAGTAATACTAAACTCATAAATGCCCTTTCAGAGGATGCCATAATTTTCAGAAAAGGTTAATTCAGCATGTACTGCAGCGCGATTTCCTGAACTGTATCAATAACTATGAAACTGCCAGCCGTGTTATTTCAGAGTACTGCCTATATTGCATTCTCTGTGTGTATGTGGTGACATGTGGCAATAAACAAACAAATGGTTCCTTGTGTCTTAAAACTAATGAAGCTGGGGGCTGGTGGGGATTAACGTGCCCTGCACCTTGTATCTCCCCCGGTGCAGTAACCCTGTTTTTCTGTAACCTGTATAATCTCTCACTGCTATAGCAACTGCAAGTTCTTAACCTGTTTCTATCCTGCTCTATTTTGATGCAGAAAGCCCTCTGTACCTTTCCCTGGCTACCAGTTGTACAAAGGCAGCATAGAACTGTACCTGATGGAAATTTTGTTTGCTGACTGCCCAGCAACGGTTGAGCTCATTTTGCAGCTTTCCCTTTGGTGTGGATGCTAATTCAGTGCTGCTTTTTTGTTGTTTTTTTGTTTTTGTTTTTTTTGTGAAAACCTTCAGCTAGGTTGACAGTTTGTAAGAGCTTTAAGAACTGCAGCATGCTGTTAAATCTGCTTCGGTCTGGTCATCAGGTGCAAGTTACTGAGGTCTGTTGAGGGGCTGTGTGATCACGGGAGCCTTGTTTCCTTAAAAGGAACACATGAAAATTTGAGGGTGCTTACTTTCAAATTTCTGTTCATATTATGCATCTCGTCACTTCCACAAAGTGTGCCAAGTAGGTATTATCCTAAGTTCCTTATGGAAGTTTTACAAGGGTATGGTTATTGCAGGAGTCGTAAACTTAGCTGTGTGCAAAAGTTAGATGTTGGAGACTGTTCTAATTTCTGTACCAGAGGATAGGCTTAAGTTGATAAACATTTAACTCCCCCCTGCCGCCTCCTTGAATTTGTATATGCCTAAGACATACAAATTCTGCTAGTTTCTTTATGGTCCAAGTTAGGGCTGTCTTCTCAGCAGAATCCAGAGTGGAGATTGTATAGATAGTCTGAGATTTTACCACTGTTGAAAATGTTTTGTTTTTCTTTTGTTTTCCATAATGTTTTCAGCTGTTTTCTGGACCAAATGTAGGCCAGAAGAGATAAATGAAGGATTCAAACATTTTTTCTTTGCAAAAGAAAAGTATGAATAGCTCAAAAACTGGCCAAGCCTAATAGAGTTGGTGCTTATGCTGAATGCGTATTGATGGTGTAATTTGAGTATATTGTACTGTATGTCAGTGAGAAATCTTACAGCGCAGACAATGGAAAAGTCGTAAAGCTTTTTCCGTTTAATCTGGAAAACTGACTTCATCACTTGTAGTGAAGTCTCCTTGAAACAAGAAGGTAAAGGAACATTACAGGCTACTGGAAGATGCTCATTTAGGTGTTCATGGGGCTTTCTCACTGCTTTAATAAATTTTAGCTCAATGTGTTCCTAAAACTTTCTTCAGAATCAGTAACATCTCGGATGTTTGCGATAAATTCTTTTAAACTGAGGAGAAAAGAAAAACCCACAAATAGTAGCTTGTTCGATGGGTTTCTACCGATGCTTGGCTGTGTTGCATTGTATAGTAAACCCGCACTTCCATTCTCATGCTGGGGTAACCCAGGAAAGTAACAGTAAAATTTTGAAATCCCACTTTGTACTGCTGCAGCCACAGCGGTCACTTGCGGTCCAGTAGGCTTGCCTGGGAACCTCTGGAGCAGCTTCAATGCCAAGAAGGAAAAAAGATGGATCCAGGTTCTCTTTTCCCAACAGTGGTGTTTGAGCTCAGCACACAACGTGGGGCAGCAGGGACGATGGGCTGCCCTCTCTTCTGTGAGGGCTTGGAGAAGCCTGACCTGTTTATGCGTTGGGCACGATGCATGTTGTTAGCAGTCAGTTTTCCTTTACACTGAACAGCTCTGGAGGAGAAGAGCCCAGGCAGCAGCTCACACAGTTGAATTGTTTAGCAGGATTCGTAGACCTGCTAGGAGCTGAAATGAGTGCTGCAGTTGTAGTCACGGCTCTCACTGGCCAGCTGATACACTGACAGAAGTTTGTTGTCAGAGGAAACCTCTTAACTGTTATCACAAGAAGACCAATGGGACTGAAAATGTGCTATTCATACATCAGTAACTTTGTTAAAGGATTGAAAGTAAATGTGGGGTTCTGACCAAGCATAGCAGCAGCTGTCAATTGGAACAGGTGTTTAAATTGGCTCTAAACAAGAGTTAGCAGAATAAAACAGTACATAGAAATGTCATATTGGTAAACATCTGCTGGCCAGGTACTGTTAGAAGAGGCCCATGTTGTAATGAGAGAGATCAGATTGTAAAGTATACCACTTTTCAAAAAACACTGTTGTAGAAATATGCAGCTGCTAATGCAGTTAGTTTCATGATTGGTATTTGTGCTGGTAGGTTAGAAAATCATTACCTGATGATACCTGGTTTTGAGGACTGTATTTGTACAATTTAAAAATGTGTGTTTTATTGTTGTCTGTGCAATTTTAATTATGCATTCCTGAACGTATTCCTTTCTTATAAAAGTAAGGTGTAGCAAGGTGCAACTTCTCAAATTAAGAGATGTTATATGTTGAATGCAGAGATAGGCGCCTATTTGTATTCTGGAGTGATCATTAGAAGATGTTTTGAGAGGTCTCTGTAGAAGATGTACAGGCACTTTTGTTTCCTCTCACGCTTTCTGAAATAACAGATTCTGGTTTTACGTCTACAATTGCTTGTACAATTTTAATTACTTCTCTGTAATGCTTTTGTATCCTATGTTAAGCTAGATAAAATTTAATGGAGATTATAAATATAAAAGGAAAACACGCTGTCTCTCATGGCGTTAATGTGTTTCCTCTGCTAGATAACTAATTAAGTAAAGAGAAGGAGGATAAGCAATAGGAAGAATTGTCTCTGTATCTAAAGGCATTGGGCTAGGATTCAGTGCTTCCGGGCTTGGTTCCTGGCTCTGCCACAGATGTCTATTATAACCTTGCACAAAGTCATTCAGAGCTCTTTGTGCCTGTTTCCCATCTGCAGATATGACTGATAGTACTTCCTTTGTCTGACTTGCTGTTTAAACTGTATACTCTTTAGGGCAAGGATTGACTTTATTTTGGATGTATGTATAGTGTGTTTTACAATGGGTCCACAGTCTCAGCTGAGGTCAGTAGATACTGCTGTTTGCTCTTTAAATAGTTGACATCCAGATTACCAAAGAGCTCTTCATTTCCTGTAGCAACGATGGTCCAGTGCATAGTGTTGAGTTGTTAAAAAGATTTCGTTTTGTGTTCGGATGTTTGATAGTCAATCTCATAAATGCCTCAGTGAAGAAAAGCCAGACACTTAAAATAGCTGGAAGCTGGTGTTCCGTTCTTTATCTTGGGAAATTTGTATCTGACGGGAAAACTTGTGTGTAGATTTGAGTGTGTTTTGAAAGGAATGAAAAGAGAATGTCTAATGTGAATGATGCTGGTAGTACTGAAATATTTAATTCCATACTTTGAACCTTGATGAGTCTTTCACTGCAAGCTGACAGTAATCTGCTTGATGAAATAGGTGAGAAACTAGTGTAGTCCCTTTACTTAAAAATAATTGGGTGCTGAAGTAGGTTGACTTAAAAACAAAAATTGAGAAAATAACACATCCACAGTGCTTAAGTGTGGTACTTAAATCTTTTAACTTTGTTTCTGATGCCCTTTTATTATTTGCATATTAGTGGAAGATAATGTGTAATTGCTTTGGTTTCAGGAGGAAGAGGGGGCTGTCTTCATTTCCCTTCATTTCCCGATTTTAATATTAATATTCCTCCATCTCCGTAGATTCATTTAAAACAGCTTATAGAAATAAAATGGTGTCTTTCTGCACTGTAATTTGGTCAGTGGGTTATAGGTTATTGCTTTGATCATTCAAAAAATTTTAACTTCTGCAAAAAAAAGGAAGTTTAAAGCCAGTATTTTTAATGAGCTCATGAAGGACAGCAGTCTTTTCTTTTTTTTTAGAGAGAATAAAAATATTTTTTTTCTTATTACCGTGGAAATCAAATACTAATAAACTTGCTTTACATGAGTGGTTCAGGGTCTGGTTAAAAAAAAATCACAGTAGTGCTGTTGCTGTGTTTCTCTACGCATAGTGCCTAGCTTTTTGTGATTGGTACCTCTTGTTCAGTGGCTTAATAGATATACTGTAAAGGTAGAAGGAGCTGGAGAGGGTGATTAAAATGGGGCTCAGCTAGAAATCCTTCTTCTTCCCCTCTCCTTTACCTGAGTAAAATGGTTTTCAGATGTTATTTCCTCTTCTTACCTGTGTTTTGTGTACATATAGGAACTGCAGAAAACAGCAGGCCTGAAAATGCAGCTGTAATAATAAAACTGGAAGCTATCTATGTTCAGTCGTTTGTCTTTCAGTGGACTTCCCCTTGTAGTGCATTTGCAGTGCCTTCTCCTTATGATGTGCTTAGCACCTTCCTTGTTCTTTCCTTTGGCTCCATCATTGTCCTTTATTCAAATATCTGATCTCCTCTGATCTTATGTAGCATACTACTTCCAAGAAAAACGTATCTTGCTTCCTCCTCATGTCTAACTTGGCTGTGACTGTCAAACAGAAGGAAAATAAAATAAGCAATAAGAAAGAAAATGCTCTAAGTGTCTGGACTGCAGAAACTCATGGTATTTATGACTCTCTTTGCTAAATGAATTTAGAGCATAAAGCATAGGTTAGTACTGCTGTATCGGTTAGCCTCCTTTAGTTGTAAAAGCTCTTTTGTTCCTTCTCCTTTAAATCACTGGCTATGTGCATACCCTAGCGTGGATAAGAACGTGTCTCAGTAATTCAAGCTGAAATATCATTGCGTCAGCTCTGTCCATACATGCACCTTTTTACTATGGGCGCAAAGGAAAGCGTGCATCTGTTACGTCTCAGTTCCGATCAGATGCCTCTGTGTTAGACAGAAAAGCTTCATCTCAGAAAATCAGCAGTGAATTCTTGGGTCAGTTGTACTACGTTAATTCCTTTGCTTTTCTTTCTGTATCACCAAGTTGGGATCTTTTTAAGAGCAGCTTTTTTAGACCAAGAATGCAAGCTTTGAGGTGAGCTGGATTAATTTCGGGAAGTAAGCAGCCCTGAAGTGGGAGAATTGCACATTCCAGGAAAATACTCTGTTCTGCACTTGTTTCATTCCTTGCCTTCCAAGCTCATGAAGATTGCTTCAGCCTTTCTGATGTGTCCTGACAAACTAATGGGATGCCTTGACTCTAGGATGTGTTCAGAATACTGAAGAATGGTGATGTAGCGTGTGTTAGTTATAGATTTCCACCTTCCTGTAGATCTGAGAGGGAGAGGAAAAAAAATCTGACAGAAGAGCTTCAAAGGTAGCTTCTTAGAGATGATGTGCCCACTTTACGAGTGCATATTGCAGTTTTGTGTAATTGGCAGACTTCAGTTATACTTTGATGTCTGTGGTCCAAAATTGAAATGTTAAGGTAAGGAAGCAATAGTTCTGCTGTCTTAGAAATCCTTTGTTCTCTTTTGGTTTCCAAATGTATCAAATTCTGGGCCAGCAATGCTGGCAGTTGACTATAAGATCTTGACAGAAGTCTCCTAGACATAGCACTGTCTGTGCAACCAAGATTCTGGTGTAGAGGGGGGAGATGGCAGCAGTTATCTGATCATCGGACAGTGGGGCTAGTCCAAGTTAGAGCCTTGCTGTACTGACAGTGCCTGAATAACTGCTTTCATTTATCCTCATCCCGTAGATATTGCCGGGGCTGCACACAATTTGGGCTTGAAGCCCCTAGCTGGTTTTGGTCAGTGCAGAGGTGAACTGTTAAGCCTTTTCTTCCTCTTCTGCATTCTCTTAAACGTCAGGAAAACGTCAGGACTCAAAGATGCTCTTCTAGAGCATCCATGTAATTGTCTTGAATTTTCTTAGGGGTACCCCCTTATCAATTAATTTATATTCTGCTGTGTCTCTTCTGAGTTAAGCTCTGAAACATTAGATGTTACTGGGAGGGGATTAGAGTGGGTGAGAGCTAAGGACATTATAATCCTTTCTGTTTGCACAGGTCTGCATGGCATCTCTCTGGCTTCCTGGTTATAGTAATGAACACGAGATGTGCACTTTCTACCTGTGAAGGACAAGTCAGTCTGCATGGTGTTCTGGCTCACTGATGCTGATGTGGAGAGCAGAAAAGGGAACAGAATGGTTCCTGGGGCGTTCCAAATCTTTCTCTAAAAGAGATGAAGTACTTGTTGTCATCAACACAGTATTAAAGCACCAACAAAAATAAATGTCTATTCTGTCCATTTTAAAGCAGCACACGGAACTGTATTCCGATATTACCAAAATGCTGTGTAGTTTTCTGACTGGATGAGATACTTGCTTAAGAAACAAAACAAGCAAAAAAAAAAAAAAAACCCACAGACTTTTGTAGTCCTGCTGAGATCCTGGTGAGGCTGTAGATGAGCCGGTCATTGTTCTAGAGATATTGGATAATCACTTGAGAGAAAGCAAGTTCAGGATTTGGAATTCTCTGACATGTAATGCTTATATACATACCTTTAAAATGTCATTCAGTGTTTCCTGGCAACATACGTGTTTGGGCTCTACAGTTGAAGTGCAAATGAAACACAGTAGTCAAGCTGAACTGTTCATGTTTCACTTATAGACACTGCTGCCAAAGTGTCCGGGAGTCTGAGCCTGCTAGGTATGTGAAAATCAGCTGTGGCACGTATGAGCGATCTATTGTGGAAGTCATTTACCCATGTACCCTTAGACGCTTATGACTGTGACACTCATTTGACACTTCCTGTGACATGCAAGCATGTGATTCAATTATCCCAAGTCAAGTTTTTGTAGCATAGGAGTATAAACACTTCAGAATTTTAAGTAATTGAATTTCTCGTCTAGGCCTTCATTCCTACCTTATTTGGCCCTTGATTAATTTTTTTTTTTCAATCTATGATGTAAGCACTTCAGTATAAAAACCAGAACCTGCAAGAATGCCTCATCTGCTTGAAATGGGTACATGATTCTCTTCGGTGCATGTGTGTGCACTGTTTTGCACAGTAATTCTATTTTTGAAACAGTGCTGATGTATTCTATATTCTGCGTACAATTTTAAAAAATATGGTATACATTTGTGGGTGTAGTGTTCATTTTTTTTGCTTTTGAAATAAAAGGTCTGATATGGGGTTTAACTGTTCTTTCCCTATTCCACATTGGCATGATTCTTCAGAGTTGAGTATAGGTAGTCCATTTTTACTTATAAATGTGCAAAGTACAATTTTGCAATTTCTAGCTGGGAAGTATCCTGTTAATCATAAATGCATTTTGATCAAAGGTAAGCATTTAAACGTTGCTTAAAAATTAATATAGATACCATTCTCTTCATCTCAGAAGTGAGGGAGTGCCACCCATGTTGCACAGAACTTTTAATTTTCAGCCAAAAATTAAGCCAGGCGTCAGAGAATGTCCTACTGAACTTTATAAAAGCAGAAGCACTGAAAAGCAGTGAAACACCTTCCTCAGTCTGTAGAGTTTCTTTGTTAATAAAACTAATTTTGTTCATGTCATTGACATTACAATAAGGTGAGGTAGCTCTGTTCTTTTTATAAAGGAAAGATGTATACATTACATCTCTTGACTTCCTTTTCTCAGTACCTAAACTTCAAAATATACATGTACATTAAAAGCTTTTTGAAGAACTAAAGCACTGTTTTATCTTGTGTGAACCACAATTTTACAAGACGAGCTTTTGAAAAGCTCTGGTTACAGACAAAAGTACCCACTCCTACCAGACTTTCATGCTGCTGGTCAAAAGAGAAGGAATGTAGTCTTGCACAGAGGTGTGAGAGGATTAATAGTGAATAATTTGAAACAAGTGTCTTCAATTATTCTTCATTAGCATGCTCCTAATTCTATGTTACAGCCTGCATTTCATTTAGATAAAAATAAGTGAAAAATTGAGGCACTTTTGACTCTGATTTAAGTGCTAAGATGAAAAGTACTCAAAGATAATCAGATGACTCTCTGACTTGGCATATGTAAGGCATAGCTATTCTAGAAGCTTATTTTAAATAAACCCAGTAAAGGTGAATAGAGTGTGCTGTGGTAATGTGTCTTGGAGTAAAGATGAAGCTTCTATTCTGAAGCTCAGAGCTTGCTAAAAGAAAATGAACTCATTTGGTTCTCATGGACAAAGCTTCGCTTGTTTGTATATGTCAGTGCCCTGCTATCTCACCTGGTCATCTTTTTCATGAGCTAGATAAAGGTCTGAGAGGAGACTCTTAAGTCTTACCCACACTAGCAGAGTTAAGCCATTTTCAAAACCTGTTTAATTTAACACAGTTTTAAATCCACGGCCTTATTAAGTTAACAAGCCTTTAGCCTTGCCACCAGGTTCTGTAATCCTCTTAGATGTTCAGTCTAAGCAGGGCAGGGACTGTCAATAAGCAGATGAATAGATAATCTTTCAGAAGACATATAGGTCTTCCAGAAATAAGTGTGGACATCTACACTTGTTTTTGAAAGGTTGAGAAATACTGATTTGAACTTGTATTAAGACACACTACCACATTACCTACAACTAGAGTAAAAAGAACTATCACTTTTTTTGTTAAGGGGGGGAAAAGTGAAGTTTTTTTTTTTTTATGCGATCCTTCCTGGTTTACAGCCCAATAAAATTAGGCTAAATTTTAAATATAGAGTGGGGTAAATAAAAATAATATTTTGTTTCATTGCCTTTGTGCATATGTAAATTGAAGCTTCTTTGTGGTTGTTTCATGAGCTATCTTGAAAATCTTTCAGACAGCCAATAGTCCATGGACCAGATTTTTAAAAACATTAATGCAGATAATGTGGTATTGGCTACTGCTGCAGTCTGCACGTTACTTCTGTTCGGTTTTGGCTCTTCTAGGCGTGTTGAACTTAAGCTGTTCCCTTCTCCTGAAGATTGCTGCTGAGGTAGTGGAGCCAGAGGAAGGGAAAAAAACAGTTTATAGTGGAAGAAGTTAGCCTCACCATAGGATCCATGCCAGACATGTTCACACAGCATGGAAGTAGGAGCAGAGGAAGTGTATGTGGGGTACAAGCCAGGTCTGGGAGATGCCAAGGGGTGACCTTGCGTTTGGAGAGTGTGGCAGAAGAGCTAAGCACACAGGGCATGTGAGGCATGAAGGCAATCACTCATCCCATTGAGAGAATGGGAGAAGGCTTCAGGGAGGAGACGACTGATAAGTGGAGAAATTTCAGTGCTGATGGGTGATGAAGAGCAGAAAGGTCAAATAATATGGGGCGGGGCGATTGTGAATTATGATGAAAGAAAAACTATAGCAGTAGATTTAGAATACGACCATAGACAGGTTTGAGGAAAAATGAAGGAAGAGGAAACTGGATCGAGTGAATGACTCTTTGCTCACTGGAATTGAAGTAGAGACCTGGTGAGGAGAAATTACTGGAGAAACAAGTTGAAGAGGTAGTCTGATGTTTGAGGAAGGTTTTGAAGAGCATCAAAATAGAAAAGCTGCTGTGGAAGATCTGAGTAGACAGTAGGTGAGAACAAGAAGAATTGTGTTGACTCCCATCATCTATATTCCTCTAGTATAATTGTATTTTAATTTTAAAATACTGTGTCATGTGCTGTGTGACATTTAGAATATTTCCTTTCTGAAATGGTTGAAGAACTTCCTGTCTGAATTGGAATTGGTAGGACTGTGAGGATTATTTAGTGCATGTCTCTAAAGCACTTTGAGATTCTTCACAAGATTCTAAAAATAGCAATTTTATTACTAATAAAATATTCTCACGGTTCTTAGCTTCTTTAGGACTAATAAAAACATTTTAGTCCTTTATTTAGTGAGTATAGGAAAGAATACGGGAAAAGGTGGGCTAGTGCCTGAGGAATTGACTGGATTAACATAAGTTTTTTTTGTTTGTTTTGAGGAAAGACTTTCAAGGAAGGAAGGAAACGATGCATTTCTGACTTACGATTTGGTAGCATTTTCTTTTGTCCACCTTCCATGTTTCCTCAGTCTTTTGTGTAGTCCTTTCATTTTGTGGAAGGAGGTGGAGTGAATAAAACTTTTGGTAGAATGTGGCTTTCAGACTTAAAAGGCAGACCTAGCTCTGCACTTAACAGGATTCACGTGGAAGTGGCATCACCAGTATCACAGTGCTCTAGTTTTAGGTGCAGACTTCAATTACTGAAGTCTAAGCTGAATGTACCTTGTTGCCAAACTGTATTTTGTTTTTGGAGAAGGAAGCTGACTTTTATTAGGGTAAATTAATCTGGATGTCTTAGTACTCTGTGAATGAAATAGCATTTGATTTGTGCTGTGCTTAGGAAGAAGAATGCTTTGCAGATTTTTTGCTTCTGTTCAGCATATTAAGTTTATTAGAAGAAATCCGTCCGAAGTGGTCTTACATAAATACTCACTGTATTTTTATTTCTATAGCTACAAGACCTTGTGAAATATAAAGGCAGTTTTGAACTTTGTTATTAAAATATACATTGGAAATTATACTGTTGGAATACAGAGGAGTGTTAATGGCTTCCATGAAAACAGATCTGGTAAAAATTAACAAATGCAGTAGATATCCTTCACTAAAGGGACATTGGTCTTGGAGTTTCTGTGGTAGCTGAAACAATAGCTGCTGCTCAAGCATGCTGGTCAGCATAGTAAATCTGGAACAGGGGAAACTACCCTATGAGGACTGATAAAACTGACCTGGTAAAGATACCGGGGCTGGGTCATTGATTAGTGCCTGAGGAAAAAACAGATTTATCTGAGGAGAGGAGTAGAAAGAAAGGAGGAAGGAGAAAAAAAAAAAAGCAGCAGTGTTGAACATGAACCAGAAAGGTAACAGAAAGCTCCAGAGAGCACAGGACTTGCTGGTTAAGACTAGTAATTGTAAGGTAATATGTGCTGTTGCTCAGTCATGTTGTTTTCAGAGAATCATAATTTTATAGATGTTCTTGGTAAACAGCATTTTGAATTCTGATTTTGTCTTTTTAATGGAGGTAAACCAGGAAGGACCTACTAATATTGGCTAGGTATTCGGATCTAGGTGTAACAAATACTTTGCATTTTATCTCTATGCTTTTTGCTTTTCTTTGCACAGTGTTTTCCAAAGGCAGTGGAAAAATATAGCAGTGGATACAAGAGTCTCATATTTTTTCTATTTTGTCATTTTGTCAGTATGCATTGAATCTGCCTTAAATGAATCACCTAAATCAAGGTAATTCAATCTTTGATTCAGTATTTAACTGAATTTAAATCCTGTGAGGATTTATACCGGTGATAGTAGTAGCTTAATTATGTAGACTTTTGGTGTCTCTTCCTGCACCTGAAGTTGTTCTACTCAGTGAAAATAAAACATCACTGGAAAAAGGATTAAAACCCAACTGTCCACATCCCAGGCGAGTGCTTGGGTCATTAAGCCAGAGAATTGTTTTGCTGTCCCTTTCAGTGCTGTAATAGAGGTTAAGGGAAATCCATGTTGAGATAGACGCTGGTAGTAGTTTGTACAATCAGATTGTCTCGGGGAGAAAAGGGAGCTAAACCTGAGGTCTCCATATCTGGGATGAGTGCATGAACCCTTTTTGTTCACAGATGAAAAAGAAAGTGTTGCAGGTACTAATTACTAATGACAGTCTTTATGGAAAGAGCTTTTTATTTTTAGCTGCTTGTTTGTGTCCTCAGTGAATATTTTGGTGAGAAAAAATGATTTTGATCTTGTATTTTGTCTAGAAATGACAAAATTAAGTATGGCTTGAAGTGACACCCCCCTCCCCAATTTTTGGCTGTCAAATGGGGAACACAACATTTGTTGTTTGTGTTGGTTTAGCTGTGAGATTTTTTTTCTCATGTTCCTCTCTAATGTAAAGATGAGAATAATTTAGAAGAAAATAGGTCGTTACTGACTTCTCTTTTTAATGAGAAAATATCTCTTGGGATAAGCTTTCATATGTTGGAGCATTATTGTCTTGAAAGAAACTAATATTTATCAAAGCATAAATTAAGACTTTTTTCACTAGTTAGTTGACATTTAAAAAGACATTTTTAAAAGCATCTATAACTTTGAATAGCTATATCTCTGTCATTTTGTGGGGATTATGTACCTGTTACTGAATTTGAAAGAAAAGAAAAACAGCAAAAACAGTAATTTTAGTGTAATATTATTCCCTTAAAAATAATAGCCTGTAAATTGCGTTGGGAGGTACATGGACCTCAGTTTTTTATATGACCTTGCACAGCGTATCTAGCCTTTTGTTCTTTCCAATTCAGTGTTCTTCTTTTGTAAGAAATGAGTGTGAGGTATGTTCTTCCTGGGTGGTAGAAAAAATAAGTAAATTCTGTGAGCTTTAGGTTTTCATGCAAAGTGTTTGAAAGCCTAAGTAGCGAATCAGTATTTAAAATGAGTCACTGAGCAGTGTAATACCACAATGTTCTGCTGTTTCCTTTTTAAAAAAGCAAAATGGAACTGCATTCTTCCACCTCCTAGGCAAGAGAGCAACAGAGGCTGTACATATGTACTATTATTGAGAATTACAAGTGCATACTCATCTTACGGCTCTAGATGAAGTGTAACTGTTCTACTTTATGCATGCATATGAGGGCATAAAAGCAACTGTAACATGCTGTATAAAATGTTGGCGCTAGAAAGCTGAACTGCTGTTGTGTAGAAGTCATCCCTTTGTTCTTTTTTATATTCTTCATTTACTCTATGCAATACTTCAAATAAAAAGCAAAATTGGGATTTTCATGGGTGTATTTCACTCTTTGCCTCATTTATATACATTTTTATGTATTGCTTGATTTTTTTTTTACTGTAAATTACTTGGATGTATTGTTTGATTTTATTTTCTTATCTCTCTTGTCCTCAAGGTGCTTCAGTGATGACTGTCTTACCAAACTTGTTGCAGCTTGTGTTGGTGTCAGCTATTTCCTATCATTTTGAATTTAGAAGTGTGGTCACTGAGCAGTGTGCACGCAGAAAAGGCTGGCTGGCTTGGCACTCTGTGGTCTAATCTACTCAGGAATAATTAGTACAAGCATTACTGCAGTTCCAGCCAGGCTGCATTAACACCAAGTTTCTAAGAAACCTCTTGTGTCTAGTTTTGTTTCATTAGTATTGGCAGTGGCAGAAGCAGAGGAATGTACTGCCTAGGTTATTACCAGTGTATGACCCAGACTGTTCTCTTTTTTTTGGTGCGGGGGGGGGGGGGGGGGGTTGAAAAAACCCGCTGGAGTCTAGCTTGCATCAGTACTCTGCTTTAGATGCTGTTTAGACCAAGGGTGCCAAAATCAGGCACTTCCTACTGTAAGTGAAGTTGTGCTGGTAACTTCTTTAAAGTGAATTATCCTTGAATGGGCAAGTCCACTAACGCTAAGCTGATCCACCAGCGTTTTCCTCTGTAGTTTTAGTGTCTGGATATCTTAGTTCATAACGATAATGCTGCAAAGAAGTTTGCCACCAAAGCGTATCGAAACTGCTGTGACTGTCAAACAAATAAATGCAGCCTCTAGCACTTCGACAGTAAAAGCTGTGCATCTCTCTCTCAATCTAATTTGTTGCTGAGATGAGAAAAAGCTATTAATAAGCAGTAGAGCCTTTGTTAGTGTAGATTTCATGGTAGTAGATTTAATAATAAAACTCAATTAATGGAAGCCTTGCCCCACGCTTCCTTTTGTTAAAACTCAGTGTGCTTTCCACAAGAATTATTTGTGAGAGATCTTAATTTAAATGCTACTTTCTGAAACTAATTTTAGGCACGTCTTCTGCAGCAGACAGATGTTTATTGCACATGTGGTTCTGCAGAAACCTGTTATTGCAGTCTTTTCCTCAGAGCTCAGGTGGGCTACATCAAATTTGGTTCTCTGAGCACTTCAAGCAACAACAAAAGCCCACCCAGTATTTCAGTGACTTGAGTGCTTCCCAGAATGCAGTTATCTCTTATCCTCAGTTTGAGGAGCTGTAGGCTCTTTGGCTGCTGCTTCTTGGGGGTGGGTGCTACCCATCTACCTGTAGGCTCAGGAGTCGTAAGGACTCTTCACCCTCTCGTTGAGATCGTGCCAGAAGGAACAAATTTGATTCATTCCATTCCAAAAGATCAGTAAAAAATGAACAGGGAATAGGTGGCTACCAGGAAAAGGAGGGCTGATCATATTTCTGATCCAAGAAGACCTGATGTAGTTAGTATTGTTTGGTAAAAATGCCTCCAAATCACCGTGAGGGATGGTATACTTCCCTTTGTTTCTCAAAGGTAAAATGGAGGTTTGCTTTAATACTCAGTGTGGTGAGGGTAGTAAGTGCCCCTGCTGGCAATATGCTAAAGTTCTGATACTATGCAGATGAAATGGATATAAGGTAGTAAAAAGAGAAATT
This sequence comes from Chauna torquata, assembly GCA_013399475.1. Taxonomy (NCBI): domain Eukaryota; kingdom Metazoa; phylum Chordata; class Aves; order Anseriformes; family Anhimidae; genus Chauna; species Chauna torquata. The sequence goes on from VXAL01011043.1 coordinate 36,933, forward strand.
TAAAATCAGGTATGACAGCACAGAACAGCCATAGCTAAAGATCCTCAGCAGGCGGAGTACTATTTTGTAGGTCACAGAACTACAGAATGGCTTGGGTTGGAGGGGGCCTTAAAGACCATCTGGTTCCAACCCCGGTGCCATGGGCAGGGACACCTTCCACTAGGCCAGGTTGCCCAAAGCCCCATCCAGCCTCGCCTTGAACACCTCCAGGGATGGGGCATCCACAGCTTCTCTGGGCAACCTGTTCCAGTGCTTCACCTCCCTCTGAGTGAAGAATTTCCTCCTAAGATCTAATCTAAATGTCCCCTCTTTTAGTTTAAAACCATTCCTCCATGTCCTATCATTTTCTGCCTGAGTAAACGTGATTATTATTTGCCGAGGTCAAATGTAATCAAATCACTTGTATGTTAAGTTCTTCATTCACAGTGAGAAAAGTATTTTTGTTGGGTTTTTAAAGGTTTTTGTTTGTCTTTTTTGCTTCTTAAAAACATGCCGGTGATTTTAGAGGGCACAGTTTTAAGAAAACAAATTGTAAATCAGTGCCCCATGGTACTTAATCTGGATTTCCCAAATGAAAATCAGTCTGATTAACTCAATTAGAAGGGGGCAGGCAAAGAGGTGCCAGCATTTTAATGGAGTGAACAAGAATTGCCTCCAGTCACCCTACTGTCTTCATTTTCTAACATAACTTCTGTTATCTTTTTCACTCTGTTTGTATTCAACAGTGGCTTTTAGTTTCAGTATTCAGAGTTGACCTAAAATGTTGTATTTTTATGTAAACTTTTAAAAAAATCCGTGGTACATAATAATCTTATATAAAATAATGTGAGATTAAATACTCATTGGCAAAGAAAATGCTTCATGCTACCATTGGTACTCAGCTTCCTTATAAATCATGTGAGGGAGAAATCCCTTGTAAAACAAAATCGGATGCACCAGAGGCTTTGAGAGCTTAGGGAAAATACAAGTAGAAGGGAAAATACAAGTCTTCAAACAAAATAAAAAAATTCCTCTTATTTTCCTGTTACATTAATTCATGGTTTTAAAAATAGGAGGGTAAGTGCATTTTGATGCTACTGTTACACCTAGGGTTAATCTTTGTGCTGAAATTTTCCTTTTTTTTTTTTTTTTTTTAAAAGAAGCAATTAGGAAAAACATTTGGGTGAAGTAGAGATCACTGTTCACGTCCCGTTGACAGAGGAAATAGTCTTTAGCTTTGAACAATGAGTACGTTTTAACTGCTGCTGCACATTGAGCGTTGGACAAATGGGGCAAAAGAGTTTTCACTATGAGGTAAAAAACCATAGGTGTGTTTTGAGATTCTTTGTAAAGTAGTTAATTTTCCTGTTGTAGAAAGTGCTTCTGACTTGGGAACAATAATATTTCAGGTAATGTGAACAAGTAACATTTCTGATTTGGGAACAAGTTGGGAAACTAACTGGAAAATCAGCTGTGAGCTATTCTGCAGTTCCTGCCCTGAAATTATTCTGAGGTGCGGCAGTGATCAACTGCGCATATTGCCTTCTTAATTTTGAATGGAAAGGTCTCATTTATAAATTAAGATGTAGATGAAGGAACCTAGAACAATAGGTTAAATTGCAGTCTTATGTGGTATGAGAAGGAAAGAGCCAACAGGTCCATCAAGATTTCTGGTCTATGTTATGTGTCCTAAATATGTCTCTTAAAAATGTATCAATTGAATAGTCAGATTAAGAAAGCAGTAAGTGTTAGTTTCTGCTGTGACAAAAGAAGTATTTCCTGTTTTCTATAAGTAGATTGAAGATACTGAAAAATACTTTCAGTGTACAGGTACTGTACACAACTGTTTAAAAAAAAAAGGCACAATAAGGTATTATCAATTAAGAATTGCTATTTTCTTATTAGCAGTTTACTTGGTGGACACATTATGGCAAGCTGTATTTCTTTATAAAAGAGTTGATGACAGCATTGGTAGGTTTCAAGGAGAGGGACAAGGAATAATCTTCTATTAGTTTTACATAAGAATATATCTACTTTTTAACGATCACCATTTTTTCCTGTTTTTTTTTTTTTTTTTCCCCTTGATGGATTCTCCATTCTTGTCTGAGCCCTTGCTAGAAGGATCATATTATGATACCAAAATATTTTATGGCATATATTATTTAATGAATTGGATTGCCATTTAGGGCCTGTTTCCAGCAGATGGGGAGATGAGGTCCCTAATTTTGAACAAGTAAATTTGAATGGAACAAAGAAAGTTAGATTGAATCCTATTCACAAGTCCTGTAATCAAGATGCATTTTAAAAAATGAGTGGTATGCAACTTTCCTTTTCTGCTAAAACTTTATCAGAGTGGTTTATCTTATTGTCACCTGTGGTAACTACAGCAAGCTGTGAAAATAAGGTGGTGTTTTCAGAGTTATGATTGAAGCCCACTATTTCCTTTCAGACAAATAATAGGTTATGTTAGCTGTTTTCACTTCAGTGTGTGAATGTGCAAATGCAGCAATACTATCAGTATGGTCATATATGCAGTGGTCAATGTACTCATACATTTGTAAGTATTGGTATATTCATGTGTTCAAACAATGTTATATACAAGGTACCTCTTAATACATTATCTTTTCTCCAAACTTTTATTTCCTACTATTACTAGCAGTTTTCTTCCATGCTTTGGTTTCATGGACTTGTAGGAACCTTCCATTGTGGTCCGGAACTTTGTATGTTTTTTTCTAGTCTTCTTTCACTGTTTGAGATTGACAATATAGATGAATCATCATCTCCAAAATACTTTTTACTGTGGTAAGCTCAAGTACGTATTTTGAATATATGTGGTTTATTTTTGGAGCAAATCATGAAATATTATGTCATGAAATAAGATAGCTTGGTCTGTTTATCAGAAAAAAAATTGCATTTCTGATTTTGTGGGCGGGTCAAAAGAGAAATACCAAGCAAAGTCAATCTCTGGCCATTGCTATGTCCAGTGAACTCTTTCAGGGTGGTTGTATAACTTAGCTCTATTCTCAGCTAAGGTTATTGCTTCTTTTTTGGGTTCTGTTTTTCAATTTTCTTTTCCTTTGCTGGTTGACTCATACTTTTGAAAAGAAAGGCAAAAGAAACGTATTACTTTTGGGGAAAAATGATCAACTCCAGCTGAATTTGCTGCATGAGATGACCTTGTATGACATCTTTAGAGAGAATCTAATAGTATTTGAATTCAGATTCATACGGTCAAGGTTGCTGCCTAGCCCAGCCATATGAAATACGGCAGTGTATGAATTAGGTTTCTGTTTTGCAAGAGATAGTATTCTAGGTAAGTTGTGGAGTTTTCGTAGCTTTTTGTAGTTTTGGTGGAGTTGTACGTTACGGAAGATGGGAAGCACTTAGAAAAATCTGAAAAGTACAGGATGAGTTCAGAAACTTCATTTTTTGCCCTCAATAATAAAGTGCGTTAATGAACAGTATCTTGTAGTTAAGACTAGGACAGATACTGTTAAGTTCCAGCTCTTAAGATGAATATATGACATTGGACAAACCACTTAGTCTCTCTGTGAGCCGAATCATGATCTCTGACAGGTTTATCTGAGGCAATTTAAACTGTTATCGCTCCTGCCTTCTGCTGAAGGTTACTGACAAAGTCAGTTTAGGCTAATCTGCAGGTTATGAACTGTGCCTGCTGATGAGCTAGCATACATTTTTTTTTTTCCCCTGTTGTCCTTGCCAAATGGACAACAATCTTCAGCAGGAAAGTGAAGTAGAAAACAGAGGCAGTAATGCCTTAGATGCTGTAGTGATGTCTTCCAGAAACAATGAATTACTCTTCAGTTCTTCAAATGTGAAATTAATATAACACCTTTTTCCACTTTCGTGCTCTTTCGTGCTGTCATGCTCTTTTGCTCTCTCTTGCTCTCTCACTTTTTAAAAACTTTATTCACTGCTTATTTACTTTGCACATAAGATTGTGGGGGGTTGGGTGCTGAAATAATCTGCTGCATTTAGAATCTGGAATGATGTCACTTATAATCTTGATTACTGAACTTGGTTATTTCTGACCTATCATTTTTTCTGGTAATAAGCAAGAATTTGGGTGCCTTAAAAGAGAAGTAGTACCTTTCTTTAGCTTATACAATTAAATCTCTCAATTTTGGCAATCTACAGAAAGCTTACTGAAATCAATTAGATTTAATTTATTAAATACATGAAATGTGCTTTCTTTTATGCTAGATATTTAACCAAGAAATTATTACAATACCAAAAAATTCTGAAAAGTAGTACAGTTTTACATCAGGAGGTGGCTGTTACTAAAATTGTAAATTACTGATTGCAATAATAGAGTTGCATTGCTAAAGCAATAAATAAGATAACTACTAGTAGCAAATAGAGGCAGTGCTGTTATTTTGGTATGTGATTTTTCTAATTGTATTTTGAGACCTAATTTGAGTTTTTAAAAAACTTTTTCAAGGAGCAAGTTCAGTAAACCTGTTTTCTATTGAATATGTGTCATTGAAAGATTCCTGCATATCTCTTTCTGTTTTTTAATGAAATGAGCATGTATAATTTGTATACTTATAAAACATTTTGTTCCTAGCACATTTACGTCTTCTTTGTGTCTGTAATAGGTAAGAAATCTAAAACGTGGAAGTACTGCATCTTGATGCTGTTTATGCTAGAATATTGTGTGGTATTTTTCAGATGATGTATCTTGCTCTTGAACTCTGTAACACAAGAAATTACAGTTGCTTACTCATAAATGAGTTTTTAACGATTGTATCTACACGCTTGTTGAAATAGAAATCATTGCACTGATGAAACAGAATGAATAGAAATTTCCCAATGGCAAGCAGAATATTAAAAGAACATATGCAAGTCTTGGCAAAATTGGTTACAAAACCCCCGTAGATTATAGCAATATAAATCAGATGTTTTTAGCATAAATTAGATTAACTATATAGCGTGCTGTGCTTGTGAATGACTTTATTAATGTTTAAGTACTCTTTTATACATTCGGTAAACAGGAACATGGTCTGTTTCTTACTCTAGCTGTGTGTGTGTATGTCACTTTACTAATGTGATTGAGAGTTCACTTCAGAAAGTTAAAATTAAATTAGCATACAGTCTTGTCTTTAGCCTTTTTCATATGCAGTCATTAATTACTTTCATTATGTCATCTTATAACAGGGCTTTTAAAACCTTGGATATATATATATTTTGGTTTACTCTTTAGATTGATAGAACCTTAATCAGTCATATGACAAGTACATACAAATCACGACAGAGCATGAAGCGAATTTAGTACCGTATAGGTTTATACACAGGAGTACATGAAAACGTAGTTACCCAAGTTTGAACATAAAGCTTTTGATATGTTATAATACATAATAGGAAGGAGTCACACTTGTCTGCCTGGTTAATTTCTTGATTTTTGAGAATTTAACTGTACAAATTTAACTTTATAATGAGCATTTCCTAAGATACGTGGTAGATACATGTTTCTTTTAACTTAAAGGGTAAAAAAAAAAAGCAGAGGAAGAATTCAAACATGGAGTAATTGGTTTGGTACCACTTGTACAAAAAGGAATTTTTCATTGGCATGGTGCTTTTTTGAAGGCGAGATGTTCTTAATTCGATCGGTATGATTTACCCACAGAGCCTGATGCTTTATTTTGGGGTAGTTAATGCAACCTGTTGGTTAAATACAGAAATATTATCCTGTAATAAGGAGTTGAAATGACCTATTGCATACACTGTCATGTTAGTTGTAAAAATTCTATTATATAATCTTTCCTAAAAGTCAATATGTATGCTTTGTGTTAGAGTATGATGTTAAAGATGCTGTCAGATTTTGCTTACACAAGCAATCAGAGAAAGCAGAAGCAACATTGTTCCCTGTCACAACTAATGATAAAATTCAAATGTTTTGCAGTTCTAACTATAAGCATCTCATGCCACTATGAATAACTTCCAATATCTAAAATAGGAATAGGAGCAAATGTTTTGGGTTGCTCTATGCAAATTTTTACACAGAAAATGTAAACCATGAGCTGTGGCATTCAGTATTTGTGTTTAAAACTGCAGTGTTTGTTTTTTCTTTATGTTCTTTTGCCACTTGAGGTAAAACTTATAAATTGCCAAAATCAGAAATTTTTGTATTCAGTGAAAGTTCTCAACTTCCCCCATCTTTGGCTTTTTTTTTTTTTTAGGTAAATTTCACTTTTGAATTAAAAATGTAGAACTTCTCTTTAGGTTTTTTTCTTCAGTTTATTCTACACTGAATCATGGAGAAAGTATGCACTCTGTCATCTGTATGCCTCATAAGATTGTCTTGTGCTTCAAAAGCAGACTTGTTCCCTTGGCACTGGAAACTTCTAGTGTGCAAGTATGAAGTAGGTTGAATTTTTAAGTTCTTATTTGAAGTTTCAATTTGTTAATTACTGTAAAGAGTAGTGACCAAATACAGTTTATTTTTACTTCTGCCCACAGACATGATTCTCTAAGGAGAAAACTATATTAATTGTTTGTAGGTCTTGCAATCTAACAATTAAGTGCAGTTCAGTGAGAACAAATCAGGCTAAGTATAATGAGTACTGCTATTTGTCTGATGGATTGTGCATGTTACCTCACGTGTGGGATTGTACAAACCCTGAGCTGAAAAGAAATTAATAATTCTTTTTTTTTTTCCTTCAAACTCATTTTTGACTGAAGGCAAATGCAACATGTAATCCTTATCCACTTTGTAAAAGCAGCACTACTTAAAAGGAATTTAGTCCTCCCTAATCACTATGCTGGAAGGACTAAAACTTTAATTTTTACTAGCCTAGGCAGCGTTATCTTTAGTTGGAGGACAGGGAATAATTACCACCTGAACCTTCCTCCTACACATAATTTATACTGGTTTCCAGGCGTTCATGGCTGCCTGCATCTAATCCCAAATGTTCACATGTGAACATAAAATTTAAGACCATAATTTTAAAATGCAATTTTTCTCGCTTCATATTAATCTGAAAGAAAGCAGTGCCCTCAAAGAGAGTGAATCGCGTTTCGTGTTGCAGTACTAAAACGCTGAAGGGCTCTGCGGAGCGAGCGCTGGCAGCAGAGCAGGCTGGTGCCCTGCTGCCAGCTCGCCGCAGGGGAGGTGCCTGCTGCGGGGCTGGTCACCGCTCCTCCTCTGAAGTGGCTGTAGCTTTTCTTTGCTGCGTCTGACAGATGAAAGCTGCTACTATGTCAAGTTTTAGGGAGTATGTAGGAGGCTATTGGAATTTTTCCCCTGGAGACAGCAGTTCAAATGCTTGTGTAGGAATGGGAAATGGTCCCCTTTTAGCTGGCGCTGGTATCTGTTGCCCTCTGGCTGAAGCGCAGGAGGGTAAATACCACTCACCGAGCGCTCGGCTGGAGGGCAGGCAGCAGGAGCAGCTATGCTGAGGGACGAGGGGTTTTGGTCTGAGGGACGATGGGCCAGCTGGCAACGCTGTAGATGATCTGGGGCTGGTCTTTGCACCTATTTGTCTGCAAAAGTGGAAGTACTCTGAAACGGGGGGCAGGTTGCGGAGCCCGTTCTGGATGCCGCTGTTAGCGTTGGCGGCAGGAAGCAGCGAACGTGGCTGTGCGACTCCGTGGTGACTGGCAGCCGGGTTATTAAGTGGGATTGAACAACAACAACAACGAAACGAAAAGAAAAAGGATAAAGAATGCAATACCATGTTCAACATGCCAGCTATCCTTTTGTAAGAAAGGCCTCTGGTTTTCCACAGCAAGGAGTTTGAAGTGATATGGCAGTACCTCGTGTGCGTGATTTGACATCTTGTTTTACTCTTTCCAGTGGCAGTTTTCATAGCACGCTATTGCAAGCTTTTGGAACTGTAGAACTACAAATAAAAGGAAAAGGAGAAACAAAGACTTCATTTTTCTTGCTAGCATGTAACACAGGCACAGGGAGAAATATCTGGTAAACTAAAAGAAATGGAGAAGAAACATTTTTCCCTCCAGGGTTGCTGGTTCACAGTAGATAGTTGTAATCTTGACTGTTCAATGTCTCCTCATCTACAGCCTGTAGACATCCCTCTCCCCTTTTTTTTTCATGCGGAGATTTAAATTGTGCCTTTTTCACTGAACCCAGCCTAAGCTGTCAATGTGAACAGTGTTGTCTTGTTAATAACAATGTTTCGTATCATTTTCGTAACAGTAAGTTATTCATAACTGTTTGCATGTAATGCTTATTACAAGGGATTATTCAAAACACTGATTTTAATCCATGTATCCCCTCTTCATATATTTCTGAGAGCTAAGTTTGATTACTAAGGTATATTTTAGTATATAGAAATTCTAGGGAGTTTAAAATTTTCAGCTTTTGCTGCTGACATGCTCCGGTGATCTTTGGATGTTTTCATATTTTATTGCTAATATCTTCACTACTGTTAGGCAAAGAGCTGTGGTCAGGGAAAATTGTTAGTCCGTATTGCAGGCTGCGAAAATGCTATTATTATTATATACTAGTTGAGGGCATTGAAGGGCATTTTTATTTTTAACTCTTAAGTTAAAACAGTTCTTTTCAGGTACATTTTCAAAGAAATTTTCAAAGAAACATAATGTACCTCTGTTATTAAAAAAAATAAAAAATAAAATCAATCTTTGCTAATTCTGGCTCAGCTGCATCAGTGCGTGAAGGAGGTGGGAGGTCTGCCTTTGTCCTTTGGTTTCAGTGTGTCACAAGTAGCAATTGCAACAGTGCAAATATTTTGTGAAAACTCTGTTAGTGTGGGCAAGGGTTATGCCTCTGCTGAGTAATTTAAAGTTCCTAAGGAAAAGTATGATTATATGAAGAACACCCGTAGATTAGTCAGGGTTAGGGGGGGACACAACTCCTTTTCTCTTATGAAGTTACAAGTGATGAAATGTTGATGAAGATATAGGAGCAAAGAGAACAAGTAATGAGAGAAAATACCCTTAAATATTGTATTTAGTTAGTTTACTAAGTCACTAACTATTCTTGCTTTTGGTAAATTTATGGTTAAAAACTTCACAATTACATTGTAGTACCACTTGAAAATTTGTCTGGGAGCACTCTCTCAGGTCCCAACAATTTCCTTCTCTCCCTCCCTCCCTCTCTCTCTCTTTCTCCTTTGACTGAGAGAGTATATATGTGCTCGTTTAAAGGCCTGAACAAAAGTGGCAGGAAAAAGTAAGGCAATAATGAGTTGCAATGTGTTACAACGGGATGAATGACATTCCTAAGGGAAACAAAGTAGGAGGGCAGGGCAGAGGTCATTTAAACGCTGGACAGTAGCTGCTATTGTCTGCTGGGAAAAATGAGGGCCAACAAAAAGCATATTTCTTCTAAAGCGCCTGTATTCCCTATAATAAACATTCCGAGAAAACAGAACAAACTCTAACCTTCAGCATTCTCAAAGTGCTTCCTTCTGAGACTCTTTACATGGCTGAAAAACTTACACCTCTGCCGGAGGAGGTTGTTCATGTTTAGCTGTGTAAATTTGTTTCCCTAGTGTATTGGACTACGTGCTTTGAGAATGGAGGATTGTGCATCTTCTAACTCATGTATTGAAATAGTCCCTTTTTTGGCTGTGTCCAAAACATTCTTCATATTCAAATAGCATAGTAGGTCTTTATTGCAGAAAGCTTGTGTTCTGCTTTTATTATTGAGCTACTAATGAAAAAACTTGTGCAAAAATATGAGTACTAAACTTGTTCCCCTAGAAATGAATGTTCTGTCTGACTTCTGGTAACACTGGCTAACTTCTAAACTAATCTGACATTGCCCATGTGTTTTGAGGAACAGAAAAATAAAGAGTTAGATTTTTTTTTTGGTATGAGTAGAAATATAATAAATGCACAAAATCTGCTGTAGTAGGGACACTGACTACCAGTGTAATAGTAAGCAATTTCCAAGATGAGTCTGTATGCATTGCTATAAGTGTCAATGTGTGTGTGAGCATTTGTAAATCATGACTTGTGATTTTAAAAAGCGCTTTACAAGCTATCTTAATATAGTCATTAAGTAGTGCATTAAATATTTTTCAAAATACTGATTAGTTTTTCTTGGATTTCCTGACATAATTTGTCTGTATTTTTGGAGTAACAGGAGTCCCACGCTACATCTGGAGACAGCTGATTTCTGATTCATAGATCCTTTGAAATGCTAATATGCAAAGAGTATATAGAAAATAGCTAGGCTGATGGGCATTAGCTTTTCCATTTTCACTTGCCTGTCTCAAATACTGTAATCCTAACTATGATTCAGACTTCAGAATACTCTGTCAGAATAGGAAAGTATGTGGCACAATGAATTTAAATGGTCCATTTAAAAGGGCTTTTTTATAATATTAACTGAGTAGATTTCTGGCTCTTGTTGATTACTGAACATTGGGAAATACATTTGCAGAGCATAGTTTTTCAGTGGTCTTCGCCTTCAAATAGAATGTGGAGGATGAGGGGAGAAATATGTAAAATTTTTTTTTTTTTTTAATTAACACTGAAGTGTACCACAGTTAAACAGTTCTTAGCTTTTTGTGCTTAGTCTTTAAAGTTTAGGTTTTGTACTAATGAAGTACAGGTAATGATGGCATATAAGGCCAAGCCTGGTATTTCGATCGAGTCTCAGTTGCCTGCATGAGGGAGTGGAGCTCTGTCCATTTTGAGGAAGGAAAAAATGAGATTGCCTCTGAGAAAAATGAAGAATTTTGGCAGGGGGAGGGGACGGTACAGATCAAGAACAAAAATATTTTAAATAGGTTAAAGTTAACATTGCAGCCAGTTTCTCCTGGGCCAGATGTATTTGTATGACGTTATCTACAGCTAACTAAAAATAAAGTTTAAATCAGGAGAGATTAGATGTCATAGGTCTTAAAGCAAGAGACAAATTCTATAATGTGTATCTATGGGATATAAATGATGTTTTGTTAGAAAAACTTGTGTTTGAGTTACTTTAATGATGTGATGGCTTGTAAACCTTCTTCCCTGCTTCTCCAAGGTTGTTTAAGCCGGTTTACTCTGGCAGCAGGGCCAGGAAAAGGCTGCAAACCAGAAATGCAGGAAAGGAGACAGTGTTTTTCCTACAAAGGCCAAGACTTTTGCCTCTCTATTATCAGAGAAGACTGAGTCTAGCAACTGGTTCACTGTGGACAACCACAGACTTTAAAGGTTGATAGGACAACACTACTTTTGTGGGATCCATCAAAATCCTATCGCAAGAGTTCTGGATAAAAACTGCTCTCACTTTTGGTTATGAATGCTTGGAGAGGAAAAACATTCCTCCTGTTCACCTACGGATACAGTATCATTTGGTCCCTTGGTAGCCAGCTGAGTACTTCAGGTGTTCTCTTTAAAGTAGTGGTTGCAGGTTCCTACTGTATAAGTTGCTGAAGCGCTGTGCAGTTTCTGTATCCCGGGAAGGAGAACTAGAAGAGAAAGGAACAAAACAAGTCAGCCAAAAGGAACGAGGACTTTTGGTTGTTACCTTTTTCCCTCCGTGTGTAAAATGAAAGTTACACCACTCCCTCATCTCAATGAAGCATTTGTGAGTATTTATGAGCAACTTTATTTTGCTTAGCATAATTAAAACCTTAGTAAGGTAAGCTAAGGATTTAGTATTCAGGGTTGGTCAAATGAATAAGATGTGGAGACTTATGACAACTGATTAATGATAAGAAAAGAATCTTTCTCTTCTCTAAAATCAGTCTCTTCTCTAAAAGTTAAAACAGTGATGATGGAACTAGAGATTGTATTATAGTTCAAGAGGGATAATGTAGAGTTCTGCAGGCACTCTCAGTTCAGCAGGTGCTGACTGTGAGGACCTGACTCCGTCATGTTACTGGTTTTTAACTTAAGTTGTATTTGAAAGGGAGAGACAGTAGAGGAACTACGTTGTGCCTAAATATAAGTTGGTTCCAGTAAGGAACTAATGAGACTAGTTCTTCTGTATTGTTGGAGGGGTTGCTTTGTTGTTCAGCTGAAATGCCTTTCATCTTCAGGTTGCAGTGTGACACCAGCAGGGAAAGTACAATCTCTGTACTACTAGCTTTTCTCTCTCTCCAGAGAGAGATTGATTTTGGGTTAGTACTTTTTGATTGTTGTCTGGATGGATGAAGTTAAGCATGATATTGTATGGATTTTTGCTTTTTTTTTTTTTTTTTTAAATCGCTGTGGTTAAAAACAGGCGCGGGAAGGAGAGCTACTGAGATCCTCCACAGAGTGACGCTTGTTGAGCTAGTGATTGTGCTGACGGAGGTCCTGGATCTTACCAGTCTGATTTATGAAAAGTATTAAATTTTTGCATGATTTGTATTTCAGTCTGTAACCAGAGCAAAATACTAGCACTTCCTTAAGCTAATGAGAAAAGTTGTCTTTAGATTCAAGTCCTTATTTTTGCAATGTGACTTATTGATAGCCTTCCTCTTAAATATAAAAATGGTGTATGAACTTTCAGGAGGGATCTCGTAATTTACACTGGGCAATGCGTTTCTTATCGTCACCCTCTCACTTTCCGTATTTCCTTACCCATCCTTCATTTCTTTACTCAAGTGTTGGATTAAGTTCCTTATTCGATAGGTATTTTAAGCAAATAAATTAAGGTGCTGATTGGCAAAAAGCCTTCTCTGTTCATAGTGCAGATTTCCGTGGCTCTATCCCCAGCACTTCATCATTGGACAAAACAAATAACCAAACCAAACTTTTAATGCTTTTGAAAGGGATCAATTGAATGTCTGTCACTTTATCAGAGTAATTGCTTAACTCCATGAGGAGTGGATTTGTTGCTCAGTTAATTTGGGAGGTATAGATCTGGGTATGGGATGCTTGTGCCATTGAAGCCTTTTCAGAGACCTCTTGTTCCAGTCTCAGAGAGGCTGCTCAGCCCAAATTTTTCCCTGCTCCTCTTAGTTTGATATGATGGAAACAAGCGGGGTTTCAAAGCGCTTAAATAAATAATAATCCTGGGTAGTAGTAAATGCAAGACAGTAGGGATCAGCTAATGTTTGGAGAGTTAATGATGCAGAATTGTCTCGCCGTCTTTGCTGGAATAAACTAATTGCTGGATATAATAATTGCTTTAAGAATTTGTTTAGCAGATGCTACAAAAAAAAAAGAAAAGATCCACACCCTTAAAATGTAGGGGGTTAAACTAACAGCTTTAGAAGTTTAATAGTGCCCTTTTTATTATATTGCTTTTTTTGGAAGCTTCATCAGTATGGGGTATAAAGAAAAGCTGTTCTCGCTAGAAGATGTTGGAAAGAGCTGTTAATTTTGAGATTAGAGGATGAGATTGAAGACAGGAGAGGTAGAAAACCCTTAACTTAACCTGTAAAGTAATTGACTATGCCAGGGATAATCGATTGTAGCAGAGACAGGAAGGAGAGAGAGTTTGACTTGTACTAGCACTCACAATGGTAGTACAACTACTTAAATGGAGTTACAGATGAATATAATTTTTCATCTACTAAACACTGAACCGCCATAGAAGTAGCATTTTGTTGCTTGAAATAGTTTGTAGAGTTTTGAAATTCTTGAAAAAATGCATATAGGCAGATTTCTTCAATTCTTAGTGTTAAAAGAATTTAATTTGTCAATTGCTATATTCTGAATTACAAATAAATCATTTTACATTGACCTCTGTGTATGTGTAAATATATTAAAAAAAATTGATAAACAGGCTGGAGAGAGGTAGATCTGTGTTCTGTTTTGTTTTATACAGTCCAAATATATTCAAAGATGTTCTGACTCATTTTTATTTTGACTCTGTATTTTGTTGGTGTAATCTGAGACGATTAATGTTGAGAAGTGATGTTAGCATTATAAGTATTAGTGTAATTTTGTTTGTGTATACAATAAAACAAGGCTCCATAGTTCAATCTTGCGTCCTTATTGACTGGGCTAACTTGGGTGCAAAAATCTTGTCTAAGCAGGAAGAAAAACCCCTGATTTTCAGTAGCCTTTTTAGTAGAACCTTTGTTAATGCAATATGAAGCATAAAGAAGCATTGTTAAAATGATCTTTTTAGGGGAGATGGAATAATTATCTATGCTTACATAAAACATAGATACGTAAAGTCTTTTAGTACACTGTGTTCCAAAACATCAGCTGCACTTTTTGCAAAATCTAGAATTTGTGTTGTGGATGACCCAATGGAGGATGGCCTCTTTGAAGAGAAACTAGATTGGGATCCTTTGTCTTCTTCCGTTTGATGTGAGATCTTTATTTAAAAGGGCATTTTGAGGGGGAGAAAACAGTCAATTCTTAGAAGACTTTAAGTATATCTTATATATATGATTCTAAATATAGTTTTTTTTTTTCTGTGCTTATTCTTGAAGTTCATTGGCATGATGAAACATGCTGCTTTAGATAAGGCCATTACAATCTGTCTGGTATTTTTAGGATGTAAACCTGCTTCGCTGACTGCGTAGCTATGTTGATGTAATGGAAAGTAACAATTCAGAAGCAGTAAATTATTTCAGCTGAATGACTAACAAATTTAAAGTCTTTAGATACTGCTTTAGAAAACGTACCAAGCTGAAGTCGATATGACGTGTTTTGTACCAGAAACTGTTAAGGTGAGGTTTTACATGGCAGGATTTGGGTAGTGCTGATCCTTACTGAGAGCCAGCTAAATAATGAGTGACTGAATTTTTCTGACCTGCAGGGCTACTGAGGCCCCTCGACACCACGCAGGACGGGCTTTGGAAGCTGCGCAGGTCTCCCAGTCTGAGCAGCCTGCCAGAAGTCCTTATTCCCAGTGGTCACCATGTTCCACATTGCACAAGTTCAGATTTACTTTGTTTTTGTGTGGCAAATGAGTTACCCTGTAAGACAGGAGACGCGTGTTTGTCGCATTCATACAGAAGTGAAAGAGTTGTTGCTCCGGCAGCAGCCAAGTCTGGATTTGGTGGTTGCCTTACCTTGGTGTCTGGTTCCATTCCCCTCTCAGCTATGGCATAGTTCTGATACGGTTCTCCTGGGAGCTTGTTTTAGGGAGGCTGGGTTTGTAACTCCATATCCCTGAGGGAATTGGTTGGTGTGTGCTGGGGTGCTCTGGCAGTGTGGGTCTCTCCTTTTCCTAAGAGAGACCAGGCGAACCCCAGTCCCTCAGTCTGTGCTCTGTTGAAATGCTGGTTATGCTGTAGTTGTTAGTGTGGTACCTTGCCTGAATGTTTTCTGGCAATTTTCCATTTTCTCCCCAATTTGGTTTTTGTTCAATATATTGAGTATTAGCTAGTGATAACTGTAGCAGTCAAACCACTGAACCCAAGAAAAAGGAAGTACTGTTTTTATTCTTTCCCATTAACGTGTCTGGGAGAGAGAACGTCTACTTTATTTCTCCAATTTGTGCACACGCAACTTTCTTGACAGGCATTTAAACTTTAGGTCCCCTCTGGTTAAGATGGTTGCTTATTTAGGGCTGTACTGGCACCACAGTGACCTATGATGCCTCCTCGTGTCCTCCGTGTTAGCTGTTGCCGCAGCATTTTGGGTTTGCTGGTGTCTCTGACCACTCTCGTGTCCCCCGCCAGCAAGTTGGAGAGGAGACGCCTGTAACTGGTGTCCAGTCGTGCATGTCCTTACTGAAGAGCCAGCAGCCACAGAGAGCCGTAGGGAAGATGACACGAACGTGGCGCTCCCCCTTTCTACGTGCCTGCTTGTTTTAATGCAGCTTGGTAGAGAAGGGGAGTGGAGCTGGCCAAGACTGCAGGGATTTCTTTTCAAATGTAACCAAGCTGAAAATTGCCCTTGGCTCAACAGCAAGCGTGGAACATCTCAAACAAGTTGGAATTTTTCATAAAGTCATGATCGGATCGTGGAATTTTCATCCACATTAATAAGGTTTATATTCCAACTTGTGCTTACAGCAAATGTTATCATTAACAGGTATTGTTTAGAACAAGTTTCCAAAGTGTGGCTTTTATTATTACTGTCTCTAATATTTTAAAAGAAAATCAATAACATGCTCTTGAAATACACGCTCATTTGTAATTATGACAGTGCTGATTTGGAAAAGTGTTGCTTTGGATATGTTTTTATGTTAAGCTCCTCTGTACAGGGATCAAAGATGTTGAATTTAGAAGATTTTTATGTTTAATTAATTTTAGGGACAATGTTACAGATGTACATTGAATTGCTAAGGAATATTTTTTAATGGCTTTAGGATTTCACACAAGCTTGCATCAGCTGCAAAGAGAATTGAGAAAACCAAACTGTAGTACATTTTACACATCTGGAAAGGCTTTTACTTGTAGCTAGCTAGTGGTCTATTTGCAGAGGCCATTTAAGCCAGTGCTGTGTTTATGCTCACAGAACTATTTAAGTGAACTTGTAGAAATTTCATTTTTTAGGGTTTGGTTTTGTTTTTGAGGCAGGGGAGAGGAGAGGCAGTCCTGCATGTCTGACCTGCTAAGCTGTCATAACATGTAAATAATTTAATTGGAAAAGTCAGCTGTCAAACCTTATGTTAATAAACTGTTCAGCAAGCAGTGTAACTCTGCAAAAACAAATAAGAGAATGTATTTAGTGTTCCCAACTGAAAGTTTGGGAAATACAAAAATAATGATGCAAGGAGCACTGGAGACACCATCTTGCCATGTTTGGCAATTTTTTAGTAAAACTAATTATTTACTGTTCATCTGAAGTTTAAACTAAATATAAGCTGCCATTGCAGACATAAAAACTGCAAGGAAGTTAAATTTGAACACTTGAATAATGGAACAGTAGGTTTTATTTCCTTTAGGCAATGTAATAAATTTGCAATATATTGTGTCTGATGCATGGATGATAAATGAGGATTGCAGAATTGTGTGTATGCAAAAGAGCAGAACCTAGAAGCATGGTGTCATGTTCATTTTTTCTGAGGGCTAGAATTTTGTTTGTACTGCAGGATGATCATGTTACTGCCTAACCAAAATTAAGACATTACAAGGAAAGTGCCCTGATATGTCCCAGGAGAGACTTTTCTTGGGGTTCCCAAAACCCTGTAAATACAAAATAGAGACATGCTTTAGAAACTATTTTAGCTTTATCCTGTATAGACCTTCCATAATCTTATTTTTTTTAATGTTGTCAAGAATTTATGATAGATTACCAATGTACTATTCAAAAAAAAAAAATCCTCAGTTTCTCCTTATTTTATTTGATGCTGTGGAAAAAAAGATCCTTGCTTTTGTGTCTTAAGTTGTGTTTAAATAGAAAATCAGAAAATCTGCAGCTGCTGCTGCTTTTTTTTTTTTTTTTTTTTTTTAAATTTAACTTAACTTTCCTCCTTAGTCTGTAAAGTTTGAGAGTTGAATCCAGGGAACTGGAAGAGGTGGTTTAATGTGCAAAGTCATACCACTTTAGAAAATAAGGATGCCTGTGTTATGACAGTTATCACAGAAAGTTATTGCTTTTGGCCTTTCCTTACTTAATTGTACAAAGATTGTTAAGGGATCTCGAGAAAACTCAGTTAAGTCTATTAATAGGGAAGACTGGAGTTTCCTGGAGAAGAGAGGAAACATGCTTTGCATGTACTTGCTAGTATGTGGTTTGTTTGTTTCTTTCTCGCGCTCCAGGTCTCTTAAGTAACATTAAAGACTACTTAGTCTTTGTTACCAGCAACTCGAAGCATTCATAATGGTGCTGGAGGGGGCATCCAAACTCATGTTTGAGGAAAAGGAAAAAATCAAGTTTGGAGGTAACTTTAAGTTTTTGAAACTGCAGGCTACCTTTCTCGCCTTTGTTTCAGAGCTAGAAGAATTTTATATTTATTTGCGAATACATCAGAATGTATATTTAAATAACTGTAAAGCCTGCTGTTTTGAAATAAATACTAAAATCAGAAGACTGAAAATCACAGAAACTGGAATAACGTGCCAGTTTTCATATGCTTCCATAGTTCAGTCACAAGTGTAATTATTCACGTGCTGCTTCAATGAAAATGCTGCAGAGCTTGTGTTCATGTGACTTGATCCTTCTATTTTCTTGAGGAGATCTTACTTTGGTGCAGTACAGCGACAATAACAGTAATGTTAGTGTACCCATTCTGATTTGTCAAATTCTAAATTCCAAAATACCTTCTCAGGGTTTGTTATCAATACAGATCATATGGGAATTACGTGCAGATAGCTGTAAACAACAGCTTGTTGGATTGTAAGGTTTGTTAATGCATTTAGGAATAGACTCCCTGTATTCTTACAATCTGGCTTCTGTCTTCTCCAGGATTCATAATTGATATATGTTATGAAATATGATCAGTATAACTCTATATTTGAGAAAAGTTAAACTATTGGGAAATGTGAGAAGACCTTAAATAGTATTTGAAGAAAGAAGAGAGCAAAGAGAGATTACACATAATTAGCTGTCAACTATTTAAATGAAATTAAAAAGCTTAAAAAATGAAAAGAATTATTTACTCCTTAAGCAAGCACTTAATGTAATACAAAGGAAGAATTGTATCAAACTGAAATTCTTCAAGATAACAGCGATATTCTGAAAACTTTATGCAGCTTGTATTAACATAATTTTAGTTTCTAGAAATACAGTTAATTATTTTCCTTTACAGAATGTAGTGAAATATGTAAAATATGATTGAAGTGTAAATCCTTAGTCTGGGACCTCACTCATTTTTGGCTGTCATAATAAAGTTCAAGACAAATAGTAGTTGCTAAGAAAGACAGTAAATTATATGCAGTATAAGCAACCCCTGATGCATACATTTGGTGATTCAAAAGGGCTAGTTCTCCACAGCTGAAAAAAAAAAAAATTGAGCAAAATTAGTCTCATATAACAGGTGGGGGAAAGAAGGAATAATGATTAATACAAATTACAGCTTTATGTAATCAGAAGAGTGATGGTAAAGAACGGGCTAGAGATACCAAGAATTACACAAGTACATTAAGAACCATCTGAACATTTGTAACATGGTAAGCCAGTGGAGACCTATTGGAAGGCGTAAGTTGTTCATCTGTCACTGTTTTCTGCTTAAGACTTCGTACCTTTCTGGAAAAAGTGGTTTTCTGCAGTGCTTGCTTAATGTGCTCTTTAGGAATAATCTTAAATTCAGGCTTTCAGGCAGTGCAGGGACAGACTTACAAGCCAGCTCTGTTGAAGGCAGCAAATTTTGGATGGACTGCTTCATGGCTGACATCGGTATTTTTATACTGTACTTTCCAAAACTGTGTCAGGGGCCAGATCAAATGCTAAACCTCAGCTGTCCTAGAAGGAGAGAACAGAGTTCAGTGAATGAAGAGAAGAATTTGAATGTCCACAAAACTTGATAGGGAGGACAGTTAGGAGGCACATTTTAGTTGTTTTACTTGGAGCTGGTTTGGGGGTTGAAGAGTGTTTTTCTTGCAGGAAAGTTGAATGCATGTGACAACTGCATGTATGTTGGCCTAATATCAGTGTTGTCATACCACGTGCAAGTTTAAGAATATATATTCAAGGCTCTTTGTTCAGGACAGTGTTTCTGTGTCAACACCAATTCACACAAATGTGCTGTGTGAAACAATTACCAAGTGTTAATACAGTTGTGATTCATAGAGTTTTTACTGTATGCTTGCGTTTGTGGGTTTTGTTTTTTTTTTTTTTGAAGAGTGGTTGATCTGTGTGATTCTGTCTAGATGAGGTAGAATCTCATATAAGATCTCAGAAAAGCCAACTCTGGTAGCGATGGGCCCTAATTTGCAAGCTGTCCTACCAAGACAAGGAAATAGGAACAAGAAATCACAAACAGCTTGTGGAGTTTCAGTCAATTTGAGTGTCCTACTCAAGGAGTCATCTTGCATCAGGCCATGCCAGAGTCTGAATCAGAGACCTCAGAGGTAGCACTCATGACATCTATTTTCCAAATATATCTCAACCAGTTTAGTAGCATGAATAGTTGAGAGAGAATTAAAGAGCCATCAGCCTTTCATTATCCTATCTGATTCTTAACTCTTGGCTCCAAAGCAGTGGTTTTCCCATTACAGTGCATTATGATTGAACCACATAATTAAAATACTTTTTATCTAAATGGGAGAGTTGTACTTGTAAGTTGCTCTTTGGAATTTATTTGTGGAATGTAATTATTCTGTGCGTTCCCTACTTAAGTAAGTAGGCAGTTATTAATTTTGTTTGCTATGGAGTCTCAAAGGCAGGAGGTACTTATGCAGTAGGAGCTTACAGGCTCCTTAAAGTTTTAGAAGTTAAAATTGCTGAAGAAGCACATGGTCTCAGCCCACTAGAAGAGCTTTCTGTTTCCTACAAAGGAGTTTCTGATATCCAGTCCATTCTCATTATTAGTAATTTTATCTGAGCAGTTTTACTATCCTTAGAAGGCAGATTTGGAAGAAATCTGTCTGGGTATCATGGAATTAACTTTAATGGAATAAGCTTTTAGTAGGATTAACCTGGCTGAAGTAAGGACTAATTTAATTATTTCAGAGAAAACATTGAGATCATGGCATGTATCATAAGTGAAAATCAGAGGACTGAAACCTCTTTTAGGTTGAGAAAACTTTGGCTTTACCTATGTTAGCAAGTCATCTGCAATGGGAATGAATGCATAGAGGAAAAACAGTGGATGCTGAGGACTTGGTGTCCATAGCCTGTATTTTTTCAGAGGTAATACTTTGAGCCAACTCTACTCCGATTCCAATGGATGAATACTCATTAGGTTCATCAGTGGAGCATATCTTCCATTTTATTTTCATCAAAAAGTAGTGCAGTTCATACACTTCAAGACTGCTCTAAGATGTATAAGAATGTACTATTATTAAACTGTCATACATACAGCTACTTGATTAAAATGGTTATATAAAGGTATATATTTTCATTTATGGCATGAACACACATGAAAACTATGGGTAGATCTGAGAGAATTCATAGTATAAGGTATGCATCATAGTTAATCTGCCTTTGTTAGGGGAAGAAAAATGGTAATTTTCATTGAACTGGATAAAAGAATGATTGTCTTTTATGTGTCTGTATCATAGACATATGGAAAAAGTTAACTTCTTGAAGTTTTTCAAGTATTTGAGGGTAAAAAACTTGTATAAACTTGTTTTTCATACATACAAAGACTGGTAAATTGTGGTACAAATCCAAGAGATATTTTGGACTTTGTTTTACAAAAACACTATAAAGTTCTCCTAACATTTGGAGAGGCAAAGGGCTGTTAGGAAGTCTTGTAACACCACTGGGTAGAGTTGATATTAGATTGTTGTTTGAAGTAGAAAGGGTGTGTATTTTGAAATAGAGGGCTACTTTTAAGAACAGGCTTTCTGCACATCATACTCAAAGCATATCATTTTGAGGCAGTGTCTACCAAATACAAAAGAGATGGGGGAAGACTTCCAGATGAAATGATCTGTAAACAGAGAGATTTAATGTTACGACAGCTTAGTAATGATTGACTTGTTACTCTTCAATTTCATTTTTTTTCTATAAGGAATGCAAATATAGTTACTGAAGGACCATTCATTTAAGTAGTTAAAAAGCTTCTAATTTCTGTGGCATTGTGAAATCTGTCCTGTTTGTTGTAACCAATGAATATACAAGGTCAACAATGCAAATTGACCACAGGAGCAGAACTTCTGTAAGCAAACCCAGACCAAGCAGACCTCCCTGGATCGAAGTTCTGGCAGTTGTGTAGTAAAATACTGTGAGGTTAACAGGTTATCCTTTTGGTGTAGGCCTCTGATTTCCTAGCATTTCTAACCCTGTTCACATGTAATATTTAAAACAAAATGTAGCAAACATCATGTATAAACAACTGCATTTGAAAGCAAAGTGGAAAATCCTTTCATGTCCATCCTGAAATACCCAGTTCTGCTTTATGTGTACCCATTTTGTAACTTTCCTTGCCTTTGACCATGGAATTAAAATAATGAGAGATTTTGCTGTATGTGAACTGATTTATATTAAAAAAACTAAGTACACCTGTACAATTAAGGTTATTCTAGAGCTAGGCAACTTGGGAGAAAATTTGGCCAAGTTCTGCTGGAGTAAGCTAGTTTAACACCTTACTTAAGTATCAACTCCCCCCTAAAATGAGTGGCGACTCTTAATGGAATAAGGGACTAACGAACATTGACGGGTGACTGTTCTGCAGTGCCTTGCGGAGGTGGTCACGTACTGCTGGGAAGTGGCTTGCCGTCTGAGGAAGCAGGCCGGCGTCAGGGCTGGGGGAGCACAGGCCCAGCCCAGCCTGAGGTGGGGAGGTTGGGTGGGCTGCCAGGGGAGCTCCTTGCTGAGCACCATTTCCAAAGGGGAAGTGTGGGTGAGAGTGGGGACAGACGGCGCTGGAGGGATTTGGAAACACTGAGCGTGTAGGTACGGGATCGAGGAAGCCGAAGCTCAGGTAGAACTGCAGCTGGGGATGTCGTGGAGGGCAGCAGGAAGGGCCTCTCTGAAGGTACAGGGACAGCAAAGGGGAGTGTGGTGATGCAAGGTACGTCTGAGAAATGTCGGCATTCCAATTCAGACCTGATAAGCTCAAGACATGTGGATCAGTTTTGCATTCTGTGCTAGTACTTCCATGCTAAAGCTGTTTAGCATGTTTCAATGTTTGTTTGAGCGATACGAAATGTGAAGTATAGTGCTCTCTGTTTCAGTATGCATGATGGATTCGAGTTTCTTCTAGCAGGACTACACTGAGCAGAAGGCTCATTAGAGCTGGGCTGTTTGTCTGCTTTTACAGTCTGGCTGAAGTAACTGTGAGGTGCGAACTCCAGCTTGTCACTGCACAAGAGATACATGTTAATGTAGCATTTTTCTGGCTCATTCAGCTCTTTTGTTACAGTAAGGAACGTTTGTCTTGCATAAAATGTATAATTCAGCTAGGATTAGTTGCCTTTTCAAAAGGCCAACCAGCTGCTTCAAGGAGAGTACCATAAAATGTTTTGAAAGAAAAATGTTATTTCAGGAAGCTTTGAGGCAAGAAAAATTTAAAGGATATGTAAAAATAAATAGTGAATGGAGTTTGTCATTTACTCTGTGCACAGAGCGTACATACATTTGTGTATACTACAGTGACAGCTAAAATTAGCACCTTTGCTTTTCCACAGTAGGCACGGGACTCTTTGAAGTCAGGATATTAAAAGAAATTAAATCGATTCCAAAAGAATTTCAAGGAAGTGATGGGGTCTCAGGAGGAGGAGACATGGTATTGCTTCCAAATCAAGCTTAGCGGAAGTCTCTCTAGATCCTGGCAAAAAGTTTGCATGTGACGCTAGACAAGGATGTGTGATAGTGATGTCATGTTCGTCCAGAAGATTGGACAAGCACCTGAACATTTACAAAATACTGATGGTGACAGGAAAAAAACTTGAAAACACTTTCTCATCAGGTAGTAGAATGTCAGATGTTATCTTAGATTTTTAAAAATCCAATTCAGGTAGGAGAGCTGTGTGTGGTTACTTTGTTTTTTCAATATCATTGATAGAGTCATTTTAATTTTAGGCTGTGCACTGTTTTGGCAGGGATTACATTAACACTTGAACATAATGGAAAGCAAAACATGCTCAGATGAGAAGTCATGCATTTCAACCTTGATAGGTTTTCATCAAAAAGATTCAGAAGCTTCTTCATTTGCAACTGTTTTTTCCCATTGCCCAATTTTTGGCAGCAAAGTATGTGAGAGCTTAAAGGTACATTTCTTCGTGCTGATCTCATCAAGAATGATCTCACCAAGTCACTCCCTTGTTCAGAGTCATTTGCTGGCTTTGCTCCTTCTATATCATGTTCAAACTCCTCACCTTCAAAGCTCAGTAAGACTTTGCTCTTGGCAATCTGATTTCTCATTTGTTCTTTTTTTTGTGTGTGTGTGTCTTTACATGTGGAATTCCCTCTCCTTTTCTTGGTGCAATAAGTAAACATTACTGATTTTCATATGGCAGCGAGCAAAGCTTGTTTGCGTTTGTATTCAAAGTGTAAAACCCTTTAGAACAATACAGAATATTACTCTTAAATTTTTACGTTGTTAATAAACCCTATGGGGCTTTTGATACTTGTGGTAAAATACGAGTTCCTTCAAGCAGGGAAGGGGCCTTCTGTGTTTCAGTGCTCTGTTGGTAACTCTGCTGCATTAAGTAGATAAACTTTTTTTTAAAAGTGAGCAAATAACATGTTTTGTAAAGTGGTGTTGTAAAGCTTGGATTTGTGAGAGAATTTTAGATGTGCTTGGTAAAAAATACGTACTTTGCCAATATCAGT
The DNA here is from genome assembly GCA_013399475.1 of Chauna torquata. NCBI lineage: Eukaryota > Metazoa > Chordata > Aves > Anseriformes > Anhimidae > Chauna > Chauna torquata. Next base: position 61,074 of record VXAL01011043.1, read on the forward strand.
GGCTTATGTTTAATGCAAAAATGGAAGAGAAGATATGTATTCTGATTAGCCACATTAAGACCAGTGAAGGACATAAATATTTCTGTTTGTTGTGTACCATTGCTACCATTACTCCAGCATAGCACAACCTGGTAATACTGCTTTAATAATGGGATCGTTTCTGGGTGTTAGCGATACCCTATGGGGTTATGGAAACTGCGTTTTACTTCCTTGTAATGCAGTATGGTTTTGTGTTAATCAATTTAAAATAAATAAATGAGACTGTATTAGGCAAAAAAAGGGGAATATTTCTTAGCACTGCAAGATGTTTTCTTTCTCTGAGATTGATGCTGACTGTGTCCCTTTATCTTCCTCAATGACCACGTACTCTACAGAACTTCTCACCAGCTGTCATGTAAAATATGCCTGCCGTACTGGCTATATAGGTTACAGCAATATGTTGTTTTGAGAAAGTTTAGTTGGATTGATGGTGTTGGTTTTTTTTCTGGTGACTGATAGAAATTGTTTTAAGGTGCATTTCTTAGATGGCTGTTCAGTTAGTAGGACAGATTTCAAATGATGACAGTTCCAGTTATTGATGCTTTGTTTCTGGAAGTGTACGCAAGGAAGGGCCTTAAGCCAATGGGAAAGAAGACTATTTTCAGTTTACATGAAAATTTTTTATTTAATCTGGACTTGGAGTTGACAGTGGCATGCATCTCACGTGGGAATTAATTATTTGGCTGTTTATACAATTGCACATATGGCTTTTGACAGTAAGTTCCAGATGCCTGTGTTAGAAGGGTAAGTATGAATTTGGGGAGCAGTGAAAGGTGCCAAAGATGTGAAATTTCCAGTTTAAGTGGAAACTGACATGAAGAGAGAAAAGAGAAGGCTACACAATAGCCAGGTAGGCATTAATTTAGGGAAAAAATGTAATACTCAGATGTGGTCTGTATTTTGATAGTTTTCAGAGGGTTTTTTGTGTATCTTCTGTGATCTTATGGAAACAATGAAAGTTCTTCATACAAGCAAACAAAAAAGCAGGTGATACTGAACAATCTGTATTGGTATGGGAAAGTTGTCATACTTCCCATAATGTATTTTGGGTGGTGAGTGAATAGTTGTGAAAGGCACTTACTAAGCTACTAGGTAAGATGAGGCTTCTTGCTAAAAACAGAAATGCTGTCTAGGAATTCAGTATTTTGAACAACTGAATAGTTCTGGATTCTGAGCTTCAATGATACTTTTGAAAACTACTTAAGACATGCTATTTCTGAATCTTTTCCCAGTTCTTTGACAGACTCTTGACCATCATGTACATTATCCAGTGTGATAATTTTTGATTTGTTTGCTTTTTCTCTCCACGTTTTTCTGATTCACTTTTCTCNGATGTTCCTGATAGTTTTTAAACAAGGGCCGTTTTCCTAAGTGTTCTTCATAAAGGTAAAGTTAATACTTGTGAGGTGAGTTTCTTTTACTTTTATAGGTGTATGTTGAGAAAGTGGAAACAGCAAAACTTTCCAAAGCACTTAGTGTTGACACATACTGTTGTAATTTAGGAAGTCCACAGGGGTTTTAATTTTGACAAATTGGATATGGCTGGGGAGCACTAAATACATTTTAAAATCCTACCCCACACTGAGACTTCTTGAGGGATATACAACTGTTTAGTGGCAGTTTGGAGTAGGAGTAGTAAGTCCTGCTACCTAGTCTCACAATTGTACTGCTCCTCCATATGTATGCTCGCCAAGACAGCTGAGTGTCTTTCTTTTTTATTCTTCTTGGGGAATGCAGTTTTCTGGTATTAGAAGCTGTAGATGATATTACATGAGAACAGAATGCATTGAAAAATATGTTGGTGGAAGAGTTTAAGTGAAATGAAATAAAATTGTACTGCATAACAATTTGAGGTGCTTAAACAGATTAGGAGATCCACACTGCTGTATTCTTAAATGGCATTTGAACAAGAAAAATTAACAGTTTTATGGAGACATCAAACAGCAGTCAGTCATAACATACCAAGAGAAAACCCATGGGACTAGCAGCATTTTCAGACTAACCAGCAAGGTTGGTATAACAGCTACAAAAGCAAAAGCAAGTCTTTGCTTTTGAAAAGAACAATTTATTTAAACATCTTAGCTCTATTTAGTGTACCCTTTAAAGTTTTGTTTAGATTCTTGCAAGGATCTATTTTTTCAAAGCAAAATGGTTTTGTAGTAAACAATGAATCAAAAGGTTTTTAAAGACTCAGAATGAAACTGTCTGATACGCTTTGGCTCTCCTTTTCAGAACCAGTAAGAATACAGACCCAAATTCTCTTCTGCATCTTGAAGGTTACCGTATCAGTTTCCCTGAGTTTGACTAGTGTACAGGCTGGTTTCCACACACTACTTTTTTTTTTCCCGTTGGAAAAAGCAATCTTTAACCCATTGAGTGCATACAGTTAAAATGTTTGGGGACATCCACTGTGCAAGACATAATTCTTGTCTTCCCTCCACTTTTTCCTATTTTTTCCTTACTTGTTTGGTTGTTTTGAGAGCATAGTTTAGAGGAAAGTCTTTAAAATTTTCTTTACTTAACAGACCTTGGAAAACTAAGTAGCTGAGAACTTCGCATTTCTGATAGGAGAAGGAAAGAAGCTAGCATTCTGAAGACATTCATTTTTTTCATTTTAAAAGAAGTTTTCAAAAACACAGGTATTGCACAGACAGTGGCTGGGCTGGCTGCCTTTGGGAAGCTTTGTAAACGTCCCTTTCTAACCTTCCATATTATTAGTCTGATGTTTAGACCCTAAGGCAACGTTTTTAAATTCCTTTCATTCTCCTGTATTCCAGCTTTTAATTTCAAAACACCTTTGTGGGAGATAGTTTCTCATATTAAACAACCTTGTATTTATTTCTTGACATCAGACAAGACAAAATGCCAGAATATTTTCTTCTATGTATGCTAAACGCAGTTAAGGCAGAGGAAGCAAAAAATGGCTTTCATAAACTGACTATGTCACTTTGAGTTGGCCATTGGTAGTTTACCTCCAAAGAACATACAAAAATTAAGTGAGGAGAGGTGCAACCTTCCTGTTAGAAAATGCAGGGTTTCTCTGAGCCTGTCTTGTGAAGTTCTGCTGAAATTTGCCAAGAGCGAAGTTAACCGATAAAGACCTTGGAAGAGTTGGGTAGTCACAGGGCTCTAGGAGTGCTTGTAACTCCAAGCTGTCAGGTGGCTGAAACCTGGAAGTTAAAATCCTTTTACTTTAATAGTATTCTGATATGTCACGCACTGTTACATCTAGAGCTAGTATTGGTGTTAATTATGAGGTATGAGCATTAGTACAGAAAAAAAATTACTGTATTCTGTGGTAGCTAGTAGCAGAGAAGCTTTGCAGGTCTACTAAATAAATTTTAACTTGATTGTTGAATTAAATAATTGTAAAAATATTGTCCAGTTTATTTATCAAGAGTCTAAATTTCTTTCCTGATTGCAGTTGTCCAGCTTTTCCAAAAGTATAACAAACATGTTGAAGTGACTGTACTTCTTATCCCACATCCAGTTTTTTTCCTAAAGTAATCTTGCTTCTAAATTGTTATGTAGGTCACTGTTAAATTGCACATAGGTGGGTTTCAGGGGTAACCTGGCTAGCTATTTTTTCTTGCTATTTGTTTAAAAAAGCAACTTTTACTAAAATCAAAAACTGTAGCAAGCTGTGGCTAACCATATTTAAATATGGCATTTCAAAACAGTCACAAATCTTTTTACTGTTTTAAGTCAAATGTGTGGTTATTTTGTAAGTATGCTGAGAACAATGAGATTTAGTACAGCTATATCGTTAGAAACCAGCAGAGATGAATATACTTACCCACACTAACATTGCCTACTTCCCTAATCTAGTGAACTGTCACAGAAAAAAGTGAACTGTCAGATACTGTTTTCACCGTACTCAGGAGAGCAATGGTAATTTACATCATGGGATACCAAAGGTTTGTTTTTATGGCTACTACAGCATATTGGCAACCTGATAGAGCTTCCTAACATAAACGTATCTCAAGTTTTTATCATTCATATGGCAGGTACCTCAGAAACTCTATAACTAGAAATTGTTTCATTTGCACTCATGACCTGTCCAGTTTTCCAATAACATCGTGATGGTAGAAGTATATAAAATTGATTCTACTATTAATTTATTGTTGGATGCAGGTTAATAATACTTTGCTTTAGCCTTTCTTTGAGCAAATCTGACCTTCTTTGTATCATTCCTTAGATGAACAACAAAAAACAAAATTGTAAGGAGCCAGCTTTTAACATTCTTCTTGGATTATGGAGACACTTTGTGTTCTAGTACTCAAAAAGAAATAGGGAGATTTAGTTTAACCTCTAGGTTAGTGTGTTCTGTAAAACTGAGTATTTGGTTTGTTCAGGTGATAGCAGTACGTGTATAGCTTAACATAGGGAGCATGTTTCCTTCCTTTAGAAAACAATCCTACTGAAGGAAACAGTAAGCAGTTTAAGAACGTTTCAGTGAAGTGTTCGTATAAGCTCTGTCCCACAATATATGAAAATTTAAGTGCAGGTACAGAAAGAACAAAGGAGGCTGAAAGAAAGGCCCTGCAAACTAGACAGATCAGGTGGCTTTAAATTAAGACTTGAAAACAGGTGTTGGAGCCAGCTAGATGAAAGAGACATGAAAAAACTATATGTGCAAAATGGGATGATTTGCAGGTAGGACTGAGCAGTTTGGTAAAGGCCAAACAAAGTAAGAAAGGACAAATGCATATTTAAAAAAAAGAAAAAAAGTGATTGAAAGATCTGAGTCAGGAAAGGAACAAGATGAAGGAGGATGAACTAGAAGATTAAAAGGAGCAAATATGGTCATTTTTAAATGGGAGTCAGAAGATGAAATCTTGGGTGTACCTGCACCTACTGGAGAACGCATATGCAAGGAACTCTCTCAATCCAAATCTGCCTTGCAAACAAACTGGCTGGTGTAGTTACTACAGCATATTAACAAACACCTTTCTTATGTAAAGGCAATTTTATTGGCAACCAAGTATGTCTTACAATTCTGGTTCTTAAGGCAAAAAATGTTATGCTGATAAAGGCATCTCTGTAGCCCTAAAATTATTGTACCATTGCTGTGTAATTGGAGATTTTCAGGAATCATTGATTTCTCATCTTGTGCTGGTTATTAACGTGACTTAATTTGGTCTACAAACTCCACAAAACATCATCTAAAAAGAGAGAAGAAGAAAAATTTTTCTGTCTTTACCTGTAATAAAATTGCAAATAACTGATGATTATTAAAGAACCTCTTATACATATAACATGAATCAAAATGATAGTAACTCCCAGTTTTAGACTTTCTCAAAGGAAAGGCTGAAGTTATTTAGGAAAGCTGGGCATAAAAGCTGCTGCTGAGTTGTCTGAGCAGGACAGCTTTTTTGGAGGCTGATGCGCTTTGGTTTTTGCATCTAGACAGTTTCAGAAAGCTTTTTTGTCTGTCCAGTACTCTGTAAAAGGAAGACTGCCTGCTCCCTTGAAGACACTCAGTGTCTGGGAATCTCAAATAACTGAAAGCTGTGTGGATGTTGTGGGTAAATTCAACTGGTTCGCAGGAAAACCCAGGCCACAGCCCAGCCCGGCAGCCGGAGAGCAGTGGAACTGCACGCCTGGAAGAGGGATGAGCAGCAGCGCTGCGATGGGAGGCTGGGAGGGGGCGAAGAGGCGGCTGCCCCAGTATCTGCTGAATTCATTTCCTTGGTGGGGACAGGAGGGGAGGTCGTATTTTTGCTCCTTCAGCTTTCGCTGGTTCTCCAAGCGAAGTAAGTTACACAATGAGCAGTGTTTTATGCCAGTGTAAGCATATTTACATTTGGGCTTCTGCCATAGAAACTTCTTTTTAAAAGGAAATCAGATCTCATGTTTCTGTGCAGGCATAAGTTTCTCTTGGCTTAAGCTCATGAAAAATACATACAGTTGTCCATTAAAAAGTAAAAGTAAAGTTAGAAATAGGGTGACTAAAGAGAAAGTATAAATCCAAAGTGGAGAATTGCAAGGGAATTCTGTAGGTTTCTAAGACAAAATACCTGGGTGGGGAGAAGAAATATGAGGAAATCTAAGAAATCCCAGCCTCATATATAAATGGATGCATATGCACTTTTTGATATTCTTGTTAAGCTGTTTGTATTGATGTCACCATATATTATCTTCTGTAAAGGAGTCTCGCATATGAAATGGATTTATATCCATGCCTTAGCTAAAACTGAATTTAAACAGTTTGTATGTAAGCAGTAGCGTTAGACATTTGAGTATTTTTTATTGCATACGAATGACCGAGGAAATAATTCTAAGAAACCTATTTTGCATGATGTCTTTCTGGGTTTTAAATTTGGAGTTCCTAAAATGTTTTTTGTCTGTTCTTTGGTTGCTTTCTCAAAGAGCCCCAGGGTAAATGGCAGCTGTAAACCTCAGGGTAGACTGCGAAGTTTTTCTTCCAAAGCCTTCCTTTCATGTTCAGCCAAGCGAGAGACGGGGAGTGAACTGTAAACTCTGGCTCAGCGTTATCTTCACGGCCTGCTCTCATGGTGAGCAGGCGGAGAGGCAGAGGGGAGGCCGAACTGGCGCGGGGCTGTTGAGCGCAGTGGCCGGGGAGCTGCGACTGCTGGGTGCCTGGGTGGGCTGCGTCCGGAGCACGGCGTGCCGGCACCCACCCCATCATTCCGCTTTAGCCTTCGCCTGTTGCAGAAGGAAAAGGCGTTCGCTTCTCTTCCAAGTCGTTTAACTGTTTCTCCGTAACTGTGGTCAGCCTGGCTGAGAACAAGTGTGTATTTCATTGAACTTTGTTCTTTTTGAACTTATGGACAGGGACCATTTTTGTTTAATGCGGGAAACAAGCTTTGGAGAAACTTAATCTGTACATCGGTAACTTATTCTTTTAGGTTTTGTAGGGAAAGTGGCTGCACATAAAATATAAGCAGATGTTTATATGTTCAGTTGAAGGTTTGTTCATGTGAGGCTTTGTGATAAACTGTATAAATGCAATATTGAGTTCTAACACTTAAATGATGATTGAGTTTGATCACTGACATGATCTGTTCCACTGGCACTCCTGTCTTGTTTTGCTCTCCTTTACATCTCCAAAAAGGGATTTCTTCTGGCTGTGTTTCGTACACAAACCCAATCTTGAAGTTCTTCCCCAGTACAGGGACCTAGGTGGCTTTCTCCCGGGACCACTGGGTGAGCGCCCTGGGACAACTGCAGTTATTCTCCTCAGCGCAAGAGAGAGACTGTCGTCTTGTAGCCATAACTGCTTGGTGCCCTCTTTCTATCAAGTAGTTCTTTGGATCATAATCACTGAAGTACAGTGGGTTTGTTTTGGTTTTTTTTGTTTTTTTCTTTTTTAATTGGGAAGGAAATGGATAAGCAAGCAGTGCTTCCTCTGTTCTATAGAGGCATGCTTCTTTTGTGGCCTGAATTTCCCCTTTGATCAGTTAGAGCCCACAAATTCTCTAGTTGATGTCTTAGTCTTTTTCCCTGTCTGGGTTCATACAGAGTATGCCATTGCTGTTTTGAATGTGCAATAATGCAGTTAAGTGTGATCATGAAGAAAAGTACTGTTTGCATCAGAAGATCACCAGATTTTATGAACAATTGTATGAACACTGTAAATATAAAAGATTTAGCGCACATCCTAGCTGCAGCAGAATGAACTGTGGTTTACCTGTATTCGTATGTAAGCCATACTCATCTGTACTTCTGTGTGTGTGTGTGTATATATATATATGAATATGATTATCCTTTGACTTTTTGGTATGGAAAGCTATTAAATAAGCTAATCTTTAAGATATTATTTATCCATTCATGAAATTATTAATATGATTAAAAAGTCATGCACAAAAATCAAAGGTGTCCAAAGAAACTGGATTATATTGAAAGACAAAATTTTAAGTGGTAAATATGAAATAAATTATCAAGCACTCTGCTTTCTGACTAATGACAGACTGTAAGTGATAATTCCTTCTGAGAATTTCCTTGCATTGTGTACTTCTGGAGATACTGCATGTGCAACTCCAATTTACAATCTGTTCTGGTGGAAAACTTGAGAGGAGAGACATGCCATGGTGTAGACCATGGTGAGTAATGTTGCCAACACTGAATTTCATTACAATTTGTCTTTCCCATATGGGATTGCATTAAAGATGTAAAATACTGTGCTATAGCTGACTAGAAATGCTGTCTTTGGTATGGAAAAACTGTTTTGGTAATGCAAATTATTGCTGTTTACATCATTCAAGGCTTGAGCTCCCCTCTAAATATTTAAATTTGGAGAGACAAGAGAGTTTTGAAGGAAGAAGCCCTAATACTAGAGTTGTAGAGTTGTGTGGCTCACTCTTTTAAGGAAGGATGACTGTTATTTAGTAATCCTTCTGATGTGCATTCAAGAGCAGCACCAATGACCTACAGTTTTCAGTTATTATGGAGGAATCAGAAGAAAACCCAGGGATACACACCTTCCACTGATTTTTTTTTCAGTAATTCTTTTAGCCACGTTTGAAGAATAAATAAATAAAAGGGGTTGTTCCAAGATGAAATCTCTCACCTTTAATAAAGTGAGATTTGTTTTTCAGGCTGGAAAACACCACCCTTACGTCCTTATCCTCATCATTAATAAGCAAGCCAGACAGGCAGAAAACATGCCCCAAAGGTCTTAGCAAATTTGTTATTCTAATGCTGTATTTTCTTGCAGAATTTTTCTGTCAGCACTCTTGAGCGGACAGAATACTTTCCAGTAGTGTTTGGGTTTTGTTGTTCTTTTTTTTTGAAATATTGAACTGATAAGCTTAGTGAATTTGTATGTAAAGTGTAATGGTTTTTATTTTGCTTCTTTGGTGTCTTGTAATGTTGCAGCATTACTGAAAATCACGAAATTTAGAGGAAAATGATAATTAAAACTCTATAGAACTGAAGTTCTTTTTACATGTTTAGGTAAAATCAGTAGAATCACTACAATGAAATAATTCTGTTGTGTATAATTTTACTTTGCAATTTTATACATTTATGTTCATTCATAGTCAAAGAATGTAATTTCAAGTATAATTTCCATTTAGTAATGCTTACCTAATTGTGGTGATCTTTTCTTTTTCTTTTTCTTTAGGGTGGAACTCAGTTACCATGTGCCAAAGCACTGTACAACTATGAGGGAAAAGAACCTGGAGATCTTAAGTTCAGTAAAGGAGACATCATTATTTTGCGTCGACAGGTGGATGAAAATTGGTATCATGGAGAAGTCAACGGCATCCATGGCTTTTTTCCTACCAACTTTGTTCAGATTATTAAACCTTTACCTCAACCTCCGCCTCAGTGCAAAGCACTTTATGACTTTGAAGTAAAAGACAAGGAAGCAGATAAAGACTGTTTACCATTTGCAAAGGTAAAAACTGAATAAAATTAGTATTTTCTTCTAATAATTTCATTTACATGGATAAGAAATAATAAGACTTCAGTAGTCTTGTCTGCATTTTTTTAATGGATCTATACAAATATGAAAAGGGCAGATAACTCTGTACATATTTCTTCTATATAGATTTAGTTTTGCATTCCTTTTCTTCCCGAGTTACATGTAATTTCTCTGAGGTTTTATTTTTGAGAATGCAGTTTTTCATAATTGCAGGAGTAGCATTCTTAATTTCTGAGAAATAACCTATGTTATGAATTGTGTTCCATCTTCTAAAGAAACACTCACTTAAAATTGTTGAAATTGATACTAGTTTTCAGCTTTGCATTTAGTAAGTGACATTTTTTAGGCTCTAGGTGCTAAATACAAAGTACTACTGAACTTTGTCATTCTGTAATATTACTAATCGCCTTTTGGAATATATGATGCTTCTTCTTACATTGTTTCTGTTGTAATTAATGTTCTATTTTTTTGTTTCTGATTCTTTAGTTTATCAAATTGCACAAAAATGTTACAAGACCATATGTGAGCTAATCACATTTTTGCCCTTGCCTGTTAAAAATGGAAAGGATGGCTAAAATTCTAACAGCGAAAGGTTTTATCTCTTTTCATGAAATTAGTACAAGTACATATGGACAGGCAATGGTTTTTACTACACGTAACTGATAGGCATTAGCTTGCATATTTTGATTTGAATGTTGGCAAACCATTTGTTTTTTTTTGATCTGTAGTCATGCTTGAGTGGGCATCTGTTTCCACATGGTTTAACTTACTTATGAAATAAATATGTATCTCAGTATAGCAATGTATAATATGCACATAAAACTTTTTTTATGTAATGTTCTCAAAACCGTATCTAAAAACAAAATCTCAATGTATATATGAAAGAAATCATACCACTTACCAGTGTTCTTAAATATTTAAGTTGAAGAGCAACATCTAGGCAAGGTTAGGTAATGAGTCAGCTGAGGTGTAAAAAGGTTGAGGTTCTATTGATTAATGCCAGGATTTAAAAGGGGGGCTGACAGAGTACAGCACACTGAACATGACAGGAAATCTGTTATGGAGGACAAAGTCATATGGCTGAGGTTGGCTGTGGACAGTTAGCTGACCTCCAACAAAATAGGAAAAGGAACAGCTGGAACTGACTTCAAACCCAGGAGCAGCATGTTTGTATTATGGAGCGCCTTCCATGCGGTTCTTATCCATGTACTGCCTTCTCTGATTACCTGTGCATCATGGAGGGAAGTTTAATTAGAAATTTAATTAGAGCTGGGAGACATAATCACTGCATGTTCACACAGGATGATGTTCTGACTGTAATTCGCCGAGTGGATGAAAACTGGGCAGAAGGAATGCTGGCTGACAAGATAGGAATATTTCCAATCTCGTATGTTGAGGTGAGTACATTTGGGCATTCAGTAAGGTTGTGCCCATTGTGTATTTCATCTTCTCAAAATTAACTGTTGCAATTACTTTATAACATTTCTAAAATAATCGGTACTGTTGATGATTCTGAAATAACCTGAGAGATAAATAATCTTAGACCTAGAATAACCTAAGATCTATGTGCTTAGTTTGGGAAAGTTCATGACCTCAGCAGCTGAACAAGTGACTTTTACTTAGCCGTTTGATACCTATTTTCATCAAATGAAATCAGAATGAAAGTACTTGGAGGCAGCCACTGCATTTTTGTGTTAATACTGAGAGTCATGCAGTCAATCACAAACCACACTTAACCAGAAAATGAAAGCAGTCAGCAAGTCAGAGAAATGGTAAGCTTTGCACTGTCCCTAATACCTGCCTCTCAAAACCAAATCAGCACAACTAGAAAGTCTATAGAGAATATAGGCTGTTGTTGAGCAAGTAAAGCATTGAATTTTACATCGAGCAGCCTGTTACATAAGATCCTATACATCTTCCTGCATTTCTCATATGTGATATGACAACTTACAGTGAGAGGCAATGCTTGAGAAAGTTTCCCCGGCCTTTTAGGGTTTCACGTTGAAAGCTATTTATCTTCTGTATAGAAATTAGGAAGTGATTAGGAACAGTGGCTACAGTGGCAACAATAAGTATTGTAATTTGCATTACATAAAGATACAGAGGCTTGGAATAGTGTTTGTCTTTGTCTAGTAGGTACACAATGGATACATGGTAAGATTCACTTCTTGCGCTGAAGAGACTTTATTTAAATAAGTGAGCCGGAAGGGTGAAAGAAAGCATTTTCACATTACAAGTGGGATGAGAAATACCTACCTCAGGTCACAGGAGAAGTGTGTAACCACGCTAAGCATTAAGTCAGGTGTTATTAGTTCAATTCCTGTATGCACTGATGAGATGGGAACTCTTTTAAAAAAGTAATTGTTTTCAAACAATATAGAAAACTTTTTTTAAAAAAGGAAAGATATGTATATTCATTTTTATAGGTTGATTTAAGGGTCTGTATACCTGGGGATAGAAAATTTCATATGACTTAAAAATAATAGTTATAATAATAAAACAAAAGAAAAACATAAAGGTTTCAACCTGCTCAGTGCAATTCTGTCTTCAGTTTAAGAAATTTTCAAAAGCCGATTTAGGAAGTTTTTGCCCCTGGCTATTCATTCCTAGCTCCTTGCAGTTAACTGCCCCTTCAGTTCAGCCAGTAGAATGTTTTGTGGTGCTTCTTTGAAATAAATCACTTAAAGTAGCCCAGTTAGAAAAAATCCTTCCCTAGGGCTGCCACTTGGGCTATTTAGCTAACAACTCAGTTTCCATTTCTACAAAAGTTTGCAAAATGGAGATTTACTCTTGAAAACAATTTACGTAAAATGATAGTTACAAAATGTATTTCACAATTTCCAGACAAATTCCATCAACAAAGAAAATGTATCTTCGACTGACCCTTTTAGACCAGGCACAAGCACTTGTACACACACTTAAATCCCCAATAAAATGATGTGGGAAATCTGGAACAAAAAACATACCCAAAGGGATACTTCAGATCAGATAGGTGGTTTTTTTCAGCATTTACTGAATCGAAACACTTGCTGTAGTGAAGAGCAGCGCGATATGCCAAAAAGAGTTTGAATTTTGAAATTTTTGTTTTCTGAGATTATACAACTGTTGTTCTTGAAACTATGTAGACAGCTGATGTAAACAAGTATATTAAACCATTCTTAGGTATGTTATTATTAAAGCCACTGAAGACTAAAGTAATTCGTATTTTTATTATCGAATCATTTTTTGAATCATAGAATGGTTTGGGTAGGAAGGGACCTTAAAGATCAGCTAGTTCCAACCCCCCTACCATGGGCAGGGACACCTTCCACTAGACCAGGTTGCCCAAAGCCCCATCTAACCTGGCCCTGAACACCTTCAGGGATGGGGCTTCCACAGCTTCTCTGGGCAACCTGTTCCAGTGCCTCACCGCCCTCTGAGTAAAGAACTTCCACCTAACATCCAATCTAACTCTCCCCTCTTTTAGTTTAAAAATGTTCTCCTTTGTCCTATCACTATCTGCCCATGTAAAGAGTCCCTCTCCATCTTTTTTATAAGACCCTTTCAAGTACTGAAAGGCCGCAGTGAGGTCTCCCCGGGGCCTTCTCTTCTCCAGGCTGAACAACCCCAGCTCTCTCACCCTTTCTTCATTTTCATTCTTGATCTTCTTTTTAGATATTTTGGTATGGTATTTTTAATTATATTTCACAATCCTGTAATCATTGGCTGTTTTTGTCATAATGACAGTTGCATCTTTGCCTTCTGTATGTCAGTTCACTTTTTTTATGTCAGTAGCTGCGTTTACTGGAGATTTTAATGACTGAAGTCACTTTAAAAAACGAGGACAGTCTGTTCTGTTTATTCAGTAATATATATGTCTGGTAATTAAAATGTTTCTTGTACTGTGAGGTCACAGAATAAAACTTTAGATATCTTGAAGTCCATGAAGAACTCTAATTGACTATATTTGGGGGAAACTTTTTACCTGGAGGAATATTTTGTGATTCCAGTGATTGCCCGTCTGTTTTATTCCGTTTATATCACTTTAATTTATTAAATTTGTGGTAATAATAAAAGCTAGGACTGAAAACATTTTGAGAGGTATTTTAATAGTGATTGCATTAAAAGTATAATTTATTAACTGACTCACAAAACATTGTCTTTATCCATAGACACATGGCACTGTGAAACAATTACTTCTCTCTGCAACTGAAAAATAAATTATGCAAAACATTGTAAAAAAAAAAGAAATTCTGTTTTCTGTGAAGGAAAACTGCTAAAACAAACAAAAAAAAGCCCTCTAGCTTTATGAGAGTAAGTCCTGATTAATGTTATTTAAATTACTAGACTTTTGACTGATGAAATTTCAAAATATTTGCATTAAATCAAGTCAACCAGGTTCTTGCACAGTGACGAAAGTAAGCGCAGGGAGTCTAGAAACTGTACGATTAAGTTCATGGCACATTTATCTCTGTTACAAAAAATTAAGATTAATCAGAACTAAACAGAGTTTTTCAAAATAGAGTACAGTTCTGGGTAGAATATAAATTTCTTAGAACCTCAAATTTGAAACTTTGATGTGGTTTAACACTTAGTAAATGCACTCAAAATCTAAAAACTATCTAATTATTGCAAGTCATTCAGCAGTTTTAAAGAACACCTAGAAAAATACAAACATACAGAATGGAAAAAAAAGACTGCGTAAAACAAATCTCTTTTCAATCAAAATGTCAGTAGAAAATGACGGCTCTTGTTTTCCCAACTTAATCTGAAAAACTGGGAAACATCTTTGTGTTAATCCATCTCCTCTAGCTTTATTTGTAAATAGTCTTTCAGAAATATATTTTTTTCCATATCTTGAGTGTTCATTGTCATAGAATTTTAAGTTCATTGTCATTTTATACTGCTACATCCATCAATTAATGCAACATTTTTATTAATGAGAAGATACATACCTACTGTGTCAGGGTTTTTTTTTATTAGCATCTCCTCCAGTACCAAACAGGAGTGTTTGAAAACATATTTGTCTTTTAATCACATACATTTCAGACTGGATTTTATGCTCAATTTGTAGCATATATTTTTAAATGTTGTACGTACTAGACTAAACTTTCTGTCTCTTACTGTTCGATGGTGTGAGCTAATTTAAATAATTCTGTAGCAATACTAACTCAGAAGAATAAGATTAAGCCTTTTATGAAAACTTTCATCTACTTTTTGACTATTTTGCCTGCCCAGATTTTAAAACAGAAAATTTAGTCAGAAAGTGTATGTTTTATATTATGCTTGAAAACCGAGATTGTTAGTTTTGAGTAGAAAATCAGTCTAATTCACATTATATTTGAATGTGATAACATCTATGTTGTCATCCATTGACAACTTCTGTGTGTCATAGTTTTTATTAATTTCCTGAACAAAAACTGCAATATACAACTGCTTAGTTTGTTTTGTAAATTAATATAAACGCTGCTGTGCTCAGGATTGTGATCTGTTCAGGTTTTGCAAAACGATTCTTCTGCTGGTTTGGACAGAATATATTTGTTCTGAAACCTTAATTGCAAAGCTCAATTTAGGTTACTAAGCTATTACCCATCCACCAGGATGGTGCTTAGTGAGAATAATAATGTCAAATAAGGACAATGTTTGCCTAAGTTCCAATTACACTCTACTCGTTTGTTTCAAAATATGTAGGTGAAAGTAACATGCAGTCTAAGAACTGGTATTTGATTAATAGTAGTGTTGGAGATGTGGAAAAATAGCTCCTTGACATATGACGATGGAGTAAAATTTTGTAAGTAAAAATTTTGGATGAAGATGAATACAAAGATCACTACAGGCAGAAGGTAGTGTTTTTACTTAATTTCAGAAAGTGATGGTATTTGAATTCCATCTGTCTACATGTGAGTAAAAAATGCCAGAATTCCTTTGTTAAATAAGTCCAGTTAAGCACAACTGTAAGAGGCCTGGAAGTAGGTCTTTTGTGGTAGTCTAGTTGATAATTTCTCCACACAGCCACAAGCAGGCAGAAGCCTGCCTGTTAGCTTGGACCCCTCAAGGAGCACTGAGCCACTTTGAAGACATCTGACTTTGTGTTGTCCCCATTTGGGAAGCTGTTCTATTTCCTGGGTTTTGGCAGGGAGGGGAACTGGGTTTCAGGCTACCTGATACAGGAAAGATTTTGTTAATTAATAAATAAAGAATAAAAATATGTGAATGTATAAGTTAAAGAACCTTCATTTCAAATGTATATGTTCAGGAAAACCTCTGACACAAAATGTGGAAGAAGATACAGGGGCATTTGTTGCAGAAAGGAATGCTGTATTCAAACACTTCATAGCAGGGATGGGATGCATTCCCATCGTGACCTGGACTGGTGGCTAGCCATTTCTTTGGAAAATGCATGCAAGTTCTTCATTTCTTAATGAAGAGGTGAAGTGCACTCTGCAAAATACTGTGCAATGTCGCTGTCCTCAGGTTGTTTCTGTGAAAAAGCCAGTCATCAGTTGACATTCATAGTTAAGGTTGCATGCTACTGTCCTGTGCTTGTTTCTGTCCGTAAGAAAGCTCAGTGCATTGCTTATATTTGAATCAATCTTGAATCAATCCCATGAGCAAGCCTTAACTTTTCTCTAGTATGTTGTTCGCTGTATAGAACACTCAGATTCTGCAAGCATTGCTAGTTTCAGGAGGTAAACAAACATAAATAGGTGTAACAGGTACCTCGGGCTGCTTTGAGCAATGTGGCTTTTTTTTGTTGTTGTTCTTTTACTCATGGGTGATCCCTTAACTTTTCTGATTAGGTAATTTGTGTTTTAGAAGTGAGTACTGCTTTTCTTGCTCTGATCTACGTAATTTATGAATAGATTGTTTGTTAAATGAGTGAGAGAGTAGATAGGTAAGGATAGAAGTTGTTGTGGCCAGTGTATAAGACGATGTGGAATGCACAAATTCTCTGGAAGGATGTGAAGAATTTCAGTCAGAGTTGGAAAAAATAAAATGGCTGCAAGTACAAAACATACATAAAATATACATAAAATGATTAGTCTTTGAAAAGCCTACCTGTTCTTCCATGCTGAAAGGTAAGACACTGACAGGATGAGTAGCAGAACAGTCTTTTTTTTTCCTACTTGTTTCATATCCTTCAACCTGCTATTGGTGTTCTGTTTTAAAATGACTGTTTTCACTAGTCATTTTACCATCAAAAGTATGTATACTCTAAATTTAAAATTTAATAAATAATTTAAAAAAACCCTTGATCTAAATAGTGGATTTGCAAGTTAGTTGGAGAAAGCTGTATGGTTAGGCCTTACGTACTACACAAATGGTACAAAAATATTTTATTTGTATGATTCATGTCCAGTGGAAGGAAAATCTAGTGTCCACATTTTTCTTAGGAATGTTTACTGCTGTGACATTGTCCTCTACCATTCTTCCTGGTCTTTTTGGCTGCATTTTAAAGGACCAATAATAAGAATATTTAGGAAACATTTTTGTGTTCTCATCTTCACATCCTTTTTCAAATCCTCCTTTATGTTCCTCTTTCACTGCATTATATTGTAGGTTCTTTTTCCTCTTTAAGGCCTTTTATAATTTAAATTTTCCTGCTTTTATGTCCTAGCGGTTTTTATATCAGCTCCTCATTGTTCAGTAATTCCCATTTTGATCCTTGTTTGTCTGTTTCTTCTGCATATGCGTGCAATTTCCTTCCAGGTCTCATCTTTTAAATACCACTTGAAAATCTTTTGTTTATTTTCTGTATTTATGTGTGTATATATATATATGTGTGTATATATTCTTTATTATTTTGTACCACTTTGTATTCCCTACTTGTTCTCAGAGATCAGAAAGTGATCAGGGTATAAGCTATTGACATTTCTGTAAGACACACTTAGATTAATGTTGATACTGTCATGACTAATAATGTGTAACTTGTGTAGTAAAGTTTTGTTGGGATAAAATACTTCTTTAAAACTCCTTATGAGCATAGGAGATGTCTTAAGACTTACGGGAAAATGGTTAAAATAAATAGAAGAAATAATATGCTGAAGAATAGAAATAGTACTTCCACAGTCACTAATTTCATTTTTTCATTGTAATGTTCTTGGGAAAAGGTTTATCCCTTCTTCATAATGGGCTGTGATTATCCAAGTAATAGTATTCATATTTAGTGGTACGTATTAACATTAATTTGTTCAGAAAACTGGTGCTGGTGTTATGTCAGCTCATGAATAAGTGAAAATTTTGACACTATTATTTCCAGTAGCTCTAAAATATCAATAAGATATTTTCTGGAAAAAAAGGTTCTGTGAAAAATGCAGATTTTTTTTTTCATCTCTAACTAATCTACTGTAAGAGGAAAATCTGTGGGATTCCGTACTTCATTATCAGAGGGTAAGGATTTGTTTGTATTTTATATCACATTGTTGTAACATTAACAAACAGAAACAGTTCATTGTGAACAGAAGTTCGTTAGATAAGCTTAAAAAAGAGAAATCTGTTTTAGGCTCTTGTGCACTGATGCCAATGTCTTGGCATTAGCGAATTCAGAAGCTACAGATTGTTTTAAGCTGAGAAGGTATTTCAACAGATTGTTGTCGATGTGTGTTTCTTTTCTCCTTATACTGCCCTATGTCTGTATAGCTACTTGCTGTCAGGCAGTAAATGGATGTAGCTGGATCTTTAGTCTGGCCTACTATATTCTTAAATCTGCATTTAGCAAGCCTGTTTTTTTTACTACTGCTAGTGTTAAATATATGTGCATAAATAGTAAGGGATACTGGGAGGAATGTCTTCAGGAGCCCACACTCAAAGGTTTGGGCTGATGTCATAAACAACAAAAAAGGCTTAAAATGAATGTTCAAGTTTTGTAACGCAGATTTTTATAGTATAAGGTCAAAGGGGACTGCTGCAATTTAGTCTGACTTCTAGATAATACAGGCTGCAGATATTGCTGAATTAATCCATGTTTGAACTAGAGCGTAGCACTATTTTGTGACTGAAATTTTACCTCTCATGGGTAGTCCACCCAAGACTGACTCTAAGCATGTTGAGTTTGTAGTGAAAGACTTGTCACTCTATAATGACTAATTTGTAGAGTAGGTCAGTATGGCACAGTTTCAAGTTGCACGGTTTAAATTTGGCTATAATATGAATAAAAAGAAAATAAATTTTGGTTATCTGGTGATCTTTAGGAAAAAAAATGCTAATTTTTGATGTATGAATATTTTCTTGTAGTTTAACACAGCAGCTAAGCAGCTGATAGAATTGGATAAGCCCTCAGGTTCTGCTGTAGACTCTGGAGAAGGTACCTCTGGGGCAGCCCACAACAATTCAGTCCAAAAGCACACCGATACCAAGAAAAACACCAAAAAACGACACTCGTTTACCTCCCTCACTATGTCCAACAAGTCTTCACAGTCTTCTCAGAATCGCCACTCAATGGAAATTAGTCCTCCTGTCCTCATCAGCTCTAGCAACCCAACCGCAGCAGCCCGCATAAGTGAGCTGACGGGACTTTCTTGTAGTGCCCCTTCTCAGGTAATTTACATGAAATTAATTACAAATCACGTGTATATATTTTTTTAATAACTATAAAGGCTTCTGATCCTGTTACATTACTTATCCCAAATTGTTCATTATATGTAATTAATACTAACATATACTTTCACAGAGCTCATCTTCCAACATGAAGAGTGTTTCAAAGAAAAAATAACAGTTCTTAAAAAATGATTGCAGATATTTTTGGTCTTGTGAACTAATATTTTTTCACAGTTCTTAATTTCATAAGAATCACAAATTGTTGTTAAATTTTAGAAACCAGAGTGACTTAATTTCTTTGTTTTCTTGTAAATTGAATATAATACAGGATATTAATAAATCATATGCAAGTAAAAGGTAAATTCAGTATGAAAATTGCGTACATTCCAGAAATGTACCACATTAATCTGATTGTGATAAGTTGAAGTATTTATCTGGCTTTATTTATTTGTTAATCTCATGTTTTTTCAAGGCCTGTAGTTAAAAACTACAGCAGTCAGTGAACAGTTATCTGTTTCACATAAAGATTACATTTTGGGAGTGGAGATAGTAATAGAGACTAAGAGGTGTTGGTGTTATTTTACGTGAACTTGTAAATATGTTTTATTTGCACATCCTTCAGTTCTGGCGGACATTTATGGAAAAAAGAAAATTGTCATGAGTATAAGTATGTTTCACATTACTAGTTCAATATATCTCCAAAGATTCTGAAACATCAGAAAATAAGTTGTTTAAAAAAAAGTGAGCAGTGTGATGCAATACTGTTTGGATGAGTATCTAACCAAAAATTATTTGTATTCTAAAGTTATGGACGGTAGAATGCCTAGTGATTTTGACCGTGAAGCTTACAGCTGTGTCAAAACAGCTTGCATAAAACTACTCAGAACTGACCCTGCTGTTGTGTTTTTGTTTTTTTTTGACAGGTTCATATTGGTACTACAGGGCTAATTGTGACTCCTCCCCCTAGCAGCCCAGTCACAACAGGGCCTTCATTTACCTTCCCATCAGAAGTTACCTACCAGGCTGCTCTTGGTGTAAGTACCATTTAAGAAAACTCAGCCTTCCCATTTGTCTTTGGTCTGTACAGTCACTTTTCTTTCTGGAGTTTTGATACACTAATTTGAAGTAATGAGTTTATGATGATCGTCCATGTGATAGACAATAGTATAAACTGAACGACAGCAGAAACATTATTGATAAAAATAATCTGAGTAGTAAACACAAGACACATACATCCTTGAAGAACAGTAGTTCTTTTCAGCATGAGTAGGAAAGAGATTATGCTGAGGGAAGGTTAGGAGAAACAAGCAAGACCTTAAAAAAAAAACAAAAAAGAAAAACCTAAACCAAAAAAAACACCCACAACCAAAAAAACACATGAATTTGAGACCTCAGTTGCCAGGTATTGTCTTCCTTAACTCATTATTAGTAAGATTCTCTGAAATAAGTTTCAAAACTGTGCTTTCTTCTAGTTAAACAAGCTGATTTTAGTTGTGTGTACCTGTGTCAGATGCAGAACATATCTTGCATGTCTAGGTTAGGTTCTTGGAGATCAATCAGAAAAACTTCCAAATAGCCATCTTTTACGGAAAGCAATACATTGCTATGCTACTTCCCTTTGACAAAGAAAATGACATTGTCTTCAAAAAGTGCAGGATTTCATTCCAAAAACAACAGATGTTCTTTATTTTGCTGTGCTTTTGGTGGACAAGCTCTGGAATGTCCTGTATCGTACTGCACTTGTCAAAGACTGACCTTAACTGCAATTAAGAGTGTGGACACCAGTTTTCACAGATCTTAAAGGGAACTTCGTGAGCTCTTAGTTTGATCATATGAATTCTCTAAATTTAATTCTTGTTTCAAGTCCAAAAATTGTGCCCCTAACCTTTGAGGTGGGGGCACAGTTGAATAACAATTCTCCGGTTAGTTTTCTAAAAAAAAAAAAAAAAAGGCTTGATCTTGTTTAGGTGTCTAATTATCCTTGCAGTCTTTAAAGTAAAACATGATGCTTAGCCTTGCTGCTAAATTTCCCCAGGCTGGTTTTCAGCTTTGAGCACTTGAATCATTTTACTTATTTGTCTGCAAAATCAAAGGCACAATTGCCTGCCTTCTGCTATCAATTTTTTTTTTGTTTAATTAAAGGCTTAAGTGCGGCTTGGTCACAGTTGAGAGGTTTTATTTTGATCACTTTTTCTGGGACTATTAAGTTACGTTTCTCAGTCCTTCAGTCCTACAATGCTGTTAGTTTCTGAATTATTTCCAGTACTTCATTCGGGCATGGTAAGTGCATTCCAGAACTGGGTACAGTACTGCACAATCATTTTAAGTGGTGAGAATATTGATAGTGTGACCTTTTCACTTTTATCCCAGTAGTCTGATGGTTTATATTTTGAGAATTTGTATGCATGGGCTGAGTGTGGTGCCAAGTTTTTGTTCAGCTACATATCCACGACGATCCCACAAATTTTTGTTGTCATTAGTGGTGTAGTAATTGCTCTCATCCAAGTAAATATATTCCACCACCTTTGCTCTTCAGATGGATGACCTTATTGACAATTATACAGACAGTATGCTTCTGCCCTGTCTTACTGAGTAATCCAGGTTGCGCTGTAGCAATGCTCTGTCCTTTTATTGTTTATTACTGCTTTGTTCTCTGGATCTGTGCAGTCCTACTGTTAAAGAAAATTAATCTCGAACCAATTAATAATCTCCTTATATTTAGACTTGTCTTTTAATGTCACAGAATGACTGAGGTTGGAAGGGACCTCTGGAGGTCATCTCCAAACCCCCTGCTCAAGCAGGTTGCCCAGGACCATGTCCAGACGGATTTTGAAGATCTGCAAGGACTCCTCAACCTCACTGGGCAACCTGCTCCAGTGTTCAGTCACCCTCATAGAGAAAAAGTGTTTCCTTATGTTCAGATGGAAACTCCTGTGTTTCAGTTTGTGGTCACTGCCTCTGAGAAGAGCCTGGCTCCATCTTTGTTGCATGCTTCCTTCAGGTGTTTGTATACACTGATAAGGTTCCCCCTGCACCTTCTCTTTACGTTGAACAGTTCCAGTTGTCTCAGCCTTTCCTCGCAAGAGACATGCTCCAGTCCCCTAATTATCTTTGTTGTCCTTTGCTGGACTCTCTTCAGTATGTCCATGTCCCTCTAGTGCTGGGGAGCCCAGAGCTGGACCCGGCATTCCAGGTGTGGCCTCAATAATGCTGAGCAGAGGGGCAGGGTCACCTCCTGCAGCCTGCTGGCAGTTCTTCTCCTAATGCAGCCCAAGATACCATTAGCCTTCTTTGCTACAAGGGCACACTGATGACTCATGTTCAACTTGGTGTCCACCAGGACCCCCCAGATCCTTTTCTTGCATATGAGGTGTACATCTAATACTGGAAACAATTAGCTGCTTATGTGCCATGTAATCTTTTAGACTTCTTTCATCCTTTCCTTAAGAAAATACCTGCAAGCACTGAGCAAACAAAATCAGTGTTGATATCATCTGTGCTGTTAGGCAGAATACAAGTCTAGTTAATATATTTTCTGCAAACATCAAGTATTGATTTGATTTGTGGCCAAGATACTCAGTTTTGGAGAGGATGGGTTAGGAAGGCTTCAAAGCATAATTTCAAAAGTTCTATCAGAAGGTGCTTTTTTTTTTTTTTTTTTTCCCTCTTAGTAACAAACAGTTTTACTTGTTATTAAGAATCTGTAAGTTCTTTCTTTGATGCCAACATGGAAGAATACTTTATTTTGGTGTTGGTGCAAAGTCATTAAACCACCTCGGGTGCTTTAGTTGCATAAGCTTGTTCAAAAGCAATCTCACCATCAGTACCCATAGGGATTAAATTACAGTGCTAAATGCAACATGGAGGGAAACTTTGCCACATGATTGTCCTGCATCCTGGAGTGATACTTTCTCTTTGTGATAACCAGGTTCCTGGTTACATTTCCAATTAGCCATATAATTCCCATTGAGATTTGAATTTCCCATTGAATTATTCTCTGCCACGCTCTTTAAAAGTCAATAACCTTCTGTACACAATGTTCTGTTTCTTCTTGACTTGTTTTCAGCATGACTAAAATACAAGCTGGCAGATCAGACTATGGTCAGGTGGTTCCTATGTTCTTTTACTATAGATGATATTAAATGATGCAATTTATTTTCACAGACTGTGAAGTGTGTCTTAAAGTCCAATTTCCACTTGCTTCATAAACTTGTTTTAATTTTAGAAATCTGTAAAAACATCTCTGATAAGACAAAAGAGAGAGTGATGTTCTTTTCTCTCCAGATTTTTTTTCCGCTCTGGAAATACACTCCCTGACATCCTGAGCCTTAATTTTAAGCTACAGAACAATTGTGCTGTATGATAACATATACTAGTGGTTGGCTTGAGTCCTTTTGCTTTTGTATTTTTTGCTTTTTTTAAGTATAAGCTCTTGCATTTCTCTAAGCTTATCCCTTTAGCTTTTCTCTTCCTTTCTGATTACTATGCAAATGACAAGAGAGTTGGGATGGAACAGGGAGAGTTTCTCTTTAGCATGAATATGATTTAATTGGATTTTCTTCCTGTCAATCATTTTGGTGTTTATAACACTATTGAAAGTAACTGTTCTTTGAGAGCAAGTCATTCAATACAACCTCTTCTACTTCACGCCATACTCAGATTAAGGGAGAAGGAAGAAATCAGACAGCATGAGCATGATTCACAGTGAAGAACAGAAAGATATATTCCTTTACAGTAATACTGTATTTACACATCTTTGCTATGTTTATCTGTCCTGAATCTATAAGTGAAGAAAAGTTACTGTCTGCTCTTACCTTCTGTAAGACAGATGTGTTTTTTTTAAGAGGAGATATTTTGAGTTGTCTTGTTTGGGTAGCCAAGTCACTCTAAGACAGTTGAGATGAATTCCTAGCCCTAAGAAGCCTGTGACTGTTGTATCTGTGTATGTATATAGGATCACATTTTAGTTTATGTTGTTTTTTGGGAAATAATAGAGTAGTTCAAAAGATGTCAATTGTATTCATTTTATGTGTTCCATAATAATCTTTTGTACATGCTATTTGGTACCAAAAGTTGTACAAGGTAAGTTACAAATCCATAACCAAAATTGACACAAATAAGAATTAGGAATGACAGTGTTTTTGTCAAGTGACCATATATACCGTCTGCTGCTTGTGTCACGTAAGCAAATTTTTATTTGCATTCAGAAAACCTATGATAATTTCTTTAAAAGTTTAATTTTATAGCAGCAGTTCTTTAAACTAGTTCTTTAGCCAGCAGCATGAATTCTTTTGTGCTTTGAGGTTTGATTCTTTGAAATTGAAGAAGCTATGAACTGAGACAAACTTCTCACAGCTGAAGCTTTTCACTGTGATATTATAACTTACGGTGTTCTCTGGGACTTCAAACCACAGCTTTTCCCTTAATGGAGGCATAATTGGTCTTCTCTTCTTGGCTACTAGCATTTTTGAACCTTGTAGGTACTTAGTATATTTGAAGCTCTTTATAAAATATAAATAGCAGATGTCAAGTTCAATAGTTGTTGTGTGAAAATATGCACATACAATTAAGTAAGTCTCATTTACTTGGGAGTAAATTCTTGGATGTAATTTATAATTAGAGTTATCAATGGAAGAGATCTAGTTGCCATAGATTTTGCTGAACAAAATGTTAAAGGAGGTATGTGATTTGAGCCACGATATGGGAAAAATAGAGATTAAATATACCACAGCAAAGTTAGAGTTACATTCAAAAGCAGCAGAAGAAAAACAGACTGTATCAACAACAAATAGCCTTTCCTTCTGCCTTTACATTCTCTTGAGAAGTTAAATATGTTCTGAACTGTAATTGATCCAGATATCCATACTTCTTCAGATTGAATATGTTGACTTTGAAATGGTGTCATGGTATGTGCACTTAACTAGCAAAAATAAGTGGTCTGTATTTGGATGTTTTACGTTCACTTACATACTGAAGGTTCCAAAAATTAAAAAATTTCTGGCAATTCTGGTCCTGTTTGTTCTGTCGCCCACACACAAAAAAATTACCCTTCTATGTTAAAATATATAAGGTAGTCTGATTTATTAGTAATGAGGCACAAGCTGTGAGGGTTATAGTATACTGATGATTTATAACTCTCTTTCATGTTGTTCCAGCTGATTCAAGAGTGTAAGTAAGTCAGGAGGAGGTTTAAATAAGAACTGAGTTTTAACCAACAAAAATTCAAATTAACTTTTGTAGGTAAGAGGAAGTAGCTGAAAGAAATGATGAGGTTTTGTATGAGAGGCCTGCTTTTGATAACATATATTTATAGTTCAGGAATTTTGTAAAATATGAGCCTTAATTTGTTAGCCCTCAGGGGATTTTGCAAGTCGTATATTTTTTCGTAGACCTTGTGGGAATGAAGACAGTTAATTAATGTTTTTCTCCACTGCTGTGCCTTTTGTTATTCTTTGGATGAGCTGAATATTGGTCTTAAGTTGACTGATATGGGAATGAAGGCTAATTATGTTTAAACTTAGTAATATGTATGAGTTTCTAGAGCATGGTTATAAGTACTATTTGAAATTTTTACATAGATTAAGTATCAAATTGTATAATGTTTCATCTTTCCATTAATAAACTGTCATCACGTTTCCAAGACATGTTTAAAATGCTTGTTTATGCTGAAATTACATTCGCTGTCTGAAGAGTAGTTGCAGAAAGTTTCATTTTTTCCCACTGAACTACCTGAAATAATACTTTAAATTATTTTGATAAGTGTATTTTATTAAATCTCATTTGGTTTGTATATATTTTTTCACAAAATGTCGAATATGGAAAACATCAAAACTAGCCTGTGCTCTAAAGGTAGATATGTTTCTCAATAGCTACAAAAATGGTTACATGCCAGAAGACTTTCTGAAAACTTGGCTAGAGCATTCGGGGCTATTTTATTAAGTTGTATCAGTGCAAGCTGAGAAGCAATTGTCTTCTAAAGCCTATGGGTAGTTTGTTTAGATTTCTAAGTACTTGCCAAGTCTTCAGGAGTTTAATTGGGCTGTGGCTCACTGCAGGTTTCATTACCATAGTAATAGCCACGGGAACAGGAGCAGAACCTGAATGGAACAAAATAAAATAGAGCGGGGAAGGTGCTTTTATTGCAGCTAAAAATTCTATGTATATTGTGTGATCAGATGAATAAAATACAATGCCCAGCATTTATATCTTTAGAGATGCAGGAACTGTGAAATATCGACACCTTGATGTTGTGCATGAATAGGTTTAAAGCTTTCCAGCTAATCATCTCTAATGTGGGTTTACAGGTACCCCATGTATAGGGGAATCTAGATTCCTAAAAAAGGATTTTAATTTATATTCTATACACCAGTTGCCTAAAAGGTGCTCACATTCAGCTTGGATTCATCTAAGATGTTTGTTGAAGCTGACTGGGAGAAGAAATTAACTTCTGCTGTAAAGCAATTGAATGAGAAATGTTGGTATTTCAGTATGGGACATTAAGATATTTTTAAGCTATTGTTGAATGGATGGGGGCCTAGAATGTGAAGCAAATGCATCCACAGTTCTTGTAAATAACTAAGTTATTGGTATCAAAGCTCACAGTTATGTTTCACCAGCAGGTCATGTCTGCTTTGTGTTGGGATACAGTTGGTCTGTTTGGTTTTTAAAATAATAATAATAATAATTCATGATTAGGAAAGTAAAATTAAATAAAAAATGACTATTTTGCAGTTTACCTTGCTAGTCGTATCTAATTAAGCATAAGACATTTGACTGTGGAACTGTGCTTGCTGTAAGAGATAATCAGTTTTCTCTAGATTTTGTACCTTTTAATCATTTAGTACTTTGCTGTGTCTTGACAATGTAAGACTAGTTCAGCGAATTGTCTTTTTATTAATGCTCACAAAATGCAGTGAGGTAATAATCCCACAGTGTAGAACTACTTTGTCTATAGATTTTTGTTTAGAAAAATAACAACAACAAACTTTTAGAAGTAGGCTGTTTGAGTGGAATTAAAATTACTTTCAATTATATTTTTCCAAAGTGGTAATGTAATGCTGTGCATTTATATGCTGATGTACTGGATGAGCCAGGCAATACTTCAGTACATTTTGTTAATTTATATTTTTGTGTTCTTTTTAGATCTAAAGTGGCATGATTTAGAGTTTTGCTTCAGTATTAAAGGATTGCTTTGATCATGTATGATATGAATTGTTTCACATTTTGAAATGTTTGAGGTTTTTTATTACTCATTTTTTGTTTGTTGTAACACAAATAATTATTTTTGGGAGGGGGAAAGAGAAGTTCTCCTTTTGTGAGCGACTCTTCCCAGGAGTGTCAGTAGGCAAGGTCCTAAAGAATTGTCTGAGGCTTTATAGAACAGAAGGTAACAATTGCTCCATTGAGTCTCAAAAGGCATAGAATCCTGTAGGCAGGACCCCCATTAGGATCTGCCTGTAAAGGAACTGTGCCTTTTTACTGGGGTGTTTGTTAAAGATTACCAATCTCGATAATACTGAATTTCAAAAGCTAACTCTTTAAACTAGAGAATAGGCAACAGTGGTAACAATAGCTGAGTGGCTATGGTCTCATATTGTGCTTGCTTTTTGTTACCCATACATCAAAAGAAATTTTCCCCCAGAAGGGGTGGTTTTGGGTGCACTGCTGCTGAATGGCATATTATGTTTCAGCTACAGGTTACAAAAACAATCATGTTTTGAAGTACAGTCAGCAGTAGGATGCAAAATCTACCTCCTGGAAGGCTTCTGATTTTTTGTTGAGTCCTGTCCTGAAGATCTTATAATTAGAAACAATGCTTTCAGTTTTTCCTCTGCTGAGAAATTGCTTGTCATTTGCTTAATTAGCTGCCAAGACTTCAAGATTTCAAACTGGAAAAAGCGAAATACAAACAAACCTAACTCTCCAGTTATATTTTACCAGTAGGTAATGGAATACTGAACTTGGCTGTTTCTTTGTTTGTTTGTTTTCTTAGCATATCATACTTTTTTTTTTCTGATTCAACTCATCAAACAGTATTGATCATCTGTTGCTATTTTTTTTTTCTCAAAAAATCAGAATATGAATCCCCCACTTCCACCGCCACCTCTCTTGTCTGCTGCAATCATTGCATCAGCCTCTCCTGGACCTCAGTCTGCGGGTGTAATGCCAAGACCTACATCAGGATCAGTTGACCAAATGGCACATTTACGACCACAAACTCGTCCAAGTGTGTAAGTAAAATTGAAACATTTTGCCAATTAGAACAATGCAATGAGATCAATAACTTCATTTGTACTTATTTCGAGCCAGCTGGCTGTGTTCTGCCAAAATTCCCAGAAGGCCATGAGAACAACTCGGAACAAAAGCAACAAGGCATACCTAAAGGTGATATCCCCAAATGGCCTTTGTATTGAGGATTATTTATGTCTTGAGTAAATATCGTCAGCTCTTGCTGTGTATAGAAAAAAATCACTTCAAAAATATAAAGCATTTATCATGCAAAAGATGAATGAATCCTTGAGTTAGTGATGAAGACTCTGTAACTCACAAGTGCCGAACACAGAAGTGAATTTATTCAATGTTTTCTGTTATGCACAGAATGAAAAGGCTATTCTCATATGGAATAACTTATGCTAAAACGTAGAAATGCTGTATCTCATTTAGACTGTTATATTAGCATGTCATTGTCAGTCTGCTTGTGTAAGTTGCAATTGAAATTTGACTGAGGATTCTACAGTTCAGTTAATTAGTGGGTGTCAATTTGGAATGAAGGCAGAAAGCTGCTAGTTAGCATTATGTCTTCACACTTGTACAAGCAAATGTGCATCATCCTTCTGGGTGAAAATATTTTGTATATTAACATGTGCTCCTGACATCTTTCTTGGAAACTTCTTTGCGTGTAGTTTGGAGAATAAGAAAGAAAAAAATAAAATAAAATTCAGGAGTGGTTGAACCACCTGATGGGACACATTTGAATAATGCAAGGACTGCTTTTGTTCTCTGTCTTTGTTTTTATCTTCCCACTAGGTTTCCTCCCACTCGAAAAGAGCGCCCATCTTGTATAGCAGGTGCATCTGGGTTTGGAATGTTTCTTCAGTGTCGAGCATTTCAACACAGCTTCTTACGGATCATTTTGCTTAGTGCAGTTAATCAAGTTCCCATCTCATTAATTCCCATCCCCTGCTTTCAAAGGGTTGCTCTCTCTGTATGAGGATACTAATGAAATTTGGAATGATTTAACTAAAAGGGAAGTTAATGAACACCAATTAAAGTATATCAGTTGCTTTCCCGTAGAGGTTCAGTGTGTGTCATTGTAGATCACCCCTAAATCATGTGCCAGTGAAGCCTTTTGTTGCCAATGTGTCATATGTTGCCTTTAAAACATGTTTTGGACCTGCTTTACTTTACACACCTGTGTGGCCTTTAAAGCATTTTTGCAGGTAATGCAAAGATTCTTGGGTGGACAGCAAAGAATACAAATACAATGCAAAGAAGATAAGTATGCAGTTAGTGCTGTCATTACTGTGCATAAAAGACAATTTTGACCAGAGAATGTTTTGTAAAGCCACCTTTTTACCCATGGGGTAACAAGGGGAGTGGAAAGACTAGCAGTGCAAGTAATTGTGGATCGTTTTTCAAGACAGGATGTTCTACCCAACTACCCTGACTAGCTACCTCTTGTGAAAAACACATTCTTCTTGAGAAAATGTGATTTATTAGAATGCCATTTCCCATAAGACTTGGTCCATAATTATATAAACATTTTTACATAAACAGTTTTCTCATGTTCAAACTGTCAGAGAATAGAACACTGGTCATTAAAACAATATCACTTTTTAATATGATACTGTGCAGTCTTATTCGAAGAATTCCCTAGGAATATTCCAGCATTCAAATACAGAAGTTTCAGTTTTAGTTTTGCTTTTTTTTTTCTGTAAATCCAGACACAGTTTTCTATGAATATCTTCTTAAAAGAAAAAAAAATTGTTAAATGTTTCTCAACTCTTACTCTGATTTCAGATGTGCTGTATTATGTATTAATGTTGCTTTGCAGGAAAAAAAAGGAAAGAAACTTTAAAAGGTGAATAACTGTTAGCTGACTTACCCATAGACTTCAAGTTTCAGTAATATATCTTTTTTGGCACTGCATTTGCACAGGGAGATTCCAATTTTGCAGTTTGAAAAGTATTTCTGATACTGATCTTTCATTCCCAACTAACTGCACTTCTCAACACTCCCCCCAGCCCCGGCTTCCTCCCTCCAAAAGTTGGCATGTCACATAGTGTAAGAGATACCAGAAGCAAGTGTAGTGAGAGAGAAGTGGGTTATGATGGGATCTGGCGTCAATAAACATCTATTTAATTAAAGGTCACTAGCTTAATTAAGAAAATGGACAGTCTTACTGGAAGCATTGTATGTTACATTAAAGTGTGTTCAGGAGGATATTCTTAAAGGTCATTGTTTCCCTTGATATTGCCATAACTTCTGTTTTAATGTAACAGTGTGATTGATCAGCTACCACACGACCCTTTCTGCCCTGCCTTCTCATCTCTGACTCTGAACTCCCTCTGCTAGAAAACACAAGTGATATTTTTAATTGTTTTAGGTTTAACAATTACATCTACTTTCCTGTCTTTCAGATATATTGCTGTATACCCTTACACTCCTCGAAAAGAGGATGAACTGGAACTGCGGAAGGGAGAAATGTTCTTAGTATTTGAACGCTGCCAAGATGGCTGGTTCAAGGGAACTTCCATGCATACAAGCAAGATTGGTGTTTTTCCCGGCAATTATGTGGCTCCAGTTACAAGGTATATTTTTATATGGGTGTCTAAATACGTTTTCTAGTTTTAGGTCCAAAATGATTGTGTATTTAATCCTAAATCTAGGTAATGGAAGAGCTGCAGGTGTCAGCAGCTAGCTCATTTTTCAGTTGTGTTTTAGTGTTTTGTTTTCAATTTTGGCAGGACAGTGACAAGTGCATCGCAAACAAAAGTTCCCATGTCTACTGCTGGCCAAACAGGACGAGTGGTGACTATGGTCAGCCCTTCCACTGCTAGTGGAACATCTCAGAAGCTCCAGGGGAATGGTGTGGCAGTGAACTCCAGCACAGTACCCACAGCTGTGGTTTCTGCAGCACATATCCAAACTAGTCCACAAACCAAGGTCCTTATGCATGTGACAGGACAAATGACAGTTAACCAGGCTCGCAACGCAGTTAGAACAGGTAAAAGAAAACAAAAATTAAAAAAAGCTTTGCATGTGCAGCAGTATCTTTGTGGTCGACAAACTGTAGGGTCTGACTGGGCAGGTGGCTTGAGTCAGAATATGTGTAAATACACGTTTCTGTTTTATTTTTTTTAAAGCATTTTTTATGTTGTTTTATAGAGCTGAATGCTTTCTGAAATGCCAATATATCTCTCTGAATTGTTGAATCTTTTATTATTCTCCTCCAAGCAATTGTGTGTACATACATACTCCTACTGTTGGAAACTTATATACAGGTACTTTAGGTGGAATTTTTTGTTATTCCAGCAGTATCTGGGATGGGGGCATTCTTTGAGCTTCCCCATGCATATACAATTCATATAGTAATGAAAGTGATAAGAACACCTGAGTCATAGCTTCTGTTTTTGTGTTAACTGCATAACAGCTACAGTTTGCTCTAATTTTGCATTCACTTTTAAATTCTCTCCTGACATCTTTGAAGACCTTCAGCATTCATTCATTCTTTTTCAGGGCTCAGGGTTGGTCCTTAGGCTTTCCAGTTTGTTCTCTACACTTGACTGTAACTTCTTCGAGCTTTATTCTGAAACCCTTAAGACTATACTGGCTTCAAGATACATACCATCTATGTCATAAAATTCAGTATTTCTGACAGGTATAACTCTGCCTTTACTGTCTGGGGCAGGCCACATCATAGTGAAACATGCCTTCTTGTTATTTAAACTCAGATTCAAAAAGATTGATAGTGGTGTTTTCAGGAGTTTTTGTTTACCAAATCTGTGCACTCCTCTGTGGATTTGCCAGGCTAGAAAAATACCACACAACTGAAACCTAATCTGTTCCAATTGCTCCTAGGCCCTCAAAAGAAAATAAAAAAATAAAAAAATCAAACAAACAAACCCGCAAACCTCCACTGAAAATTATCCCAGTCTTCTGTCTTTCAGCCTTGTATTTGGGCCCTGAGATCTCTTGAATGAAAGAATCATGAATGGAAAAGGTTTTTTTAATCACTAAATCCTAATTGGCAGTGCAGAAGAGAAAATGAGATACAAATGGTATAATCTGTTATCAGCTTAAGGATGATTGTTTCTTATGGTCTCAATATCCATGAATTAGCCCATCCCTCCTTCAGAGTCATGCACCTCCTAAAACACCTTATGCATGTTCAGATGTCAGCACCAGCTTTGCTTTTGGAGGTAGGATATATGCATATGTCTTTTGATACTTTATTTCCTTAATTGGCCCCATCTTCCTCTAGTCTGATTTTAGGCTGGAAGAGATGCAATAGCTGTTTGTAACAACTTCATTCTTTACATTTAAATTAAAAACAACAACAACAACAAAAACACACCAAGTGCTATTGGCAGCTGGTAAGAGAAGCTAGGCAAAACATCTGTACATGCTTGCCTCTCAGGCACAGGTGGTTCTTACTTGAAATCCTTCTTTTGAGCTGTCTAGAAGTTTGCAAGTGACAGCACAAAGGAGAATGCTCCTGTAGGCTCCAGAGGCTTTTCTGTGTCTGCATCTCTGCACTTCTGTCAAGAAGAATAAGCTCTTACAGTTCCATTCAGCTGGAAAACATGACAACGTACTTCCCACCAACTTTTCAGGTCCAAAATGGAAAATTCAAAGGTGCTGCAGTCTCTTCACAAGGAACTTAACATTGGATTGCAGTGTAAAGGTGTACTGTTTAGTTACAGTTCAGTCACAAATATAGATCTGTTCCTTGTAAGGGCCTGTTTGGCTAGAACTGAAGCAATAATGGCTGCTTTATGTTCAAATGTTACAGAGAACTGTGTAGTCAGCATCTGAAACATGATCATCTTGAGTGATTCCTGAGTATTACTCTCAATGAGGCTTCACAGGCTAATGCTGCATTTTGCAGGGCTGTTCTTCAGTTTCAGTTTAGCTCAGGACTTTCAGGACCCTTCTTCAAATGATCTTAGTGAGACATTGCTTGTCATCATCTGCACTGAGGTGTATGCATTCTTTGATCGAAAGGAACTGGACAAGAAATGTATATTCTACCTATTTGATTAAAGGCTGAACAGTATGGAAATAGGAAACTTCAAGTCTTCTCCTGTGGATTCCATCAGGGATCAGAAAACAAAACCAGAAAGCTATTCCATGCTTGTAGTCCATTGTTTGCATGCTAGTATAGGCATAGCTTGAAGAACGGCAGCTACTTGTAAAAAAAACCTGACTTTATCTCATGAACAAAAGGCAGCATTAATTTTTTTTTTAAATACCAGAAAGCTTGCTGCTGTTGGTTTTAGGCTAGCCTGGACTCTCCTGATCTTCCTTTTTGAAATGTTCATGAGAGTTAGAAAAGGTCTGCTACAGTCGGAGAGCTTATGTATCAAAAATACACATAGCATTTAGTGTTGCTTTCTTTTTAAGAGCAAGCTTGTGTTTCTTATCTCAGAGATTGGGTATAATACTTACTGTAGGATTGTTGTATCAGATTTGTGAACTGTGTCAGTCACACTGACACTGGCTAATATTGGTACAATATACTAGGGGAATTAGTAGAGAGCAGAATAAAGAGAGCAAGCATTAGAGGCTTGATTCCAGGATATCACTTATAAGAAGCCTGAAACTCCAATTAGTATCTGAAAAATCAAAGTCAACTGATATATTTGAGAAGTAGGTGCACCAAGCTAGAGGGATGACCCCTTCCTAGATACTAAGTTTCAGTGTATTTGAAGGAAGGAGGCTCTGCAGCAATGGAATGCTGCATTTGCCTCCTATTGTTTGGGCGAAATATCTGCACTCATACCACCCAATGGTACAGAGATACCCAACCTGTTTTAATGATCTAAAGCATATAGTGTTGCCTGTATAACTATAACAGCAATGTTGCTGCTTGGAAAGGATAAATTAGTTCATGCAGAGGCCTGTGCTTTGCAGCTAGGCTACAGCCCAGGTTAGTATATTCATCCTATGCTATTCTCCAACTTTCAGTGTAAACGTTGCTTTTATTTCATGGGAGTATGAGTAAATCCATTTCTATATTTAAACATCCCAAGAGACAATAGCTTACATTTTCAGAGAAACCACTCATAGCAGTAATTGCCACTGTACTTATTGTTTGAAAGACCCACTAAATCTGTTGTGGATTTTTTGAGTAGTTTAGAGAAAACAATCCAATTATATTTTTAGCAGCTTCTATAAGGAGTGTTTCTTCCTACATTGTTTTATATGCCCTGACAACTACACAGCATATTGAAAGGAACAAACAAGTTCCAGGCAGGCTTTAGCTAGCTCCTGTGAACTAAAATGTAATCTTTGCATCTCTGTTTGTATGTGAAGCATTTTACTTAGCAGCTTGGCTATCTCCACAATAGTTGCAGTGGTGTTTATCTTCTGTTGCATACTGGTGCAAGTACGTTACCAGGCATACGCTGCTACTTTATTATGCTGAGATAAATTGGATGCTATGTAAGATGTTATTACAGTAATATAAATGGAAGTGGCACAGGTTGAAAGGAAGCTTCTTATAATTGATTAGTTACAACACAGTGACAGTACCTCACTTTTTGTGTGCCGTGTGAAAAGATGAACTCTCTCACATGTTATTCTTTTGTTCTAGTTGCTGCACACAATCAAGAAAGACCTACAGCAGCAGTCACACCCATACAAGCACAGAGTCCAACATGCCTTATTCCTGCAGCTGTGATCATTCCCCACCACTCTGTTGCCTCCCAGCAGCTGCAGCCCCAGCTTCCAAATACTGCTGCTTACGTCACAGCTGTGAATGTGAACCGCTCAGCCATCCCGCTGGCATGTGCAGCAGCTTCTTTGAATTCTCCCAACGTTGCTGCTTCATCTTTGGAGGGAGATATTAGTGGGAGAACTGTTAACACACACCCTGCAGCTCCTGCTTCTCCAGAGAGTGCTTTAGCAGCTGGTGGAGGTGCTGCTGTCAGTAAAGCAGACAAGGATGGCAAGGTGGGTAGAGAATCAAATCACTCCCTTGAGTTCTCTGATTTTCATTGTACAAACTTTTAAGAGATCTGTATTTATTTCTTACATTTGCTGAATAGCAGCACTGTAAGGTTTACAAGGCTGAGGCCGAAACTCAGGCAGCCATTTTGTGACTACAGCTATGGGCAAGCCCATTCATGGCCATTCAAAAACAATTTAGGACGGTTAAAATACAGAGCAGACCTTGGAGAAGGGTTAAAATAGGGTAGCAGATTCATGCCGCTAGTGGTGAAAAAAAGGTGAATTGATAAAGTTCAGAGGAGCTATTAGACTGTTGGAATTTTAAATATTTTGTTTTCTGGACCTGTGGCCAGGTTGCTGGATACTTTAGAAAGTTGCATGGCTAACAAATGTTATCAGTAAGTATCTCTAAACCAGTGTATTAACCCAGCAGTGGGGAAAAAAAAAAAAGAGGAAGAAAAAAACCCATGAATTTACCGGAACATAAAAAGTTCAGTCTAATGAAATAAAATTCACATTTAGTAAAAATGACTATTCCTTTAGGTTTTATAAATAAGTGGAAAAATTTAATTATGAAACATTAATTTTACTTAAAGCATTACAAAATTTGTCTTCCTTACTAAGCAGACACAGAGAGAGATTATGAAAAACATGTTACAAGCAGTGCTTATTGCACAAAGAAAAAAAAGTAAGCTGAAATATCAATCACATAACTGTCTTTTCTAAATGGAGGTCAGTAGAGTTTCTAGTGATTCCATTTTTTTCCTTCTTTTTGAAGTACTTTTCTCTGTGTCTAAACTCATTTTCACTGTCCAACAAACCATGTCATTATATTACATTGTTGGCAGAAACATTCCTTCCAGATTTCTAACTGGTTTGTTTTACAGTTGTGGTGTATTTGGAATCTTTTTTTCTATTTTTGACAATTTCCTTTAGATCTCAAATGTTTTAGACATTACCTTGCTACTTTTCACCCACATGCACTCCTTAATGAAGTTTTTGAAGGTTTTAATCATAGGCTGTAAGAGTAATCTTACCTACTTTTTATTTATTTTTGTTGATTATTGTTGAATGGAAGAACCTAGAACTTTGGTTTTGAATGACTTTAGCTGTAACCACTGAAACCAGACCAAGGTGCCTTTAGGCAGGACTTTTAGAAAATAGATTTGTAGTTTAAGGTTGAAGATGCTAGCATGTTTGGACTGTGTTAATTTATTTGAGTTTCTCTTTTTCTTTCCCATTTCATAGACAGCAGTTCTTTGCTGAAATAGCTTTCAGTTACTTGGAAGAAAGACAGAGGATTTCTCATTCACAGTTCACCAATTCCACTGTATCCCAAGCTATAATAAAAGTCTCACATTGCTGAGCTTTTCTCTTTCTGTGGTTAAATAGCTTATTTTTGTCTTCAAGGCTTACAGTCTGGCACCTCTCATAAGCACTAAATTCACTTAGTCAAAGGGTTGGTAAGAAGATCACTGCCACACCCCT
Source organism: Chauna torquata (assembly GCA_013399475.1). Taxonomy (NCBI): domain Eukaryota; kingdom Metazoa; phylum Chordata; class Aves; order Anseriformes; family Anhimidae; genus Chauna; species Chauna torquata. Next base: position 97,681 of record VXAL01011043.1, read on the forward strand.
TAAAAAAAGACAAAAAACACAAAAGCTGCTTAAATAATTCTCTTTAGGGTAAGTCTTAGTCTTCAGGGATTCCTGTCTGGACAAGCAAAAAGAATGTTTACAATTCTCCCCTCTAGCAGAGCAGCAAAACACAATACATTCCCCCTGTGGCAAATTTCTGCTAAATCATGAAGGTCTTCCCTTACTGAGGGAGGATAAATAAAAGACACTTATCTAAACAGCAGCCTCCAGGGCAGACTTTTCTCCCTGCTTGGTTTGAAATGATTCTTTATTCCTTCGTAGAAACTTCCATGTTACCTAAATGTTTTACTTCTTAGATTCCCTTTGTAGGGATCTAACTCCTTGCTCCTTTTTCTAGACAACCTTTTGTGCCAGTGCAATTGGTTTTTAAGGTAAGCTTTAACTTACCTTAACTAAGCAAAAGGGCTTAGCAGGTCTATGGTCTAAATGAGTTACTATTTTTCTCTTTAGAATTTTAATAATTATCTTTCTCTTTTCATAATTAGCTCTTGCAATAATTTGTACAATGTCAAGTATTTCCTCATAATTTTCTGAGTCATCTCTGATCAAGGTGGCATCTGTAGGAAGGAAGTGTTCAACTCTTCGTGGAATACCTTTGTTCTAAAATGAGGCACTGCTTTTTGTTTACAGAAAGAAAAAAAGGGTTTGCTGAAGCTGCTTTCTGGAGCATCCACTAAACGCAAGCCTCGGTTGTCACCTCCAGCATCACCAACTATGGAGGTTGAGCAAGCGGCTGCAGAGTTAGCCTTGCAAGGTGCAGTTGGGCCAGAGCTTCCGTCTGCAGGTGGTCACAGCAAAGCTGGATCCTCTTCCACCGACTGCGAGGTCTCTGGGCTGGCTCAGGAGACGCTGCATCGGAAAACAAGTTCCCTGGATTCTGCTATTCCAATAGCACCACCGCCTCGGCAGCCATGCTCGTCCCTGGGTCCAGTCCTGAATGAGTCCAGGCCTCTTGTCTGTGAAAGGTAAGTTATCTTCGGCCACGAAACTCAGGCAAACGAAGAAAAAATTGCACTCTCTGTATATTAGAACTGCTGGTAGTTTTTCAAAATGCTGAGATTTTGTAGACAAATGAAATTTGCTCTTTTAACAATGCTTTATATACTTACCAACCAACTCTGATGTTTGTGTGTGTTTGCTGTCTATGTTACTTTGAAGTTTTGGCATTGACAGACACTCAAACACAGTGATCTATCCCTGGTATGAAAACTGAGGTAGATAAAATAGGCCTCTGTTTTGCAAAATGTGAACACGTTATAATCTTGCGCATATAAATATCAGGTTAGTCCTTTAGGATTATTAGCAGTACATAACTGCCAACCCAAATATTTGTTGAATAAGGTACTTATCTACGTGTAGGCTTAATATGTGAGTTCTTAAACTGTTGCAGAGATACTTTTACTACGTGAATGCCCTGTTACTGTGCACTCCACACAGGAATCTCTAGGGCAACCTCTGCATCCTGACCAGTAAGCTTAAAAAGCGCGCAGTTATCTGGTCTCTGAAGCTGCCAGGCATTTGCTTTAAAGTTCTGTCATTTTCCTTTTGTGTCCACCTAGTATTTTCAAATTTCAAGGTCTTCAGTAGGTTGCACGGACTGTGAAGGAGGTGGCAGTTTTCTAACTACTATCTCTTTTTGTTACCCTTGGTAGTAGACAAGCAATATGAAGAATGTCATAAGATTTCTTTTGCAGTAGTTACAGGATTGTGTGGCATACAGAAAAAAATAGTAGGGTTGCAGTTTAATAGTTCTAAGATTAAACTGATTCATGCTGACTATTATAGACTTCGTTCTGATACTGTTAACTCATGGTGTGTGGGCATACAGTTGTACTTTCAGAGTCCCATTCATCTTAAGTGACATCCGTGTATTAAGAGCCATACAGTATATAAGCTTCTACTTTGTCTTTTATTTGACTTCTGTCATATGTTTAACATTTTTTAAAAGATTTTTACTGTTTCTATGCAATTTTCTTGCAGGAAATTTCTACTTCGTATTGAATTTCTAAAGTAGATTTACATTTATAGAAAGTAAAAACTGAAGGACTTTTCTTTAAAAATAATATAATTTATTTTCACATTATCATGAATCTATTTGGCACAGAAGTATATTTTTATGCTTTGAATGTGGCAATTTGAATTTGAATACCAAATTCATTCTGGTATGACCAGTGGATATCCATATAAAGCTATTTGCATCCTCACAGAAAGTGGATTTTTCACTTTCATGGTGGAGATTGTTTTTTTCTTGGAACTACTTACTGAAAATGATGCTGTATACTTTTATTGATCAAATAATAATGTACACTCAAACATTCGTTTTAATATAACTCTGTATGCTTAATATTTAGTTAAGTGATAATTGCTACCAGAGAAGTGCTACCACAAAAATTTTAATATTTTTGTCAGAGTATTTAAATAGAATTTCATCTGGGTTCTCTTTGTCCTTTTCAGGGCAGGGTTAATACTTTTCTTGCTGATGCACTTTTGTCATGTTTCCGTTGCTTTAGGCTGAATTGCTTCAAATGTTGTGCTTAATAATAACTCAGTGTGAATGAGTACTCAGTGTCTTCAGAGTAACTTACAAGCATTAATCAATCTTACTAGTTCTAGGAAGGGGAGTGTAGGAAACGTACTGATGGTACAGTAGTATCTTAAGTGAAAATTTGGGCTTGAGGAGGAAAATATTCATAAAAATAAGAACAGAGAAATCTCCTGGTAAAATTGTTCTGCTTTTACGTATCACAATTCCAATCATAGGCTATAGCCTGTTTGGAAAAAAGAAACAGTACTCTTTCTATTCTGACTCTGGTTTTGAAGTATAGTTATTAGTGTTTAAGTTTTATTTTCAAAGGTGACTAGAGGATTTAGGAGTCAGGTTCTGCTGATATTCTGCTTGAATTAGGAGCAAAAGTGCCTGAATCAACTCTGAAAAGCCCTTGAAAATGTTCCTGTTTGATACTGAGTTTTCCCCAGAGTCCTGGCTTCCTTTAAGACATGAAAATAAATTCTCATTGTAATCCTGCTGTTTCTCCATTCACTAGAATTGCAAGTTCTCTTACAGTATGTTTCATGTATGTTCTACAGAAAATTGGAATTAAAAAAATTGAACCATTAATGAGCTTGTTTCCAGTCATACAGAATAAATGGATTAGCATATTTGATAGCACACAAGCTCTTTGTGGCATGGATTTGCAGATAAATACTTTGATACCTGTAGCCATTTATCTAGAGGAAGGGAAGGTGATGGCATTTCCTTCCATCTTAATATTGCAGGTCTTCTCTGTAGCAAACCAGTAGTTTAGTTCCCATAACTGTACTCACTCGTCTCCTTGGAGCTAGATTGGCTGCCCACTGGTGTCCATGCTCCTTCACATCTTCGTTGTACAGGAGAAGGAGAAAAGTTAAACAGAAGTTTCGGCCAAGCCTTGCTTCCATTTTGGAACAGTTTGGAGAATTCCTGTTTCCTCACAAAGTGTGTTAGGTCACCCGAGACTTTGCAGTGGTGTTCAGCCATTCCTTCTGATTCTCCAGCCAGAGTGCAAGTTGTCTTATGGTGGTACCAAATCTTTTTCAAGAGTTTTCTGTTTTAGAGGGAAGCATTGATTAAATAGCCTTAGGTTTTACAGTAAATATACGGCACTGTAATAGCAAACTTTCCAGCACTCCACAAGGGTGTTAAAGATCTGAAGTTGAACCTAAGTGCGCATCACTGCATATCTTAAATTATAATACAAGTCCTTCATCCAGTTATAGTGAAGGAGAGCAGTAATTTTGTTCTGTCAGTAAAGTGGCTCCAAGCCATTTTATCCTCCACAGAATGACTGGTATAATATCTGCTTCCAGTGAGCAGGCTGGTGGCTTTAGAGGGCAGTAGGTTTTATCAGGTCTGGCAGTATTTAATGCTGCTGAGAATCCGTCCCCCCTGTATGGAGGTTGGTTAGCTGTAGGCATCAAGGCACTTAATCAGCAGATGCGAGAGCTGCACAACAGCAGTACATAGGTGAGCTGAAAAGGAGAAATTCAAAGAAAAAAAAACTGAGAAGTTGAATATAAATTTAACTTGTGTAGTAACAGTAATTCCAACTTTCTGTGTCTGTTTTCCTCAGCTACATTTTTTTGCATGTGAGAAAATATTTTTATCCACTTGGTGATCAGGCAAATGATTCATAGAACAAAATAGGAAAAACACAGAATAGTCTAAAAATTAACTACAAATAGCTAGGAAGAAGATCAGTATTTTTTGTCTAGTGAAACAGAAGCAATAAAGAAAGAGAGAAACAAATGAAAGATTTAATCCTTTTCATATTGTTGGAAACTGCCAGAAATGCCAATATTACCAATGAAAAGTAGAATGAAAAATGTGAGGGTAGATCGCTACTTCCCCCTGCTCCCCCCCCCAAAAACAAACAAACAAACAACAAATACAAAGTGCAACAGCACTGTGGGGTACAGCCGGACACATTAGCCATATCAGGAAAGAACTGATGGCAAATATAGTGGTTGCTTCTGGGAAGCTGATGCAAGTTCATTTTTATATATTAATATTTGATCACTAAATGATTAAAAAGAATTAGAGTAACATTTTGAAAATTAATTTTAAAAAATGCCATAAAACAGTCGAAGCAAATAGAAAGAAGAAAATGCGTATTGCGCAACTTAATATACTGGGAAGATTGGGGATTGTCATAATTGAAATAAATTCACAGTTTATAAGTCACTAATAAATATACTGTGCATGTAAAAGGTATTTATAGTTTAGGTGACCAAGAAGGATCTGCAAATTTGACCTTCAGACATTGAGAACATTTGCAAATACTGAATAGGGAAATAAATAAGGAAGTGTTTTGGAGATTCAAACGTGGGAATGAAAAAATGTTTCCAAAACATAACTCACACTTAGTAAATGTGGTTGTTTTTTTCCAGGGACCTGGCAATGAACTTTTGAGCTGAAGGATAAGCTTTTTACTCCACGTGAAATTGGTAATTTTGGCAGTCTATTGTAGATGATGAAATAGGTGATAGAAGAACAGTTTTTGTTCCATAGCTGATAGAAGGTGATCTGAATGGACAGCTCTGTGAATTTATGATGAGTCTGGATGGGATCTCATGGGTTTCTTGCTTATCATTAAACATTGCAGAAGACAGTAAAAGCATTTAAACACCAGGAGTGTTGTGCTTTGTGTTAGACGTTAGATTACAAGATGAATATCAAAGTATTTGAAAAGTTAACGAGAGGAACTAAACTACTGCAGGGTTGTGGGAGTTCAAAACTGTATGGAAAGCTTCGTATTTCTGTGCAAGTTGGTGATGGTCTAGGGAGGGCAAAGATAAGATATATATTTGCAAAGCTGTTGTTTTTAACACTTAGGAGCCTGCAGCAGAAGCTAGGGAAGGAATAGACGAGTCTGTCAATTCAGGAGAATGCAGAGATAACTGACAGACAGCATTAGAAACTGAAATCAAGGGTATTTCAAGTGGAACAAATATTTACAGGGCAGAATATGAAAGAATGCCAGGTAAGTAATACAGGTATTCTTTCCTGAAACTCATATTTAATGGGCTTTCTTTTGGGTAAATCTAGTGTGTGTTATGTAGCGTGTTGGTTAATTTTCAGCCCGAAAGCAACCTGTTTATTACAATAGTAGAAGTTCTTCATATCTAATAATTCCAGTGCTCTAAAATCTTAGATTTGTCATAACTAAAATAAAGTCATAGTTTATGTCATGATTTTGGCTGAGACAAAGTTAATTTTCGTTGTAGAGGCTCACACAATGCTGTTTTGTATTTTTGATGAAAGTAGCGGTGGTAACACACCGATGTTTAGCTGTTGCAGAGCAGTGCTCACACAAAGCCAAGGCCTTTTCAGCTTCTCGTGCTGCCCTGCCAGCGAGGAGGCTGGGGGTGCACAAAGAGCTAGGAGGGGACACGGCCAGGACAGATGACCCAGACTGGCCAGAGGGACGTCCCACACCACATGGCATCGTGCTCAGCAATAAAAGCTGGGGGAAAGAAGGAAGAAGGGGGGGATGTTGGGAGTGATGGCGTTTGTCTTCCCAAGACACCGTTACGCGTGACGAGCCCTGCTGTCCTGGCAGGGGCTGAGCACCTGCCTGCCCATGGGAAGTAGGGAGTGAATTCCCGGTTTTGCTTTGCTTGTGTGTGGCTTTTGCTTTACCTAGTGAGCTGTCTTCATCTCAGCCCCTGAGTTCCTGCACTTTTACCTTTCTGATTCTCTCCCCCATCCCACCTGGGGAGAGTGAGTGAGTGGCTGGGTGGTGCTGAGCTACCTGCCAGGGCTAAACCACAACAGTTTATAAGTCACAAATAAAATCTGATGACTGATTAAGTACTAATATGATTCGCTATACATAGATTTCCCAAGAGACTTTAACTGTTTACACAGTGCTGCTACTCTTTTGTGAATACTTTTAACGGTGGAAAGATTTCATTTTTTGTTTTGTGTGTTCTTTTGCAGAATGCACTGCTATGATATATCTTTCTCTGTACCAGTATTACAGAATTAACTTGTATTGTTGTAGGTACATTGAGCTATAGTTGGTATTTCATCCTTTACTGAAAGTATCCTTTTGCATTCTGTTTTCATCAGGTTGTAAATTTATTGTTTTCTCTTAAGAAATCTTGCAAAAAAAAAAAAAAAAAAAAAGTGCAAAAAGCATTCTGATTTTAACCAGAAATTAGATTTTGTCTTCTAGCACTGCATTGAAGGCTCTTAACCTTTTGAATTCTACAATCAGCCATGGATTCTATTTGATTTCAACATGCAGACATTACTGGTTGTGTAGCTAGAAGCTCAATTATAATACTTGTCAGAAAACATTCAAGAAGTTGACACAATTGTCCTCAGAGCTATAGCATTTAAATTTTAGGTTGATGTGAACTCAAGCCATGATAGAAGAGATTAAGTGGTGTTATGCATGTTTGAAAATAGGTATAGAAGAGTGTTTGTAACCTGTATTTAATGTATAGTGGAAGTCATATTTGAGTGATTTTACTGTGGAAGAACTGGAGAAACATACTTTTTTATCAGTCAGGTGCTAAAGAAAATTGTTGGGCTGAACACTTTTAAAAATGTTTATTTTTATCATAGTAGTTCACAAATTGTGCAACTATGTCTAATTAAGATGGTATGCATTCTTTTTCTGAAAAGCTTCTAAGGTAAACAAAAATAATTAAAAGCAAATGCAAATGAATAGGTTTTGTTAGTTGCTTCTTTTTATTCTATGCCTTTCCTTAAGAGCATTCCCTGGGTTAACATCATATTGAACATGCAGTCATAAAATTATGCCCAGTTCCTGCTGTGAATGCTTTGGTTGTTGTTGAATCTTGCTGGCTGGAAGAGCCTGCAAATTTATATCCAAAAATATGTTTACTGTTTTCTCCTGTTACTTGACCTTTAATGTATTTTTACAGGGATCTTGGATAAAAAATCGTGATAGGAGGTGCATACATTTGACTTATATTCTTTACATTGCTGTTCTTATTTTCTGTTCAAGTTGTACTTAACTATTAAGTTGCTATATACTCTACTCAACAAACAGTTCTATGCAGTTTCCTGTTCTGATAAGTTTTAACATGCACAAGAATATTTTTAAAAGCATTGGTAAAAAAAAAAAAAAGAACCTGAACTGAGGTGTTTTTTTTTTTTTCCCCCCATAAATACACAGGTACAGAGTTGTGGTATCCTATCCTCCTCAGAGTGAAGCAGAACTTGAACTTAAGGAAGGTGACATTGTTTTTGTACACAAAAAACGTGAGGATGGCTGGTTCAAAGGCACTCTGCAACGAAATGGAAAGACTGGCCTTTTCCCTGGCAGCTTTGTAGAGAACATTTGAGAAGATTCATTCCAAGAGCTTCAAATCATACCATACTGTAAAGTAGCACAAGTATTTTACCAGAAAAAGCACAGTCATGAAATATTTTCAAATGACTGTAATGTAAACAAAAATATACATATTTTTACAGTGTCTATAGCACAATTACACCAGCGAACAAAGAAGATGAAGGCATCTGCTGGTTTTATCACTTTGGATTCTTAAGTGTGATGTGTGCCTTGTACTGTCTGATTTATTATATAGAAGAACTTTTTTTCCCCAAGTATGTTACATATATGAACAATTGTTTACAAGGCTGTAATTAATTTATTCTTGTTTTTTTAAACTTGAATTTTGTGTAATAGCTAAAATTCTTGTGACTATGATTTTAACAAATTATTAATTTATGAAAGAATAACTAAGGGGAAGCTGGATTCTCTCCTTACGTACAAGCAATTATATCTGATAAAGAGCCTCCCATTTATCCTCTGGACATTTTTCCCCTGCTGTGTCTGATAGTGGAGTAAGTCTCTGTTTTATGAGTTAATGTTGAGTGGTGGTGATGTGGCGTCATATAGAATTTGCCAGGTGGGGAAAAAATGTGTATTTTGTTCTTTGGATGGAGAAAAAAACAGTCAGTGGTGTTCCTGAGTCTAGTTCTACTCCTTCATACATCATCCAAGTAATGTTTCCAGGAGGCAAAGATGTTTGTGAACAACTGATTAAAATTCAACAATCTCAAGGTTAGAATCATCTCAAGGTTAGGAAGGAAGAAATTTAGGAGTGTCAGTAAGAAATTCCCTATACCTTCTGTTTATGTAATAACTGGGCTATTTGAACAAAGCTTAGCTTTGTATATTTGGCCAGTCCTTTGGGCATTTAGCGCTCAGGATCCAACAAAATTGGAAGGAGTGTTAAAGCCCAACACTTAGAACAACGATATCTTGAAAACACCTGTTTGAAAAGACTGAATATAAAAATAAAAATAAAATTATAAGTTGTACTTAATGTCTAAAAATGCCTAAGAAGTGTAATTTGCTGTTTTCTTCTCAAACTGATCTGCATGGCCAAGAGATGTTTAAAAATGTCTGAGCAGTAGTGGTGGTAAGTGATGCACTTGTGTTAAAGTAAAAGGCTGTATGAAACACTGTGAAAACTTTACTAACTTCTTAACCATTGCAACTTTGGTATGTTCTGACCTTTTCTTTGTCTTGCATGTGTTACTCAATTCTTGCAGTAATATAGCTGTGCATGATTTGCATTTTCCATTCCAATTACCTGTTGCTGGGTTATTTTGCTCTGAAAGTTTCCCAAAAGCCACTTGACCAAAACTAGTGAGTAACTCGCCTTCAACTAGAGAAGGTGTCCAGTGTTAGAATCATTAGTAAAATATTTTAATGTCCTTGCAGCTGATGGATATAAAGAATGCAGCCTGCAAGAAAAGTGTTAGTCTTTCAGGGTTTTGTTAGAGATTTGACACTGGTGAACACACGCTACTCAGCTGAACTTTTTTTTTTATTATTTAATTGTTTGATTGTAGAAGTTCAATTGTGATTTTTTGCAAGACATTGAGTACCATCATCTGCAGTTAAATCTGATGTAATTTGGCTGTTACTCAGCACTTTACAAAAGGGAAGCCAGTAGTGTGATTCATTGTCACACAGTGTACAGAAACAGTGATGAACAAGTACACAGTGATGTGTTAAATCCTTACCATTTTATTTTTTGAAGTTATACATTGAAAAATATCATATTAATGACAAGGATTCCTTGCCATATCAGGTAGTATCATGATGGTCTTAAGAAAAAATATATCTATAAATATATGTAGTTGGACGTGACAGCATTCCCAAATTAACCATCTCTCTGAAACACTGTATAATTCAGTTTTTGTGTTTTTAAATATTTTTAAATAGTTTACTTGAATATTCATGTAATATATAAAGGTTTTGTGAAACGAATTTTTAGTTAGAAGCTGATAACAGCTTTTGTCAGCATAAATTGGCACTAGTGTGTCATAATATTCTTATTTTGGAAAATTTATTGCATTTTATATTAAAGACTACTAAAGGTTAATTTTTTCTATCTCTACTCTCCATATTTTAAACTAAGTGACTAAGGTACCTCTACTAATAGAATTCCATGGTGTAAAGTCCTTTAAAAATCAGCTGTTAAATCCAATAGTTCTGTTAGATGGAATACATTTTGAATTTTTTTAACATTAAATGTTTGTAAAAAGGGCTTATTACATAGCAGTGCAACAATGACAAAAATGCAGTTTATCATGCCTTTATTTGTGATCTTTTAGGGGTTATTTTTTGGTTTTGGCTTGGGATTAATTCAGTGTAGAAACAGACAAACCCTGTGCATTTGCTTTGTGTAATTCCATAAAAAAATTTTGTAAGGTATTTTATATCTATGTTTGAAGTCCAGTGAATGTTAAGTGTTTGATTTACTATGTTAAACTTCCAATCCTAATAAATATTTTCTTAGCAAACAGCTAAATCAGAATGTGTATGCAAACATTAAACATAAATTACTTGTAAAGAATTTGACAATAAAATTACCAGAAATTAATTTCAGAATTTATAGGAGGATATTTCTGCTCATAGAGAAAGTCTTCAGATTCCATAATGTTGGAAGTTTGGAATGATGAATGTTATGCAAAAATTGTAGAGAGAACTGATGGATCTGGCTGATCTTTTCCATTTCCTTATTTCTGCAAGCAACTTCAGAGCATGTAGGTAATTTCCATCTCAAGCTGATCATGACTGACTGCTTTGCTCTAGGTCTTGTTATATCAGGCACATAGGAGTTAAAAAGCGCTTTCCCTAGAGGAAGAAGTGTCTGGTGTAATAGATCTGCTGTGTGTGTCCCCAGCCCTGAGGTTAGAGCATCAACCCTCACTTTCACTGAGGGCAGAAGCATTGGGTGGCAAGAGGCTCCTTTGCCCTGAAGAAGTTTGCTGTGCGCAGCAGGCAGACAGTAATGCCTAAGTAGGAGATCTTCTTGATTTGGATGTGTTCACCTGTCTGCTATACACATGTGGCTGATGGGAAAATGGTAGACAGTTAATCCTGAAAGTATCTGCAGAAATGTTTAGATGCTCTAAATGTTGCAGCTACTGTGATAGGTTCCTTGGTAGTTAAGACTAACCTGGGCCTACATCCTGCTAGCAGAGGGTGATGCAGCTTCTAAAGAAGGGATGTCTAGTCTAACTTTCCTTAATTTACAAAATACACTATTAAAAAAAAAAAAAAGCAGCAACATGATTGGTAGAAATGCAGAATAGAGATTATTGAAAAACAGTTTTATTTTTTTTTCAGAATTGTGATGAAACATCAGTGTGTCCGTAGGAGAAAAGTACACACACACACAAATGTCATGGTAAGAAGTAAAAATATTTCTTTGGGTTGGAGGGCTTTGTTTTGTTTTGTTTTTGTATTGTAATTATTGAGTAATTCTATACATGTTTAGCATTTGGATTGCTAAAGGTGCCTGAAATCTTGTTCCTCTCACTTCATTGCCTCTACCTTACAGCAGTGATGCTGATTATGATAGTTTTGCATAGGTTTAAAAACATGGCTTCTGAACATTCTGGCTGTTTTCATAGGGCTGGCAGAATGTTTTAACTGGATTGCTCTTTTCAGTAGCTTTAAGCAAATATGTTTAAAGGTGCATATTGACTTTAATGAAACACAAGAATCCATTTGTCTATTTAAAAAGCTTTGTGTTCGGCATTACGAAAACTCCAACAATATAGTGTCTCATATATTTGCACAATAGATAGTGATGTCTCTGGTTTCTGTAGGACATGCCAATGCACCCGTCTTTTTTGGTTTCTTACCACAAATGTGCAGTAAGTGTACTTCTCAAATAACTGTCAAGTGCTCTTTTCCTGCATTGTCGTAAATAGTTGATGGTAAATCTTAGAGCACATCTGAAGCTTGGCTTGAGGAAAGCCAGTGACATCGTTCTTCTGAATGACTTACTCATCAGCTGGCGTACTCAAAATACTTGTATAGAAAAATAAGGGCTGAGAATGATGATGGCGTGAAGGTGATGACCCAGACATTACTAGTGAGGAAAGAGTGGGAAAGAGAAAAGGAGTTGGAAGACCTGTATATGGGACCTGGATCTTACCCAACTTATTTGTGATCTTTTCTCTGTTATCAGAATCCAGCTCTGTGAAAGGACTTAAGGGGAACTTGAATGTCTAAGACTGAAAATGCAGCCCTCGATCTTTGCCTAGTCTCTTAAGCTTGTGTTTGTTTGTGTGTGTCTAGAACGACTACTGTTCTGGTTGGCCTGAGCTACATAGTTGTTTGTTCTCATGTCAAAACACATTTGAAATCCAAAAGTAGGCATCTGTATTCCTGAATTACCTGAAAGGCACCTGATGGGTGTGCTTTTAGGAATATATATCACACTAGGTACTGACAAAAAAAAAAAAAGCAGCACACACACACACAACAGGAGTTACAGGTTGCCATTAATAAACAGTGGTAGTGTTTGCTTTCAACGTAATCTATATAGCATACTGATATTTGAGGGCCAACTTGGGGAAATGCTGTGGACGCAATGCAGTCTTTCCACAGGGTTGTCCAAATTTGTTTTACTTTCTAGGGGACAAACTTGTTGAGATCCTTGAAGTTAGCAGCTGCTCTTGAAAACCTGAGGTCTCATCTTTTTGAGCCTCAGTTTCCTCATTTGCCAAACTGACAATTCCTGCTGTGAGGTATGTGATGTTAAGCGTGTTCTGAACGTAAATGCTCACTAATTTCACTGAACTTGCAGATAAGTTATGATGGATTACACATGCCTCCAAATATAATCAACAGCTGGAATACCTAAATCCTTCTCCTAGAAAAGTCTCCTACAGACTTATTTCTGTGGGTGAGAGACTTAGCTGATTTGTTGAACAGTTGAAGAGCACTTTGATCAGAATCAGCCTGATACAAGAAACAAAACAAAAATGAATTCACTGTATCCAATCTGCAATGTGCAAAAGCCATACAAAATGTAACATAATGAGCATTTCATGCATGCCTATCAAATCATGGCAGTTACACTGAATATAATGTTAGTAGATGTCAGAAATTACTATTTATCCGTTCCTTCTACTGTTCTCTTTCCTGCCAGCTGTATTATTCTGCTTAAAATAGAAGTGGCAAAATAATTTTTTAACTTCTCTGCTGTTCCTACTCAAAGACAATTTAAACACAGTAACATTAGCCCCAGATTTCAATTATTCACAGTTATAACTAGCTTGTAAAAATTCCTCTTAGCACATTTAAATGAATAGTACTGAGCTGTACTCTGCAACCAACTCTAGTGCCTGTATTATGGTCTGGTTTACATGGCATGCAGAACCCAAAAGCCTTCTTGTGTTTGCATCTAGCAGTTATTTATATCAAAACCAATTCAGGAGATGTGCCCAAACAGTGGCTACATTTTAATTTCAGAGTGGTGGGAACAGCCTGTACAGGAGAGTAAAGAGTGGAAATTTGGCTAGCACAGCAAGAAAAAAATACTGTATTACAAAGGCAGAAAGAAGAATGTCAGGATTTTTAAATATCTACGCAGGTGTTTTCTGTCCCTGCTGTCTTAGAGGGAACCCCATTCCACAAAACAAATGAACTTTGATCCCCCCTGCTTCCACCCCCGACACGCACACACTTCCCAGAAAGGAAGGCAATATAAGCCTTTAAAACATCCAAATTCTTTGGCATTAGAACACACGGTTGGACTCTCAATTACTGCAAATCAGTGCTACTTCATTGACTTCATTAAACTTTGCTGGCATACACTGAATATGCCCCCTACTGTTAAATAGTGAAAGAAAATATCTTCCCTAGAGGAATGAATATATCTGAAAGAAACTGAGCTTGTTGATTTTCATACTTGGAAAATACAGAGCTATTAGGGCTGTGTTATGCTTTTCTCAAAAACTGTTTGTCCCACTAGTATGGATAAAGCACTAACTAGATCAAAGATGATGCTGTTTAGCAGCACTGTAAAGCATGAGAGACTTGTTCACTTTTCAGTCAAACCTATAAATTTTCAGATCCACAATTGCAGAGTAGGGTCTGGTTTACAAACAGCTACTAGCTCCAGAACCGTTTGTGGTTAGTTACTGCAGTATTTTCTCATGGTATATCTGTGGCGGCTTGGGAGAGAAGATGAGTCAGCATCAGAATGACTTTAAAGCAGTCATTGACTTTGTTTTCCACAACAAGGGACGTGACCTAGGTCAAATTTCTTATTTCAGCTGGTTGAACTTCTCAATAAGCTGAAGAATGCTAGCTCTTTTTTTGAAAGTTTATAGTTTAAAGAAGTTTTCTCCACTCTCTTTGGTAGGCAATCTTAGTGTGTCTTTTGAATACATGCAGATCAGGAAAATCTGCTGGTTTTTTTGTTCCATTATCAAAGGTTTGCTCCATGCTTCCATCCAAATTCTAAGTTTATAGTGTACAAATTAACTATTTTGTCCTGCATATCTCTGAAATTTTTTGCATTTAGTAATTTATGACATATGATATACGTTACGGCTTTTTTACAAGGATGAAATTTAAGAACTTTTTAAAATAAAACAATACTGGGCTATGTGAAGATCAGCCATTTCAGGGAGGATAAGAACACATGCAAAGAGAGAAATGTTTTACAACTCAGAAGGAGAAGGAGAGCAAGAATGAGTTGATGTCTGAATTCTGGCTCATGAACCAGAGACAGATTCTAGACCATTTATGGCCCAGCTGTTCATGCCACAACCTTGTTGCTATTTGGAGGCCTGCTAGAGCTTTGCTCAAGAAAATGCCAGAAAATACTTCTGGTTTGTACCAGTTCAGATGTAGAATACTCCTTGATAAGGAAATCCATGTTAACCAGGTGTCAAATGCAACTAAGATTTGGCCATATCCACAAAATACAGGAGTGCTCTTGTAAGTTGGGTTCTCTCATTTGGTGTAGCATTAATGAATATAGAGTACATGGAGGGGACCCACAAGGATCGAGTCCAACTCCTACATTTAGATGATCCAAGCAAATCTAAATACTAAAATAAAAAATTCTGTGGGTAACATTTCTCAAGTGTTCCCTGCAGCACAGGATCAGCCAGTCTTGACAATCAGTTTCTGAGTATGGGAAAGCTGCTGCAGTTCTCTTAGTAAAAGATTGGCATGTCAGCAGTGAATGTGCCAGTGGGGAATGGGTGGGAGGAGAAAGAGCCCTGTAATTAAAGAGATCAGTGAAGCTTTGTCTGGTTTGACCGCAATTGGTTCTTTTTTTGTCACTAAGCTATCCCTTAGTAAATGATGCTAGTACTCCTCTCACACAGCAGGGCAGTGTGGTTCGTTACGGGATATGACCAAGCGTTTGGATGTCTGGGAGGTGAGGACCACAACAGAACTTCACTACTTACATGTCTGTGAGGCCTCTTCTTCTCAGTGGGGCCTCTGCGGAGATAGCTACATTGCCAGATCCACCCAGTGCAGGCACAGTCTATGCTGATGGCAGAAATTGGTGGTGGAGCTGCACAACATCCTCGGATGGCTAAACCGAGCTGTGAAAGCTGTCTGCTCCCAGAGCAGTTGCATCTTTTCAGAGGTTGTGCTGGTAGAAAAAGATCAAGCAGTAGCTTGTATCTGTCTTTGCAGTATAATGTATTTATGTTGGCAAACCTTTGCTGTGTAGACTCAGCTGATGTGTGTTACTGGTGAGCGGGATGATGAGGGAATTTTTCCATCTGCTGTCTTTACTAGTTTTGCTGATCTGTGTAACAGGTTTGGTTTTGACTGTGAAATATCATGCAGTCGTAGCTGACAGTAATAGAGCATGCTCGCATAGCTGTGATTTAATTACACTACAGCCCTGTTTTTATTGAGTAACGGCTAAATCCACCAGTACAAAAGGTATCTTCCGTCAAGTACAAGAGCTAGTTTAGAGAAAAATTAGCAAACCTGTACTTCTGAGCTTTTTGGACTTTAACATCAGGTAATGCTGGCAGAGACTAGAACTCTTCCTAGTTGTGTGTGTGAGTCTGAAGATCTGTCTGCATGTATCTGCATGTTTTCTCTTTTAAAATCTTGTCAAAAGAAACATTTTTAAGGAAATAGTTGAAAATTGAAGTAGTGTTTTCAAGGGCAAATACTAGATTCTGGTCAACTTCTGGCTGACGTTTTTTTCTTAAAATCTGCCAGTTTGTCAGGCATTGTAAGTGACATAAATAGAAAGTATATATTCTTACAACTAAAAGCACTATTGACAAATTTACAATAGCCTATAGCTGGCTTATGCTATCTTTTTTTGCTATGTTTAGTAACACAATAGAATGCTTTGGGAGCAGAGATTCGATCCTGAAATAGTGATTATATATATAAAAGAGGTCCCTAAGGCATGAATGTAATGTCTTGCTTATAACTTTAAATTACTTTTTTATAGCTAGATCTAGCATGTGTAGTGGCTAATTATAATGTAGCCTGATGTTAGCCCGACCACCTCTTTCTCTGTCTCTCTCACATGCACGACTTAACCTCCTAGGCCTTCATTTCATAAATGATTAAGTGCATTGGACTCTTATTAAACAAAAAAGCAAACAAAAAATGTTGAGCTCTGTACAGAACAGGGATGGATTTAAGCATGATCTTAAACGTTAAATGTGTGACGAGGTGTTTCCTGAATCAGTTTTTCTCTGTCTGGTCCATCCCAAAAATGAAGTGGTGTGAAGCATCTGGTTCTAGGAAAAAAAAAATGCAATGTTATGTACAAATAGAAGTTACTTATACATTTCTAATCCGGCAAAAATAAATATAATTGACATTTCAAACCTGAAATTGATTTCCTGGGTGCTTTCATACTTAGATATGAGGGGAAAGTACAGCACTTTGGAGAGCTCAGGGAGTGTTTTCAGTTTTCCAGTTTGAGATTTAATGGTCATGGTTCACTGAGTTGGCCTAGAATACTCCCTCCCTTCCTCCCATGTTATGCATTAGTCACCGTGGCTGTTTGGTATAATCCTTTGGTGTAGGCACTAAAGCTACTCTGACTTCAGTGGGAGTTTCAGGTGCTTGTGAGTTTTGCTGAATCAGGGCTGTAAATTATGCCTTGGACTATGCTTAAGCAAATAATCCCAGAGACTTCACCAACTGGGTATTTTAAACAGTCTGCTGACATGGACATTGAGAGTAGTACATCTCTGCTGAAAGCAAGTTCAGAGCAAATGCCTTCAGTTGCTGTAATCAGGCAGCTCAGCACATGAATCGAGACTTGTTCCGAGAGACCTCGGCAATGCTGACAACAAATTCAATCTGCTTATGCATGTCCAACATCAGTCATGTGGAGACTCCTGTCACTACTGCTGGAAAACTGCTGAAGCCTATGATGAGAAATTTATAGACACAGAGTTAGAAATTAAGAGCGCAAATGCTTTCTTTTGGAGGAAAGGAAAGGAAGTGCTAGATGTAAGCTAGACATTGGACCAGACATCTGTAGTATAGGTGCACTGGGCTTGTTTTTGGTGGCAGGAAGAGAATACCTGTGGTACCTGGGAGAACTGCTTACCCACGCTGTGGAGGAAAAGTAAGTTGAACATTATCTGTGCTGATAACTTGAACAACGAACATGCAAAAGTGGGAGGTGAGAGAGGGAGGCCTTTTTCTAAAACAGATGTGGGAAGCTCCTTAATTTCAGGGTAACCAAAATCTGGCTTATTTCATAACAGCTTTTATCTTCTGGGTCTTAGGAACAATTTATGGCTTGCCTTATTAAATATGTCCAAAGGGCTGGAGGTTGTGACGCTAGTGCATGTGCTTTTCTTTTCTCCTTTGCATTTTTTAAAAAGGAGAGCATTGGCTTTGGGGAGGGGAATGAGTGAGATAAATGACTGCTGGCCTTATAAGCAAACTAGCTGGGGGCCACAGAGGGAGGAAGACGTAAGAAAGAAATGGAAATGTATCAGCAAAGGGGAGCACTAGTTCTGGCATTGGTACTGGTACCAATGCTAGATATCAGCTGCAGGAAGGGTTGGAAATAATCTGAAAAATTACTGTACCTTAAAATTGAATGGCTGCACACCTTATTAACTAAAAGATTTATGCTTACAGGATGTGCTAAAGGTCTGAAAATAAAGGTGAATGGGTAGCCTGTGTCTGTTAATATCTGCAGAAAAGACCTGCCTTTGAAATGATGCTGTAAAAAGAAATAAGCACCTGTAGCATTGCAATGCCTTGTTCTCCAAAGGAAGATACGTGGATGAATATGATGCGATTAGTATTTCTGTGGCTGTAGTTGTCTTAGTTCAACATTTATGTGTTAATGCATGTGCTCTTCTGAAAGAACTGAATCATGCTGTAGCAGAATGAATGGATTTTATTACAGAAAGCAGGGCTATGGAATGGAGCTGTGATCCCTGCTGATGATCTTTGTTTTACTTAGATATTATTTTATCTACTTGTTTATGCTTTGCATAATGCATATATTAGTTATAAATAAAACCAGAAAATTCTTACTTATGAAAGAATTATGTTTAGAGGCATGGGAGATACAACCAGTAATGTTACTGTAGGTGAGCTTTAGTCAGATGGTAAAACTGGGCTTTCTGTTTTGCATTTTTCAGTCACATGTGAATATAATTCTCCCAACTTTGGAAATACTTGGAATGCAGATACCATTAGGGAGAATACTATCCTGTATGTTTTTTTATTTTTGATGGAAGAAATGAACTGGTAATTGCCTTGCTAGCCTGATAAGATACACAGAAACGGTATTAGCAACAGTTGTGATTTCTCAGCCGGTATAAGGATCTTCAAATTTATGCTGCTTTTTGAGTGACCACAAGTGGGATACCTACTACGTCCTGTTCTTTACAGCATATCCATTCATCATCATATGAATCTCTCTGCATGGCTGCCCTGCACATGCCAAGAGATGTTCATTAGGAATGGCTACCCAGCAATGGCTTGTCTCTCGTTCACGTAAATTTGCTGGCACAGACAGTGCACACTAATTCCACATGCATGGGTTTTCTCATCCCTCGGGGAGCAGTCTGTCTTATCAGAAACAGAATGACCCTCCTGTCAGCATAACAGATTTATTAACTTACAAGAATCTTGTTTTGGAACCTCCTGCTGTGTTGTGAAGTTCCAGATGGCAAAATGCAAGAGCGTGGCAGCATTTGTGTTTGTTTGCAAGCTCCCCCCCCCCCCCCCATTAACTGGCTTGTCCTTCTTGTAATTTCTGAGTGTCCAGGTACAGAAGCCTTAGAGCAAAAGGCTTCCTTTTACAGCCAAATAGAGGCCTTCAGTGCATTGTTTATTTCCTTGTGCGTCTTTTTTCCCCCAGCTGCTTAACAAGATAGGCAGCCTAGATTAGTTAGAGCTATGAAGGATGTCGCAACTGGATGTAGCATTACAGCCAAAATGGGTTATAAAACATTATGCAGAGTTCTGCTGCTAAAAATAGCTATGCATTGAGTTGAGGAAAATGCAGAGAGGCTGGATAAGGTCAGCCTCAGTGCAACATTACCCGGTTCTCACAACAGAGAAAATCTACCCACCTAGTCCACATGTTATTCAGGAGATGGAGTCCTGCTGTGTACAGGATGAGGACTTACTGTTTTTTTCTTCTCAGCCCATTTGGCTATCTGCTGTTCTCCTTCCATTTACTCCCTGGGCTGTTTTCTGCAGAATCACAGCTTGTTCTTTTCTCTTGCCTCCGTGTTAGCAGGCAATGTACCAATGTCATAAGTAGAACTACTTAACACATATTTATCAGATCATTTATTTACATGCATTTAACAGCTTTTCAATCTAAATACGCGTTACCACAAAAAACTGTGTTTTTTTGTTTTGTTTTTTTGTTTTGTTTTGTTTTCTGCTAAGCACATGCTTCTTCCAGAAAACGGAAGTCTAGCAATGTTTAGTAAATAGGATAAATCTTATTTGAAAAATTACAGGAAATACAGAGTTATTATCAAACTTTTTTTTAATTACATGCTCATTTTTTGGAAACTCCCCTAACCTTCCCTAATCTATTTTTGTTTCCCATGAAAAATTAATTAATGTCTCCTAATAGAAGACAGTGCCTTTCCAAATAGGGCTTAAGGCCTGTATCTGATAATTCAGTTTCTTCAGGTGTATTTCTCTTTCTATAGTAAGGCCTAAAAGTGCTTCCCCAGAAAAAAAAGACAAAAACTGTAGACTATGATATCTTTCCCAGGGCCTGTGATAAGAGGGGAAGTTGACAACCACTAGCCTCAATTAAAGATGGGAGAACTGACATTTAGAGGGGAAAAAACTGTAAGTGGCTTGGCAAATCTTAAAAGAAACTTATAGCATGTCCTCTGCATTGCAGTTCATAACAAAATTCTTCCTCTTAGCAATCTAAGTAGTCTATTGCTTTAGCTTCCCATTCCCCTGCTAGTTTTTCTTCCCTTTTCATGTAACTTGGAAAATAAAATTGGACCACAAACTCCTGGGAATAGGAGCTGTCATCTGTCTTTGTTCTCTGAAATGGCTGGAATGTTCTTAGTTGTAAGATACTGAATTATAAAAGAAAATTAACCACTTTATTTTTTTCTTGCTTGCATCATCGATATATAAATATATTTACGTGGTGGGCATCATGTGATGTCAGTTTCCTTAAACATTCATATTCCAATGGATTTAATGAGCGTTTGGGAGCCAGATGGCGTGCCATATTTTTTTGAAAACATTTCAGACCACATGACAGACAACTAATGTTGACAGGAGTGCTTCACTGAGGTGTCTGCAAAGCAAATGTGTTGCTTGTTACTATTAGAGCAGAATAATTGTTTATAAAGGCATCCTCAAACTGAATGATTATTTGATGAAGTAAACAGGAATGAGTTCTGCTATGTAAACATTGCACACTGCAGAAATGTTACCCACTTGGGTAGTTTGCCTAAAATAATTGTGATTTGAGTGGAAATGCGTGATGCGGCATTGTATTATGCAGTGGTAGTCAATGAAGTCTAGATTTGGGCAATTTTCCTTGAAAATCTTCAATCTGTGGGCAATATAATGGGAAAAAATATGGTTTGCAGATGATAAAGATGACTGTTTCTTCTTCCTGTAAGATGGCAAGAGAGAAGTATTCCTTCTGTCTAGTGGCAAGAGAGAAAAACATGAAAGGAATAATCATATGGAAGAAAAAGGAGATGAAAAAGCAGTAGACTTCACCATTCCAGTTAGGGTTGGATGGAGCTGCAGAGACATCTTAGTAAGTCATGCCTAATGAACCTCTTGCTGCAGAGTCGGCTGGGAGGAAAAGCCAGCTATCTGGTTTTGGGAAATAGCAGGGTCTCTGATAAACGTTTGGTCTTCGCTTACGCATCTTCTCTGGCTTAGCTGCTAAGCTGAGACAATTAGTAGGAAAACACTACCTTGAATCTTCTCAGAATATTCATTGTTTCAGTTAAGTAATTCTCTGGAAAGTTAACCTTTAAGTTTTCTTTGAAAAAAATTTCAAACATGGACAAACACACTTCGTTTCCAAATGTTATTCATGATTTTTTTTTGGTGTAATTTTCAGTGCCCTTCAGAACTTATTTTTTTTGGCAAATCTATAGTTCCCTAAAATAATTTACCATACTCAAGCAGTGTTATATGAATTTTGTGTCTGTTGAAAGAATGTGGATGGGCAGAGGGAAAGAGCGTGTCCTGCGTTCAAGAATAAACATGATGTGAAGAAACTGGATGAAGGGAAGTTGAACTCTGGCAGAAAGGGGAGCTCGTCCACAGAAGGCTGGGGATAATCTACCGCTCTAATACTCAGAATACACCCTACAGCTGTATCAGGCTGCATCACATGACTTTGAGTCAGAAGAGCTTTTCATCACTTTTGCATTTTCATAGGCAGTAATACTGTGGTAAAAAACATACCTTCTAGACCGGTCATTGAAGTTGCTCTTCCCTCCCTCCCCATTTAGCAGTAAATATTAAATTATTTTATAAAGCAAATAGCTGTAAATATATATGATTCATAAAACTCCCTTCTGGGATTTTGGGACAGTAGCTTGTGCTGTCCTAGGTTTCTGTAAGCCACGCGACTAACTGTGTGTGGTTGGGCAGGAATGGTTACCGGGCCTCTTACGGGGAGCTAGAAAAACATGTTGGACTTCCAGGAGAATCTTGTAATAAACTGTGTTCTTGAAAATCAGTACCTATGAGAAATGATTAAAAATTAAAACTGTTGAAATAAGGTATGCATTGTATATAATCAGCCATCACTTGATCTGACATAGTTTAGAGTGAGCAATAGTTAATTCTTTTCAAGGATGCTAGTTGCTTCTGATAATTTTTTGAAGGAAAATATTCACTGTGATAGATTAAAAAATGGTGCCAGCAATCATCTAAAAATACCTCTTCTCATTTTTAATAACCTACTTCCTACCTCATTAAGCCAGCTGATTGGGTATTATTATGATTTACTACTTTAATGCTCAATCATGGGAAGGAAGTACAACAGTAAGGGCTTCTGTGTCTCAGAAGGAGATGAAGTCTTCAGCTGCTCAGTGAAATACATGAGCAGGATGAAATGACAACGAAGTATTTTTGCAAGGAGATGAGATACGAAACTAGATTTATTTAGGACAATCTGATAGAGAAAATTGAACGTTGGGAGTTGAGTTCCTTGAATGCACTCCAAGTATTACTGTATGTGTTTCAGGCTGCAAAATGGGTAACAGCTGTAAAGAATATTGTCTTTGACATTTCCTATAATACTGGTGAAGATAAAGGAGGTGAGCAGTCTGAGATGTGAGTGATGGTTGCTATCGCTATCAGTTGCTATATATTATGGACCGTGTTCAACACTCAGAGCTGGCAAACCATCAACTGAAGTTCTGCCAGAAGTCCTTATGGTTAGGATCACATCTTTTTGCAGTTGTGGGGGTGACTGCACAGTCCCTTGACTTGCTGCTTTCTGTCGGTAAGTAGATGTGCCACATTAAGCTGGTATTCCTGTACTCAGTAAATCTGTGCCTCATCGGGGCTAACATTGCAAATGTTTCCGTGGTCCTGTGACGAACAATCCTGCTAAAATAGGTGAGACAATGAAAATGGCTTAATGCTTGTGTATTTGCCTTCAGTTTTGTGTTTCAAACAGCCTCTGGTCTCTTCCTATTCATCAATGTTGCAGATCTCTAAGCAGATATTAGGAGGAATCGTGGAAGTATTTCACTTCCGTGTGTCTCAGGTCTGTGGGCTAATTACTGTGTTCATAAAATAAAGCTTTTCGTCCTATAAGTTATTCTTAGACCTTATAGCGGGAAGGTAGGCAAAGGATCAGGTCATGTTGCTTATTAACTATGTTTTACTGCTCCTGCAGTGCAGACCTTTTGTTGACTTTTTTTATCCTATGGAGTTCAGTCCAAATCATTACGTAAAACCTTTCCACACTTACTACCCTGACTATTCCTTCTGACTTTGTTTGCTCCCTTCTCCCTGTCGTCATCTCCCAACATCCCGCTTTTGTCCCTTTCCCCAACAAAACAAACCTGAAGACACAGTAAGTACAGTGCACTAAATGGAAATATGAATGGACACAGTGAATTTCCAGAAAACGCTGTATCACAGGACCAAAGTGGGCAACAATTCAAAGTTGTCCATAACATGTGTGGAGATTCAATACCTGAGATTGCGATTAGTGACATATTAGGGCAGGAATAACTTCACATCATCATGTGACGGAAATCTTGGCTGTTTATTTTCCTGTTAGTCCTAATGCTGACAGCAGTTTTCTGCGTGTTTATGAACTAAAACCCAGTTACATTTGCTGAGAAATACTTAGAAAAAAATTTTGTTTTCACCAGCAGCTGGAATAATATCCAAAGAGCTTGTTACTTGATAAATTCTTCAAGTGATTGCCATAGATCTTACTCTGCAGCGTATATAAGTGTGTAGTGAATGGGAGCAGGGATGAGAGTACGCAAGGCAGAATGAGGAAAGTTAAGACTGCGTTGGGACATGGAGAAGTAAAGACTGATGCACTCCGTGGCAGTGCACTCCTTACATGAGGAGTCGGATGTATCGAGGGAAGCGAGAGATTGCAAGAGAGACAGAGGTCCCAGTAGACATCTCTTTGGTCCAAAGTCCACTGATACATGGTAGGAGTGGCCAGCGCCCGGTATCAGGCTGGAGTCACGGACAGAGGGCCATCTGCGCCGTGTTTCTCGAGTACGCTCTTCTACGGAGTGGGTGATGGTGGGGGGGGGGCTGTTTTTGTTTAATGTGTAACGTGCTGTGTGAGAGCCCTGGAAGCGAAGCGCCGGGTGCGAGCATCAGACTGAGCTGCGGTAAGACAAGCCTCTGTTCGTTGCCTGGGTGCACCTCGTGCCTCACCAGGAGGAGCTGCAGCCCTGGTGCTGCGCTAACAGGCACGCAGGCCTCGCGCTGGAGTCCGGAATAATCCTAGCTGTGGTGGGGTGTAGCTTAGCCAGGAGGGTAGGAAAACACTCCCTCAGCTGCCAGAAGCTCTGATGGCTTTGTTGCGTGCACGCGTGCGTTTTAAGACTCTTCACAGAGGTACAGTGAGTCTCTCGGGAGGAAAGTTTGCTCACGTATTTGTTGAAAAAGTGTGTCTACGTGTGCAAAAACAATTTCGGCATGATAAAGTTCACTCTTACAACAGAATGAAAACATGGCGGAGATTTTGGATAGTCTGGAAAAAAAACCTTCAGTAATAATAATAATAAATATCCCCTAAGAACAAAAGTGTGGTCATTTGGCCGCAAGTGCCTGAACTGGCGCGATTGGGAAAGGTTTGCCAAGTTGCAAAATACTGGGAGGAGGGGGGAGTGCTTTTCTTTCGCGCAGCCAGCCGGTTTTTTCCCCCTGCAGTTCATCTCGGGCTTTGCGTCACTTGCGTGGAAGGCTAGCACCCTGTCGCGGAGAGTCGGGAGCGGCAGCCTGTAGCTCCTGCTACCTGAGAGGGCGGC
>VXAL01011043.1:122790-133542 GCA_013399475.1 Chauna torquata
AGCGGAGGGGAGGGGCGGGGGGTGGCCGCCCTCACCTCAGCCCTGTGGGGCCGGGGGTCGGAGGAGTTCGATGGCAGCCCGCACACAGACCGAGCTGAGTCTCCCCTCCCCTCCCCGCCCCGCAGCAGGGAAACAAAGAGGAGGCTTGCCGGGGGCGGAGAGCCGGGTGTCCTTGAGGGCCGCGGCGGTGTCCTGGCCGGGGGGCGCCGGCCGCAGCTGAGGAGACCGAGCGGGGCTGGCCGCGGTGTTGCGCGGCCGTGCCGCGGGAAGGCGCCGCGTCCCGACTGGCGTGTATGGAGAGGTGTCCTCCCTTATGTCCAGGCTCCTGTACGTGCTGCGTGGCGTCCTGCAGGCCTCACGAACACCCTGTTGCTTGAAAGAAGTTTTTTTTTTCCCTGCCGTTATTTAACCAGGGAATATTGTGTTATTCTTCCTCTTGCAGTTTTTTTTCTCCCGAGTCACAGCTCCAAAGAAGCTGTATGGCTTTTTTGTCTTAAAACACAAATTGTATATTGCTGTGTTGCAAATAGGCTTACGCGCGCCCCCTATACATACCTGGTTAAGGCACAAAGGGACTTTGAAAACGCTACAATCACGAAGCTTTTCCCCTTTCTCACAGGGAGCAGGAATACATTTTAAAGAAGCTATTTCCCCAGTCCAAAAATTTTCATGGGACCTTTATTTGCACCAATGGCTATTTGTGGCCTAAGCATGTTCAGAGTTACTTGGAACAGGACGTACATATAGGTATGACAGCATTTATAAAGAGCGTGGGATGGCTCACTGTAGTTAACCCCAAAACTGATTCTGAACAGTTGCAGAGCTACCTTACAATGACTAAGGCAACACTCAGAACTTGCTATGAGTTTTTTCGTAATTATGAATATCCTTCAGAACTCAATTGGACAAGGCCTTGAGCGATGTGACCTAAGCTGACTTTGCTTTGTGTGGAGGAGTTAGACAAGATGACTTCCAGAGATCCTTTCCAACCTGTATTATTCCAGGTTTCAAATTAAAATAAGAGAGTAGGTATGTTCAGTGCTGGTAAAAACAAAATGTGGAGGAAGAAAATCCTAGCACAACATTGTTGGAACAAGTAGGCAAGAACTTCTAAGAGTCTGTGTGGATGATTCTGTAAAAGACCAGGTCTGTCATGATGGAGAAGGAATTGTCTTCACGCAGGACATCTTTTTGTACACGCTCTTTTGAAAGGGTCCCCATCTGATGTACAAGTATTTAATCCTCTTCCTGCTCCTAGGAAGCTGATTTAAACTTGCCAGCAGGGAATTGGACACAAGGGTTGATTTCAGGCACTTGTGTCTACTTTCTATTATAGAAAAGGACCGACTGCTCCTTCAGGCAGGTTTTGGTCGCAGAAAACCAAAATCATTACACCATTATAGGAGTTGATGGTGTCCGTGTATGCTTAACACTACGTGCAGTTATCGCACATCAAAAAGGGTATAATAGAACTAAGTAAGGCACAGGGTGGGTGACAGGATTAGTGAGCTTTCACAGTCTTTAGTGGGATATGGAACGGCTTCCACATGTGTAAGAGTAACTAAGTAGACCTGGAAGAAGATGTAGGGAGGAAGGTAAAATGCAGAAGCGTAATCTCTGAAGTTATGAGCAGAAAGGGGAAGATAGGAGGAGAAATGTGTAGTATTCTCTAATCAGAAGGCAATTTAAGAACAAAAGGAAGTACTTTTCCACAAATAATGAAACTTGTTGCCTCAGGATGTTATGGAGACAAAGTATAATTGGGTTCAGAAAGGATTTATTCAAGCGCATGGAAAAGAGGTTCGTTGCTATTACTTGGATTCTGCCTCTGGCTCCTGAAGTCCCTGAACAGCTGATTGGTTTCTAGAGCTGCAGAATGAAAGGTCATTCTATAGAAGTACTTTCTCCTCACAGACCTGCCTAGACATCTAAGCTAGCTATTTCAGAGTCATTTCGAATACACTAGTATTGAAATGCTAGAGTACATGCATAATTTTTTGACTTGTTCAGAAATTGTTGAGAATTAACTTGAATTTGTAGAGGTGGTGTCTAACTTAGTTCAGCTATTTTCAGTGAATAAAATTTAAAAAATCACTAATTTTATAAACCAGTATTATAAAATGCTGCAAAGTAGTAATGGTCATGATGTTGGCAACAACAGTGTTTGTTTTCTGCAATATTGGGCCTGAAATTCATGCTTTATTTGCGATTTGTGAATTATTTTTGAAGATGGGCAAGGTTTGCGCCATTTTTGGAGGATCCCGTGGAATAGGAAAAGCTGTTGCAGAATTATTGGCACAGAAAGGCTGCCGCCTGGCGATTATCGCTAGAAATCTGGAAGGAGCCCAAACCACTGCACGTAGTCTTGGTGGTACGTATGATACTTTGCAATAATTTCTTCACTGTCCAATGCTTAGGTAACTTGTGGAAGTAGTAAGTCATTCAATAAACCTTATCGTTTAACTAGACAAAAATGAAAATAAAGGCTGAGAAATTGATATGTGGGGGGAATTATATCAGCAAAGTTTTGTTTTCACCATATTCTTTGGGAAAGTTAAGTATGTTACAATTCATATCTTGCAAGTAGAATAGTTAAGATTGAAGGAATTGTTGAAGGTCACAACAGGGAGTTGGTATCGATTGAGTCACCATGGCTCCAGACCAAGCCAGAACTGAGACCAGTCAGATCATGCTGAAGTTCTGACTTTAAAAGGCCAAAAATATAAACTGAGAAGTTGTCACATAACCAATCAATAAAGTACTTGAAAATTGTGCCTGTTGAATTCTCTGGAGATGAAATGGGTTCCTCAAGTTATAACTACTTCAACATCTGTTTTTTCAGTTGAGGTTATAAATTCTTAAGAAGATTTATCGATGATGCACCATCTTTTACTATTATTATCATGTGCCTTTATTTCAATACAGCAGGACATCTGGCACTTAGCTGTGATGTGTCCAGAGAACAGGACGTCCAAAATACCTTTGAGGAGATGCAGAGGAGTTTAGGTCCTATTAACTACTTGGTTAATGCAGCTGGGATCAACAGGTTAGTTAATAGTTACAAGATTATGTGTAATTCTAGACCACACCATCTTCTCCTAAGGTGCTAAATATGGAGAAGAGTCTTTGCATTTAGTAAGTGTGTTGTTAATGAGAGCATCTGGAGACAGTATTAAGTGTTCACCAGTATTTTATTTCTGAAGAAAGTAAAATTCTAACAGATGATGATAGCTTTCACTGTAGTTTCTGAATTCTGAGTTTATGAATTCCCCCTCTACTCTTCTTTCTTCCACTTCCCCCTGATAAAGTCCAAAACAATGTTTCATACATCTCTGCACATGAAGCTTTGTTGTCAGTGTAGCAGCTCACTTTTTTCTTGCTGTGTGTCATCCTGGCAATGTCATCATTTTGAATGCTAAATTGTATAGAACCATGGAAATCCCCATTAATATTCTGTTCAATGGTCATGTTTTATTATGGGTAAATGTGATCATTAGGGTTGTCCAGTGAGGTTTTTTTTGTCTGTTTGTCAGGGATGGCTTGCTATTGAGAACCAAGACTGAAGATATGATATCCCAGATTCACACTAACCTTTTGGGAACAATGTTGACATGCAAAGCTGCTGTAAAAAGTATGATTCAACAACAAGGAGGTGCTATTGTTAATATAGGTAAGTTGCCTGTCTAATCTAGTGGAATTCTATGTAAACAAGTTTTTCTAGACGGGTTTGGCATGTGTAACATATTGAAATGTTACTTGCTACAATTGACTATTTTCTTTATATTTCTTGGAATCCTATATTTAGCATTTCTTTATGAGTGCTTATTCTTTTATCTAATATCAGCAACTTCTAAATATTGCTAAACAGCTTGCTTCAATAATAAGCACCTAAGAGTTTACTGAAAAAAAAAACTTTTACCATACTTTATCACCTCTTTCAGTAGCTAAATCTACCAGCTACAAGTTATTAATAAGAATTAAATAGGTATGGTGGTTTCTTTCTTTCAGTGTAATGATATTTTTTTAGAAAGCTTTCCATTTTACTCTCCTGGTACATGATTCTCAGCATAGATATATGCATTTCACAAAGATCACAGATAACTGAGGGATTTGCTTATGCCAGCGATAGGCTATAAAGTACATTTAGTAATATACTTTTAACATCTTTTCTTATAATCTCATTTTCCATTCCAAATTTAAAACTAAAATGATAAAGCTAGTACAAGGATTCAAATCAGTCATTTAATCTTTTCTTCTCTTTGATGTTTCTTTATTTTAGGAAGTGTTGTAGGACTTAAAGGCAACTCTGGTCAAAGTGTATACAGTGCTAGCAAAGCAGGAATAGTTGGATTTTCACGCTCTCTTGCTAAAGAAGTAGCAAGAAAGCAAATTCGAGTCAACGTGGTTGCTCCAGGTTAGTTTTCAGGAAGTTCCTAAATCCTTGACTGTTGCAGTAAATGGTCTTCAAGCCTGCTGGATATTTGCTCTACTCTGAATGTGACTTAAGACAAATTACTATTATTTTTTTCAACCTTTGTAAGTAAATGCTTTTTGTTTTGTTTTGTAAGGTGTAATATATTCTTTTACAAAAAAACTTCAGTCTTTTCAAGGGAACGCTGAGAAATTTGGGGGGGGGGGGGGTTTACCTATTCCCTTATCCACTGTTACATAGTAAATGGCTTTTTTTCTTCATTCCTCATTCAAAACCTACCATCCTCACAGATGGAAGGATTAGAACTAATTATATACAGGTAACTACCCTCATGTCCTGATAGAGAATGCTTATTCATTATTAGAGAAACATGAAGGTCCTTGAGAAGCTGGCATGAAAATATCCCTGTCTTTCCCTTTATTAAACAGAGGGAGTCTGGAAAGAAACTTCTGCGAGGATGAGGCTGTGATTTCACAATCTATTCCAGGCAAATCGCCAGGAAAAATCCCTTCTGTCTTTTCTGACATTCTCTGCTCATAGCTGTGTACTCTGCTGCTCACCTTGTGCTAGCTGTCATGCCTTTCAGACTTCTACAGAAACAATGCAGCCTGTGAACTAGGCAGGGAAAATACTTTTTCTTGGCTAGTGAGTTGAATGGCTCACAAAAGGATCCAGAGCCATGATAAGGGGCAGAGTTGTACAGTAGAAAGCAAAACTGAGACTGCCTGTTCTGAGTGGCAGGTAGACATTAGATCGCATCAGATCACATAAGCTGCAGCTTCATAAAGAAGAGAAATGCAGTAGTGGGAAAACTGATTCTCAGATAACTGAAATTGTAAAGAATTGTCTATCAAAACTGTAAACAAATGGTCTTCAAATAAGGGTTGAAATAGAAATTCTGCAAGTGCTGGAAGAAGTTCTAGAATGTAATGGAAACACTTGGAAGCTGTAGGTGTTTCTTGACAGAGATTTCATACCCATGTTTTTATTGAGAATGTTTTGGTGAAATGATTATATTTTGTCTTTCAGAAAAGTGATAGTAAATATGGTTTTTGAGCCCAGTTTTAGTTACCTTTTTTTTTTCATAGACTTCTACAGATCTCTGCATTTTGATTATTACATCAGTGCTTCCGAAATTGGAAGACGTTTTGTTGGTTAGGTAACAATTTATTCTTGGCTAAAAACAATGTGGATTGACTTCTGAGACTTTGAAGAATGGTAGCTGCTGCTGAATTGTGGTAGTAGGTTTCACTTTAGAGGATTCCAGGGAAAATCCACTGGAGAAATTTAATTGGAGATTAGGTAACTCTTCAAATGTTTTTCCTCTCTTAGGCTTTGTTCACACAGAGATGACTGCTCATTTGGAAGAAGATGAGCTGAAGAAAGCAATTCCTCTTGGAAGATTTGGAGACCCTCACGAAGTTGCACAAGCTGTTGTATTTCTTCTCGAGTCCCCTTATGTTACAGGGAGTACTCTAATTGTAGATGGAGGCTTGCAGCTTCTGACTTAAATACTACTTTGAATCAGTACCTACTTAAATGTCATGATGGTAATATATAAATATATACAAATCAAAGAGCGGGAAATTAGTTAAAGACTCGTGTGTAATTGACTTGATATTCTTTAGTCAGAGGAGTAATTCATCAGCAGTAAGTCCAGCGTGTATGTTTAGCTACCTGAAAGAGTCCATTTGGTAGTATGAAGTCTGTATATGTAACAATTTTAAAAAGATCTGGTTTTGGTATGGTGAAAGTTCTAAATAACATCCTGATACACTTTTAAAGCACTGTATTTTTATAAAGTCAGGTTTTCCAATTTGGGATAGAGAGGAGATTGTATTCTGAATTGTCATATTATACAAAGGTTAATAAAGTGCAGAGGCACGTTTATTGGTTGGCAGTTATGATTGCATCAAGTTTTTCATGTAGGCTGAAGATTGTGAACAGTATAGTTTTTTATTCTTATCAGACAGTCCTTACAAAGTGGCAAAGAGGTTTTTTGTTTTGTTTTGTTTTGTTTATTTGTCTGTAGCTGAAACTACAAAGCTAGAAGCTTCTGGATCTCCAGCATACCTGAATTGCCTTTAGGAGATTGAATATATTTTTATAAAAACAAAAACCGTGCAGTTCCATTCTTAAATGTACAGCACTCATTTAATTCAGTTGCACTTGAGTATATTGAAGGACTGTTGTTTGGTCACTAGAGTTGCTAATTCTGTAATATTCTGAGTTTCAACTACGCATACACTGGTCACTGCTGAAGAGTATGGTTGCAGGCCTTGCTGCGTAGAAGTCTTTTCGCTGGCTCAGTACATGCTGAGAAAATAAGTATTGCTTCCAAAGTGTGAAGTCAAGGTATATTGCTGTATGTCTTCTTGAACGCTCAGCTCAGCTATGTCATGTTGTTGCTCTTTAATAGGTATGTATAGTCAATAAAATAGCTGTCTGTTTGATTCAAAGCAGCTTTGAAGCAGGGTAATTATTCAAGAGTAAATGATCTCGAGTGTTCCTCTCTTACAGGAAAATTACCGAAAGGTTGACCTCAGGCTTTTCTATTGAGATCAAGTAATTTTTGGTAATTGATGTTTTTATCTTCTCTGAAGAAAACTGTGAATGTGGTTTAGGACCTTCTCTTCTTAGCTCCAGTGTTCATTGCATCATAATCCAGATGTTGGTTCAGCTTTTGAAATTACTTCCCGTCTTGGCACAAACTGCAGTATAGAAAGAAGAGATCTCACTGATGATAACTTTGAGTCTTTAAAGTCAGAGATTTTCTTCATTTGTGCAGCTGAGAAGTTTTGTCTTTATGCCAGAAAACAGCACATGTTCAAGCTTCTTGCAGGTATGTATTAACAAATAATATAAGGAATGGTTGTATTTTCAGGGAGTTTTACAGTTGGTTGTATTACTTACTTTGAAATCTAAAATACTACTAAAGGTAGTCCTTTCAGGAGTCCTTATCTTACTGACATCTCTTTGATAGGACGTGGTGTTATTTGTTGCGAAAAGTCGTGTGTCATAAGTGTCTTTGCACCAGAAATATAATTGCTATTTATGTTTCTCTTTGATAGGAAGAACTGGCCAGAGAATAGTAGATTTTTTTTCAGAGAGCACTGAAGGTGAGGAAGGACAGCTGGTACTCCCATTTTTACTAGTCAAGCAATCATACGTCAGTAACTTGGCTGCTGCCCATGCCTGTCCTTAGTATTTTACAAGCTAAATCTGTGTGACATACCTTGACGAGAAACCAAACTTAAGAGACTAAAAATTATTCCCTATTAGTGAGTTCTGACCCTAATTATTATTATCCATTGTTATGTTTAATAAGGTGACTGTTAATTAAGTTATTAGCAATAGCATTTTTAGTTTATATTTATGATTAAAACCTAGATTAATACCTTTAGAAGAATCTCAGTATGCTGCTAAATACTTTTCTAAAAACGTTGCAGTATATGCTATGTTTTTTTACTGTTGTTGTTAAATGTGATGTAGGACCTGACTGAAGTGTTGGTGGCCATAAAATCATATTTTTAGAAGACTTTTTTTTCTCTTTTCCACAAACCTGGAAATAAGAACAAAACACTACTTAAAAACAGGAATCCATTTCATGGTTTACTGTGTACGGCTACTCTGAAAAGTATATATATGTATATTGTTGGCTTCAGAAATTGCTGTCTGAGTACCCTTACGAATAGGTTGTACTTTACTAGCCCCAACACAGGTGTGTGTGGGATTCTGCTGGTGATCCATGTCCTTAGAAAATAGTGACTGCTAGTTCTATCTTTCAACAACTTACTAATATGATGACTTTTTCTCTTGACAGCACAGCACCTTTAATAGTTTTGGCAAGGGAAAGTGAATTTTAGAATTTCAAGCATGCTGTGTAAGTTAGATCTCCGTACTTGCATACTCTCTTCGTCTTTAGAATAACTCTTAAAATGCTTATAAAACATGACTTTCCTGTGCAAAATCCACACTGACTTTCCTCAGTGTGTTTATCCAGTTGTTTAAGTGCCTTAGTACAATTTATGGTGGTTTACTGTGTGTGGAAATAGGTAAGTAGTCTGTAGTTCCTTGGATGCCTCTGGAATCTCTTCTTAAAAAAACAAGTTATCCTTCTGCCCACAAAGCTCCCAAAAGTTTGGTGCCACTTTTGCCAGCTTCCAGTCATTTGATAACGAGGCAGTTTTAAACAAAAAGCTTCAAACTGCAGTCGTTGATTTCATTTAGAATACCAGAATGAAAGGCCCCAGCCCTGGCACCTCCGACATTTTGGTCTGAGGAGTAAACCTCCAACAAGTTGCCTGTAGGGGTTCTGCCAAAGTTCCTGCATGGTACCAAAAACTAATTTAGGGTTTTGCTCAGGGTTTGAGGATTTTTTTTCTCTTTGGCCTTGCTGTCTTTGGGTACTTTGCTTTTTGTTTTGATCATATACTTGTTTTACTCAGGAACGGTACCTTTTCCTAAGGTGCTCAGTTTTTATGCACTTTTGCAAATTGTTCCTTTAAACTCTGATCTGTCTGTAAACTTTACACTCAGTGACAGATTCCATTTGGCTGCTAAAGCTAGGCTACTGTTTTTATGGAGAGTGACATAAATTCTAGTAGCTTTTAATCCATGCCAGCTTGCCCTACTCAAAAAGTGTTTAATTTGGGCTTCTGTATTTAAAGTCATCATACTGGAGTTCAGTGCATACAACCTCAATGTTGTCTTCATGTATTGCATTGCATTGCATCTTAGTTTTTTTGACTTGTTCCTTTGGTTTTGTTTTAATATATTTCCTTATGTTGTTCCTTTTTTTGGAAGTCTGCAGTAGGGAACTGTTGTCTCTATTAATAAACTTGGTCAGTTACCATCACATATCCAATCTTTGAAAATAGCATTTTGAATCAGGTCTTGTATGTTCCTTGGGACCACAGCCAGAGCTGGGGGTCCCTGATTGGCTGCAGGAAACAACCATGCATTAAAAGCATGTAATCTTGGCATCTACACTGACATTTATCCAACCTGCTGATAATCGCCGTCT
Organism: Chauna torquata; assembly: GCA_013399475.1. Taxonomy (NCBI): domain Eukaryota; kingdom Metazoa; phylum Chordata; class Aves; order Anseriformes; family Anhimidae; genus Chauna; species Chauna torquata. Next base: position 132,249 of record VXAL01011043.1, read on the forward strand.
TTCATTGCAGTTATATTGCTGGCCTTATAGTCCTTGATCTTCCTCAGGATGTCATAGCTACTGCTATCATCTTAATTGTGTGGTAATAATATAGTCGAACAGCAGAGCTTACCTTATTAGGCCTGGAAATTCAATCCCTGTTTGGTCTGATGAGTTAATATATAAGAAAGTCATCAAACTAGATATAAATATATTTTGAATCGATATCTTAATTTGTCTTGCTTCCGTCCTGTTTCTGGTATGCCTATTAGGTCACTATCCTTGTTTAAAAACAGACATTCAGGTTCTCCATCTTGTGCTTCTAGCCAAGTTATATGTAAATAGTTTTGTTTGTCTTTTGTGTGTGTGTGTGTTTCTTGAATAGGACCGTGTGCTTGACTAACTTACCGTGATTTCTCATTTGAACTTTGAAAACTTCAGTCCACTCTCTTATTAGACATACTAAGTTTCTGTGACTCCATTCCTAGTGGAAGGGAAGGTATGTGCTCATATTCAGCTGATGTTTCTTCACCTGGTATATTGCTTAAAACTCTCCTATCATCTTTTGTTAAGTACCAGCATTCTGCTACCGTGTTGGTTTAGAACAAACTTAGAAATTCCCACTATTCCAACAGTTTCTGCAGTTCCTGAAGAATCCATACTCCTCTTCCTACAAATGTTTTTTTCAGGCATGTATTGAAACTTTGCCTCATCGTCTAGCATTGGGAGCATTTTAAAGCAGGTTGCTGTCCAGGTCTGATCTTCAAATTAACCTGCACTTTTTTCCAGGTCTTCTGCCCCACCCTGTGTCACTGGTACCTACATGGCCTGTCACCACCTCCCCAGAATTTCTGAAGACCAAGACATGTTTTTGAGGGTGGCTGCTTTCGTAGCTGTCATTTAATTCACCGTGCAGTCCTCTTTTACAGCAACCCCCATTCTGACTCACCAATAGTTACTGCTTTGTGATTTTCCTTTGAGCTCGGTTCCCATTTCAGAAAGGATATCCTTGCTAAAAGAGAGTTGTGTATTGCACATTGTGTATTTACTCATTTATGTGCCATAAAACTGTTCTTCTACTGACTTGGTTTGGTTTATGTTTTGTAGGTAGTGTGATTTGCGTGTTCTGGATTTTAGTTGATGTCTAGAGCAGGTTGTAGGCCTAGAAAGTTAATTGCTTCATATTTCTTCTCTGCTTTTTTGTAGCATTTGGAAAGGTGATGGACTGATTGTTTTCCTTCCTTCCTTCCTTCTTTCTTTTTCTTTCTTTCTCCTTTCTTTCTTTCTTTCTTTCTTTCTTTCTTTCTTTCTTTCT
>VXAL01011043.1:135702-163725 GCA_013399475.1 Chauna torquata
TTTTTTTTTTTTCCTCTTTTGAAGTAGAGTGTAGTTCATTTAAGGAAAGCTGATGAAAACTGAACTTTCCAATAGCAGCTGCAGCACTTAATTCAGGTAATCAATCAGTGTTTGAAAACACAGGGCAAATGTAGTGGTGGAGAGAAGTCTTTAAGCATTGGCTGTACTTACTGCCTGTTGAGGTAAGAACTCTGCTGAAGCCCCAGATTACCTTTTACTTTCACCCACACATTAGGTTCAGTTTCAGACCATGGGTTCATGTGCTGAAGGCTCCTTTTTGCTGTAGATAGTTAGTACTAACTGTTAGTAACAAATGTTACCTGCACCTTGCCTGACATCTTTGTCTCAGCATGACTATGACTACAACAACCATTCTATTATTTTATGCTTTTATTTTTCATATTAACAGCTCATATCTTTTAAGGTCTGGGATATTTTTGGTTCATTTCATAGAACAAAATACAACATTGAAACTGACAGTCTTTTTTTTTTCCACTCTTGTTTAAATACATCAGATCCAATGCTGATGATAGATTTTTTTCTTCTTCTTTCCTTGGTGTACTTTACTGCTAGAGTCTCATATTCTGAAATAAAAACTAATATTTCTTTCTTAGTTATTAAAACTAAAGTTGCTTTGGCTACTTTGAGATATAACAAATTACCAGTTTGGATATGATTATATCAAACATGTTGAGATGTGGTGGTTTCACACTGATAGTCAGCTCAGCTACACCACACCGCTCTCTCACCCCCCCTCTTCAACAGAACAGGGGGAGAAAATATGTTCCAAAAAATGCTCTTGGGTTGAGGTAAGGGCAGGGAGATCATTCACTAACTACCATCATGGGCAAAACAGACTCAGCACAGGGAGATTCATATAATTTATTGCCTATCACTAACAGACTACAGCGGTGAGAACTAAAAGCAAACTAAAAACACCTTCCCCCACCCACTCTCTTCTACCTCCTCCCCCTGCGCAGCGCAGGGGAACGGGGAATGGGGGCTGCGCTCAGCCCGTATCGCTGCGTCTCCGCCGCTCCTTCATGGTCACTCTCTGCCCCTGCTCCAGCGTGGGGTCCCCCCACGGGATGCCGTCCTTCCCGAACGGGTCCTGCGTGGGCTTCCCACAGGCTGCAGCTCTTCAAGAGCTGCTCCAATGTGGGTCCGTCCCACGGGGTCCATCCTTCAGGAGCAACCTGCTCCAGCACGGGTCCCCCACGGGTGGCAGCTCCCACCGGATCCCCTGCTCCTGCGTGGGCTCCTCTCCACGGGCTGCAGCGTGGAGATCTGCTCCGTGTGGTACCCCATGGGCTGCAGGGGGACAGCCTGCTCCACCATGGGCCTCACCACGGGCCGCAGGGGAACTTCTGCTCCGGCACCTGGAGCACCTCCTGCCCTCCTTCTTCACTGACCTTGGTGTCTGCTGGGCTGTTCCTCAATCCTCTCTCCCAGCTGCTGTTGCGCAGCAGTTTTTTTTCCCTTTCTTAAATCTGCTCTCCTGGAGGCCCAACCAGCATCGCTCACTGGCTCAGCTCTGGCCAGTGGTGGGCCCTTCCGAAGCCGGCTGGAGCTGGCTCTGATCTGACATGGGGCAGCTCTCCTGCCCCACCCCACCCTGCTACCAAAACCTTGCCATGTAAGCCCAATACACATAGAAATAAAAACCATGAAATCTTACTTAGGATCATCATACCCTAATTAGGATCTTTCGGGCACTGCGTGCCAGTAACTCCCATGCTTAATAGATGCATGTCACATTTCGGTAACACAAAGTCAATCCTTAAAGAAGCATCTGGGGTAGTTTTTGACATGTTTTCGGGGGCCGCTGGTATTCTTTGTATTTTTTGTTGTTGCTTTTTATCTACTGAGCTTACTAGATAATGCGGTTGAATTTCTTGTATTCTAAATCATCTCATTAACTACTAAGTAGAGATAACTGATGGTCTTGTTCATTGCTATCTTAGCAATATGGCAAAAAATGAAGTTTTGGTGACACAAATGTCTAACTGATTGTACCAATTGTACAGTGAGTTTATGAGTATGGGAGACCACATTTCAGAGTAGAAAAGACAGGCTGATTAAAGGGAAAATATGGATAATTGGAAATGTTTGAATTCATCTATGGGCATGTATAGTGAGAGTAAAGTAAATAGGAATGTGGGAGGCAGGTGTCACTGAGCTGACACCTCTCTGAGCAAATGGAGCTGCATGGATGGTACTTACCATTTCCCAGGCTGCTGGCTGACTGCTTAGGTGGCCTTACATGTGTATCACGTTGACGGGTTTGAAATTGCTGCATCATTTGGGACAATTTCTTTAGGGATAACTGCAAGCTGATTATATGGTTTTGCTGAAGTATGTTGGTGAAGGAGTTTGATGTCTTGTTAATTCTAATTTACAGATCTGACAGGCCTGTATCTCAAATTCTAAAAGTGCACTAAAAGTACGTGTTGTACCTGTGTGTTGGAAGCTGGATTTTAAAGACATCTCTACCCATATGTTGAAGACCTGTCAAAAGCCCAAAGTGTGTTTTATTTCCTACTGCTGTCAGTCTGACTTTTTATCCTTTTTAAAATTTTTTTGGCTAGCTTGTATAGTTCTACTGAAAGCTTCCTGCAACCCTGGAGAAAAGAAACAGTAGTCATTGCATGTGTTTTATGTAGATGCCATTTAGTCTATATTTTTAGACTGATTTTTGATCGTGAAATGGCTCTGCCAGCAGTAAACTGGAACTGCATCCGTTCTCTGCATATTCTTGTAGCTCTTTTATTGGAAGGCATATGGAATGGAGACCACCTGTAGTTTAATAGTTCACCATAATTTTCAGGGCACCAGAGTGGAGGTCATGCTAAGCCTTCAGCTATGCAGTGAAGCTGTGTTATCAGTAAATGTTACATTAGTGGTGAATTTACTACGTGTTTCTGCAAAGCTGATCACTACAATTTCTGTAAAATCCTAGTATCCCTTAGCACCATGGAGCATTCTTTGTAATGACCATGTCTGTACAATCTGGCTTCCAGGAATGCTTATCGTGTGCCTGTACCTCTCATAGATTAGTTAAGGTGGTGTCCTTCCATTTGAGTGAGAACCAAATGTACGAGATTATTAATGTGAGGTGAGTTCTGTTCATAAGAAATTATTTATTCAGAAGTATGCAGGAGGAGCTACTTGTGTTGCAAAAGTAATAAACATAGTTTTGCCTCTAAGAGGACATTTCATTTGAACTCCCTTTACGGTATTATCCTTTGCAAGAAGGAACTAGATTTCTGCTACAGTAACTGCTGAGTAATACTCTGTTATGTAAGCTTTCTGTGATTTCCAGATTGAGCTTAACCCCACTTATTGGCAGTTGTTTGGTTCTGAATTCTGACTTGACACCTGCCAAAATCAGCCAGGACAAATCTGACTCTGAAGCAAGGGCAGTGGAAATGCACTGATCATCAACATATTTTTTCCCACTCAAGGTGTTGTGTTCTTTCTGTTTCATTTTAGGCTTGGATGCCACTTGCCCTGGGCAAAGACAGATAACTGATGTGTTTGTCCTTGGAAGTAGTGATTAGAAACACTGTAACAACCTATCTCCATTTTTAAGATGCATTGGCTGACCTGAAATTCATTGTTTCAGAATGACAACTAGCAGTGGTAGCTTTGCCCTTTCTTATTACTTAGTCTTACATGTTGCAAGAAAATGCTAAAACTAATAACCAGGAATGAAAGCTTTTGTTCTGGTGTTACAGAGTTGGTCGTGTAATAGCTTTGGTGCTCTGAAAAAAAATGCTTGGAAGGGTACAAGTGTTTAGTAAATTAAGAATTACTTCATTCTTCTGTTAGGCTTCTTAACTGTTTTATGCTTTTTGAGTACAAGACACTTGAGGGAAACAACTAAGCCTATTTAGTGTTATGCTATTTTTAGATTTGGAAATCTACATTATGCAATTACTTTTTTTTTTTGTTTTCCTAGTAGAATGTGGATCTGGAACTTTTCATACTGAAATTCTTGAAAGCTGCTGCTGCTGCATACCTCAAATGACAGCATTCACATACAGTTCAAGATGTTTGGATTTACTAACAGTTGTACGGATGATAGAATTACATTTTATTTTATGGTTTTTGTTTATTATACACTACATGAATTAATAAATGATCAGCTGAAGTTAATGCAGGGTTTGAGAAAAGTAAAACTTCTATTGTAAATTAACAGCGTATTACAAAAATGTTCAGTTAATCTGATTCTGAAGTATTGTGGGAGGAAGTGAGTTAATATGTTAGTTAGAAATAGAATGGTGCATTATACTGTGTAATTGTGTGGTAAAATAGGCTTTCTTTGGACGGGCCCTTTCCTACAAATAACTTTAGCAGTTGCTTGGACAAATATTGCATGTAAAAAAAAAGTCATCAAAATCCACCAGTTCTTCATCTCCAACAGAGCAGAGATGTGTTGCCTGTTGTATGTTGTATTACGTCTTATCTTAAGACATAATTTTTAACACCTTATGCAGTAGCATGGAAAGGTCCTGGCCTTGGCAATACATTTTTGTACTCTTAGGTTTCTCTTTGTAGAATAACTACATGATTTCTGGGCCAACAGTTTGCCAAAAAAAGTTTGACAAAGTATTTAGTTATGTGTTTAAAAAATTATTAAAAAAACAGTTTCAGGCAAAAACAAAAAACAAAAAAACCACAACACCCCTAATCCATTCAGTGTGATATTTGTAGTGCTCCTGGTGTAAATGATGTAATCATTCTGACTAGTGGCCATGTGCTGTTTTTTTTTTTTTTTTTCCTTGTTCTGCAGCTGTTTCTGGACCATTTGTGCTACTACAGAACTGAAACGTGACAGCAATTTTAAGAGTTGGCCCTTCCCCAGCGTTTACCTATTTGCACTGCAGTTGTTTTATAAAGGAAGAAGTTCTCCTCCTAGTGTTGGATTTAAGTTCATTCATCATCGTCCTCCTCCTCTTGATAGCTGCTGAAATGGTTGTGCAGGTACTGCTTCATGTAATATAGCTTTTTGCTGTAAACATGAGTTGAGCATTGTTTCAAACAGTGACGTTTATTAGAGATTGAGTGCAGTATGGGATGATTTTATGTATTCATAATGTAAAGGTTGCACATTGTAGCTTTATTTTGAATTACAGTCCCTAGCTTTAAGACGTTAAAGAATACTGTGTGCTGTCTGGAATAGATTGTAAATTTCTTAGGGCAGGAGCTGTGTTTTCAGCTGCCTGATGTGCCTTATGTGCTTATAGTTCTGTTCAGAGAGAAATGCTGTGCAGGGGAGGGGCTTTTCCTTTTAGCCTGGTCAGGTGAACCAGTTTAAATATAAGCAGCTGCTACCTCTTGCATGTAAAGCTGAATTGTGAGGCAGTGAAAAAGAGTCTGTTGTCAATGTGCATAATCTGAGCAGGGATTTCCAAACCATGCATTAATCCACCTATTATTCACCCCAAAGTGTGGGTTTGGCAGATGGGTCATACAGCCAGAGCATGCAGCTGATCCCCTTAGCATCACAACATGTTGAGTAATAGGATCTCATGAAGCACTTACATATTAAATCCGTTTGGGCTGCTTGCAGAGCTAAGGATGTAGTTCCCCGTATGTGAGGAATCAAGGCGTTTATTAGCATATAAACGAAGTGAATGAAAATGGCCTTTGAAAGTGGTAGCATGGACAGAAACTATCATATATAAGCTGGGGTTTCACACTGGACTATAATTTGGTTTTGATCCCCAACCTCCAGTTGGCTGTGGTGAAAAAAATTTTTATATGTTATTAATTGTTGCTGTTGTCATGAAATTGTAGGGTAAAGATTTATGCTGTGTTAAGGTATTCTATCAACTGAAAAAAAAAAAAAACCAAACTTCATGCACATGGAATTTTGCACATCACTCTTGGTGCTCAACGGGGGTTTCTGTCAGCATCCTGAATGTAGTTGTTCTGAGCCCTGGATTGTGTTGAATACACTTGGACTGATAAGCTTCCTAAATCATTGCAAGTCTGCCCATTGCTAAACCTGAAGAAGTCTTGTAAAAGGTTAGGACTTTTTTTTTTTTCCCTCCTATAAAGTGTTAAAAGTACACTTTCAGATAATACTATCTATCTGTCTTTGGAGTTTGTGGAGGGAGATTAAAATGCTGACAGTTACTTTGATGCTTCCAAGAATTTCAGTTTTTTGGCTTGAAAAATATGTCATTTTTCTTGTGCCACACTTCTATCTATCTCCGCATTTGTAAACCCAAACAGTATTCAGTAACTAAGTAACAGCACAGCTGAATGTTTTCATAAAAACAACTTTGCTGCTTAGAGATGTGATTTACTACTTAAGTGTATGTGTGTACATATATACAGAGGCAAAAAGTGATGATGACCTCATCTTAACTAGCTCATAAGAGCAGTCTCAGTTTTGTAGTCTCTTAGCCAAAGACAAATTTACTGTAAGCAGACAGAACGCCATTGACTTCAGTTGTAGTATCACCATTAATGTCAGTACTCACTTAATTACTGTGATAATTCTGTTTGTAGTGATCAACGCTTGAAATGCAAACCTAAAAGGAGAAACTGATTATCTTGCAGCTTTCCCAGTATCTTTGCGCAGAAAGGAGAGAAGGAGAAGCTAGCTAATATTCAGGATTTTACAAGTAAAGCTTAACATTTTATTTGCTTCATTGTGGTGCTGCCTTTTTAGAATCCTGTTCTTAAACCAATTTAACAGTGCTTGGACCATGCTCTTTACTTAGGATCAGTTGTTAGTGATGTCATATAGCAATTACTAGATACACAATATAGACCTGCATATTTTTTAACATCTTGGGAAAAAAGCATCTTCAGGTACTTCTATTCTGCAGAAGTTTCTCAGAATTTATGGGTCATGTTCCTCTGTTTTGTTTAAAAAGATTTAAGGTCACAAGGAGAATATTATGATAAACAAATTCTAGTCATTTGTAGATGCTTCATATATCTGTCATTTCATCTGTATTCATAATATTTAAATTTCTAAATCTTACACTTGCATGCTTGCACTGAAAGAGTTAATAGTCTTTACCAGAAGGAAAACTTTCTGTTTGTGTAATATTTATTGATGTTAAACCCACATTATACCAGCACAACAATCCAAAGTAATGATAGTACATTTTTTATAAATACAAATAAAAGGTGGCAAAATAATGCTAGTGAAGCTAAACAAAAAAAGTTAATTAGCATGTCACAGTTGTGAAAAATTTGGCAAATGATATGACATACTTTTTCTAGAATATAATCGGATTATTCCCATATGACAGACTATGCCATTAATTTAGAGTAACGATCCCCGGAACTGGTCATATCTTGCACCAGTTTGCATAGAATAGTACTAACTTACTTATGTGCTAAAGTTTATTAGTCACTAAAAAAAACAAAACAAACTTTGTGTACTTACAAAGCAATACACGTATAGCAGTAATGCAATATATGGTGTACACAATTACAAAAATAAAAAAAAAAACTAAGTAGAGGACTTCTGAATAACTGAACTGAGATAAAAGATTTCAATGCTTTTATTATAAATAATGAAAGATACCATATATGTGCTTCATATAAGGAATACAGTGTTTTCCTTTCATAGCAAAGTATGCTCGTACCATCAAATGCTCATTTTTCTTGTCAGGCCTAGTAATTCTTCCATCCCTCCCTCCCCCTCATCTGAAATTCATTTGGTTCTAATTTAAAACTACCTAGTCAGCTCTGACTAGGTAGGGCTCCAGTTTGATGTGGATTTACCTTGCATTCTGAAAGTAGCTTTAAGGCATTTCATCTACTGTGCACAGACTCTACCCACTAAAAGAGCTGCTTTTTGCCTACAATAGCGAGGATAAGAAAAAAAATTCCACCAGAGACATGTGCTATGTTAAGAAGAAAAAATGGCGCAAATTTTGTTGTTGTTTTTGTCCATCTTCATTTTCTGCTTCCTCAGATCTGCGAGCTTATCACCTATGGTGTATACTTGTCATTGAAATTCCTATTGCAGTCTCAACCCATTTCTCACTTACTAGGCATTTCTAAAATCCTCATACACATTACGCAAGCTCTGAACAGTCAAACGTCCCATACATACATTCCTTAGTTTTCAGCTCACCTTAGAATTTCAGATTCTTCAATGGGAGTATTACGAGGTTACAGGCTGTCTTCAGGAAATCCGCAGAGAGTTTCAACCTCTTGCCCTGTCCCCCTCCCACCCCTTGCAGCAACCTACTGCAGTAGTTCATACTGTCGGCGTTTTTTTTCTCCTTTAGTTACTGAGATTTATAGTCTGGAGTAGACTGTTATTACATGCCAGCTCTTTTTCTTCATTAGCTTGAAGAGGTTAAATTATTTATGCTTAGATCGTCTTTGCTGTATGTTCGTAAGTAAGCCTCCTAGGTGGCAGAAAGGAAAAATACAAAAGAATTTAAAATTATGGTGTCGATGTTGCTTTATAGAATTGTCCGTACTAACGGCATTTAAGGCAAGGTATTTTTTTCATTATAGAGTAAAAAGCAGTTTGCAGAGATACAGCATTTGCTTACATTTCTCTTCCTTGTCCCTTCCTGTTTTTTTCTTACAATATTGCACTTGTTCACTGTAGCTATCAGAATGCATTGCCATTTTAGAACTATAGATAACCATACATTCTAATTTTCATTGTGATCTAATGGCCTCAAATAAAACATTTGGCACCACTGAGATTGTGTAGCATCTACTTACTGCTTATGAAGGCATGTAGTGATAAATAGTGTTTTCTTCTGAAAAATCTCTCACTGATGCATTTTGGCCTTTATGGAAAGGGTTATTCGTAAGAGCTGAAGCAACTTAGGTATAAGGAAATGGTGAATGTGATTTGTTGTGCAATGTGTACATTTCTATTAATAATCTATCTATTCTTCTAATTTGGTATAATGAATAAGGAATATATGGTTATTGTGTTTGTTGTTTATCTTTCGTACTTGAAGGTGTCTGCCTTTGCATAAAGTGACATAGGAGTATCATTGGTCAAGGCAATGGCTTTCAGTGTTTCTGCTTTGAAAGAAAATGATGCAAGTGGCAGCTCGGATCTACAGGTCATCGCTCTCTACCAAGCCAGACTGCATTGTCAGATGGACTGGATTTGCTTCAGGCTGGAAAGCTGCTTTGATGTCTAGTCCTTGGTCACAAAGTGCAGCATATCGGCTGGCTGAGGGCCGCACCTTCTTTGGCTTGGTTGTCTGAGGTGGTTGTTGCCACTGAGCTATAGATTAAACAGGAAAGAAAAAAATTTTAAGCATCTTGATCTCTGCAACAAAGTGTACCAGATGCACAATCAACCCTGTGTAAAGGAGACACTAATTTCTGAGCAGCAGGTAAGCATAACATCAAAGGTAAGTTTGTTTCATTTCTTGGTGTGTGTGTGTGTGTTTTTTTTGTTTTTGTTTTTGTTTCCTCAGCATCTAGTTTCACCTTCAAATGTGGTGAGTAAAAACAAGTGTCTGTGTTTGTTGCTTTGCCTTTTTTGGCATTGCTTTCTACCTTTCCTTCTATCATTGAGAAGGGTGACAGCAAGGTATTTGCTTCTGTGCACAAATATTACAGTGACAGGCCAGTTCTAGGGTCATTTGCTGTTTAGGAAAGGAAATCATCTGGCTGCTATTGCCACCCCTTGCATCCAGAAGAATGTTGAGCTGAGTTTCTAATTCACAAGCCTCGCTATTGTCATCACCCCAGAAACCATCGTTTATCATTCCAATTTTCCCACCTTATTTATTCTTGTTATGAGAGGACTGGTAAGGGATTTTAGTTTAAGGAAGTGTTCACTATGTCAGGGGATGCTTTGGGACGAACTGAATAATTAAACAGAAAGACTACTACTACATCTACTACATTTCTGGTAGTTGTCAGAGGTGTATTACAGACTAATGTATAAAAAATACAAAAGGTTAGGAAAGTGCTAGCAGAGCAATAGTAATAATGATCCACAAAAGTAATGTCATCATGCTGTTATCTGTTGTTAATTAGCTATATTTAATATACTGAGCAAAAATAGAAAGCATGCATGCTTGTTTTGCTTTAGGTATCTGAAAGATGGTGAAAGTACTTTGACAGAGCATTTGTTGTCTTGATGTGGATCGTTATTATTGAGGAGAAACTATAAACAAAAGAAAAAGAGACCCACGTAAACCATTCTGTGAACAAACCGAAACTTGTAGAACTGTTGCTTTTTGGGGGATTGATGTGATCATGAAAAAAGAAGTCACTTACTATAAACATCCAACCTGGCAGTGCAAGACACAATCCCAGCCTCATTCTTAGCTGAAACGGTATACCAACCGGCATCCTCTTTTGTAGCTCCCTGAATAAGCAGGCAAATGTAGCCATAGTTATCCTGGTGCATGCTGAACAAAAGAAAAGTAGAAAATTACTATTTAAATTGCAAAACAGCGTAGACTGTTTTTAAATGTCATTATAAACAGACCCAATCCTAGCTACAGATTAATTATGGTCCATTTTTAATTAATATGGAACTTCCTCTGAAATTAGCAAGTGGAAAATAAAACTTTGAGTATGCTTGAGAATTTGGCAGTTTAATATCCTGTATTGAAAACCAAGAAGCAAAAACACATACAGTAATTTCTCTTTCACAAGTACAGATTAAGACATCTGGAAATCAGATTTAAGTAGTAGGGATGTCAGAACTTACCCAGATGTTGTGGGGAAAGGACAAAAGATTTGACTTGAGGAATGAGGTACTGAAATATTTGTAGTTATTTAGAAGGACAGCAATAATTTATTAGTGCCATACCAGTAATGAGTTGCTTTTCTTGTAATATATCATGAGTTTGCTCTTAAACATTCCTACAAAATGCTATCAAATATTGATGACAAACTTAACGATCCGAGAATAATTAAAAAAAAATTATATAATGATTTTTTTCCCCGCTACCCCTCTCGTATTTCCACATAAAGATGGTTTTTGTGATTTGAAGCACTAACTCATAGCTAGACTCACAGAAGCTCACGTGCTGTAAGAGCAGTATTGGGCTCAGCTTTTAGCTGCCCTTGTTCCCAGAGGAAGCATGGGAAAATGGAGTGCTGAAGACTGAAGGTGGCAGAAGCGAGATGCAGCGCAATTACTCTACTTGAACTAGCATTTACTAAGTGCTGGGGAAAAGCATGCATAAAGCCCTGCACAAAACATTTATCTCTAATAAAATTTTAAGACCCTCAGTCGTCTCGTGGAGCTAGTTCCACTTGAGTGGGCATAACTAAACTTTGGGCCAGATGGAGCACGTTAGCTCCTAGTAATCAGTATACTGCGCTGGGAGAAGGAACAGCTGGAGGTGTAGTTCCTCCTCTCCTTCTGCATTATTATTTTGCCCCGATATGGATACTTCAGATATCCCACTACTGTCATTCAAGAAAGTTCTTTTGCTTAACTACACAGCAGAGTTAGGAATCGAGGTTTCTGCTGAGAGGCAGATAGCTTTACTTAGGAGCCTAGGTTTTCACCACTGAATTTCTCTAAGTCTTAGTTCCAGAAGAGAAAAGACTGCTACTCCACTGCTTGAAGTGCAAAGATAGCTGTTTAAGTCCAAGGCTGGAAAACAAAACTCACATTTTAATTCTGGCTCAGCCAGCAGGCTGGCTAGAAGTTTGAATAAATGTCAAAAAGAATTACAATAACTAGTTAATATTTATGACCTGCTGTTCACACAAAGCACACTTATGACCTTCTAGGTTTTCACTTCTATTACAGGATAAATCATTACTGAAGTTATGCACAGGGAGATTATTCTAAATCAATCTAACCTCACTCGGTCAGTGCTGTGTGTGAGTGACTCATTCTCTTTCTTCCAAAATATCTGAGGCGATGGCTCCCCCGAGATTCGACACTCCAGTCGCACTGGAAATCCCTCGGTCACGCCTGTGTTTTGTAGTTTCTCTATAAACACAGGTGCTTTGTGTACTTCCTTAGCTGTGAAAATAAAGATTGCAGTAATGTTGACACTAGTCTATAAAAATTGAGCCTTTCTTTCAGCAATACGCTAAAAAACAATCATGAAAAACCTAAGTGGCAGGAAACTTAAGCGTTGTCTTCATTAATCACAAAGTCCAACCCTCATTCATCTGAAGAAGTCAGTCACATCAGTATTTTAATAAAGGAGAAGTGAGCTCTAACAGAGCTGAGTGTTTTCCTCCCCCGCCCCAGCCCCCAGGAGAAATGAAATGTGCAGCATGAAGACCAGATTAATTGGCTGCTCTGTGCTTGTTAAACAGTGCTCCTTCATACTCCATAAAAGGATGAGCCTTTAATTATAGAAGGAAATGCTCTGCCAGAAGGTTGGAATGGCATTAATCTAATATCCTGTGAAACACACAAATCATATCATACTAGCAGCCCATAGGTAGATATGGGTCTGCACAAACCACCCTGAAAAAAACCCACTGAAGTAAACAGCCTGGTTGGTGGCCTCAGCTGTCCCTCAGGATGACAGCCCTCTTTTCTTCACTGTGTATCCAGAGGCTGCATGCCAGTCAGCTTATGCCAAATGTAACGTAGATGTATCACCTATAACTATGCTATAGTTCTGTTACTGGTTTCCTTATCTCCCCCCTGCCCCTCAACCATGTCATTTCACAGCACTTAAATTTTCCTTTTTCACGTTGCTCTTACGGTGCTAGCATGGAGCTTAGCATGAAGATGTTACCTGCAACAATGAGCTCCAGGCTGAATGTGTTTTCACCAGCTCGGTTGCTGGCAACGCACGTGTAGATTCCAGCATCTCTAGCTGTGACTGGTTCTATGATCAAGGAGTGCACGCCATTCTCACGCACCAGCATTTTGTGAGAACTATCAGGACGAATTGGTCTCCCATTGAGTAGCCAGCTTAAATCGGGAGTTGGTAATCCACTAACCTTCAGTGTAAACAGAACAGTGGGAAATTATTAGCCATGCAAAACACTGCAGGAGTCCTGACTTGTTACTTCAGAGAAGTTTGGTTTTGTTTGCTAGGGCAGGTGTACCACAAGATTTAAAGATCTAATTCTATCCTGAATTACACATTGACTCAGTTGTATTAATTTACTTACTTTCTGGCCAACTCCCTGAATTCCATGATGTCGTATGGGTGTGACTGAAAAAAGATCAGTGTTTAGATATTCTAGAATCTAAATAATAATACATTGCAAAACAAAAGGCAGGGTGACACCTTTTGTCTTTTTTTGATTGTTTGCTCTTCATGTGGAATGAAAAGATACTCCTTTCTAAATTAATTTCTTGTAGAAAACTTGCAGACAAAAAGATGTTAGCTGACTAATTATTAAACTCTAAATTCCATTGCGCTTAGGTGTAACCCAGTGACAGCACTGCCTGCGCTAGTTTATACTTGGTCTGTGTGAACGAGTCCTGTGCTGTTGAAAGCCATGCCACTTGCTGGGGGTGCTGCTTGAACACCAATAGCTTCTCCCAAACACACCGGCATAAAGTAAACAGAAGAAGTCCAAGCCTTAATTAATTCTGTTAGGCGAAGTCATAAATCAAGATTAACCGTCTGAAACTAACAGAAGTAGTAAAAGGACTTAAAACGAAGAAGCACGCTGTCTTTTACAGTGTTTGCTGCTTCCCCCCACACCCCAACACAGCTGAATTCTAAAAATCAGTTTTCTGTTGGCTGTAAGATTTGCCTGAAGCAATTTCAGTGGAGGGGAGGCAAGTATTTATTGTCAACTTTTACTGATAAGCAGTGAGACTAATTAACCTACTGACACTGCCAATAGGTAAAATAGCATTAAAAAAAATCCTATCTAACTCGTTTTTTGACGCAGCTAAGGTTATGGAAAGGTAGCAGCTGTCCTTTGCTTGTACTTACCTTGCAGTCCATTCTGCATAGCTTTCCTTCTTGAACAGTCAGGTCTCCAGGAGCCTGCAGAAAATGAGGCCGGAAGAATCGTTCCTGAATTGGTTCATTTTCATCACCACTGTCCCTTGATCGAGATCGTGGTCTTAAAATAACATGAAATAAAGGTAAATTATTTTTTTTCCACTAAATCAGAACTATCTAGAAAAATCTAGAAAACAATCTTGCTACAGAATAATTATTTGTAATAATCATATATTTATACATGATAGTATATTTTGTTTAGTTTTTAAATCACTGAAATACAAATAAAAGAAGTTGGCAAGCTTTAGCACGTAGCTTCAGTTTCTTCTTTCTAGTGTCCTGTGCATTTAATCCCTTCACTGTTGCTGATTACACCAGGCGGTGCCTGCACTTTTTGTTAGTTACATTTACCTTTCAGAAAACAACAGCAGCTCACTCATCTCAGCTGAGAGGAGACTTTTCACATCAGACTTACTTATATTTCATCTTCTCTTGTTCTGCACCACTGAAGGCCATATAGAAAATTCTGTGGATTAAAATTTAACTGCTCTGGATATTGTTTCCTCATTTAATGCCTATGTAGCTTTCCAGGTGCCTAAATCCAGGTCTTAAGCATGAAATTTTTTTTGCCCCTGGGCATGCCCCAAGCTCCTTCAGTAGCTCTTGCTGTTCAGTTCACAAGCAATGCTTTGCTCTAGTTGGCGAGTTCCTAACCGTTTTTGCCAGCATACATACCTCACACGCATGCAGCTGGGCTGAAAGAAGGATGGGTAAGAAAAGAAAGCTGTATTCACAGCTTTAGGTACCTGGTTCTGTAAGACCAGCTAGAAATGATGGTATCTAGTTGAGTGCAAGCAACCCATGCAAAATCCGTCTTCAGAGTATTTACACACATCCTGGTTAGATACCGCTTAAGACGACAACTTAATAAGGTACAAGTAACTAGTGTTTCTCAATGTCTCGCGAGGCTGAGCCAAGTAGGTTACCTAGCACCACAGAAGTGTGAAAGTCCTTCTGAAAGCCACCATCTCACTGCTGCAGCTGCAAAAAAGGCAGCATTGATCAAATCTGGGGGAAAAAAATTTACACCAGATGAAAAGGAAAATAAAGAGGCTAAGGGCTTGTGTCCAAAGTAGTTTTTTAATGATAGTACTTTCTTGAATCGTTCCTTACCTAGGTTTTCAAATTACAGATTTGAAGGGAAAGCTAAATCAGCATGCTGTTTCGTCTAGTGTCAGAAATTAATAATGCATTTCTTTTCACCTCTTTCTGAATTTACCCCTGAAATTGCAGACTGCCTTTACCTTGAGAGGTGAAACCACTTACTTTTATTCTAAAACCTGTGGTGGTTTCAAAGAAATAATGAAATGAATAGAGCCAAGTACTTCAGATGTCTAGGAGTGACAAACTGCAATAGGCTGGAACACCCTTGGATTAGTTGCAGGTTCCTTAGAGTTGTGATATGGGCATTAAATTGCAAAGATCGGTTTCAGCAGTGCTGACATCATGTTCTAAATGGGCTGGTGTGGTGCAATGCACCAGCCAGTTCAGTCAGCAAGAAGCTAGGGAACACTATGACAATGCATGTGATCATGATCACTAATCTGGCATAAAGGAGATCAAGTTTAAATTAATCCTCTAACTGAGAGCAGGAGCAATAGGAATATTTATTTTTTAAATCTTCCTTAAATCTCATGCATTTTAAGATGATTTGTTTGGGTCCCTGGCTGCAGTGCACTTGCAAGACTGCTCAAGACCGCTTGGGTGCTGCAATGTTGAGCACCATGATGCCTAGGAGATTGAGCCCAAGCTTTGTACACCTCAGACAATTCTAAACCTTTTCCCCAAAATAACGCTAAGAAGGTAATTTTTGCAAGCTAAGCACATTTCAAAAAAATACAACATTAAAAAGGAAATGACAACTAGAGAGCATGCTCTAAAATGGCTGTGAAGTAGTGAAGATAACAAAAACAGAGAGTTCTTATGCCAGAACACGTCCAGTAAGAGATTAACAATACCTCAGGAAAAAGCTTGTCAACAGTGTAACAAGTCATAAGGCTTGTTAAGATAATAATTACACTTGTAAAATAAGTTTGTTGCTCTCAAGCAAAAAAGCTTACAGAAAAAAATATCGTAATGCCACAGGAGTATTACTTATCAAAAGTGTACGGAAATCTGCGTGACAAATCGTACAGTGTGCGGGGGAGCACAGTACGGTGGTGTGTTACATTCAGAAAGCTGACGGTTGGAGTCTGTCGCAGGAATGTGTTACATGCTCGAATTTCATCAGTCTCGGGGAGAACTGGATGATGGGAGTAGTGGGAAAAGCTGCTGAACAGAAATAGGACTGTGCTGAATGCTTAGCAGAAACAGACCTCCTGTAATTGTACAGGAAGTAAGAATTCCCAGTAATTGCCCTAATTTTAATTAAACTGCTATATGGAAATCTCTTATTTATAATTCATTACTGTACTGGACATCCATCCAAAACTATAGTGGCTGCCTGAGTGCTTGCAGCAATTAAAAAGCAAATACCAGCCGTAAGTGGCCTTGGATTTCAATTGCATTTGGTGAGACTGCAAAACAAGCCTCCCCCTTTATTACCCAAGGGGTCTGCCTGTTGCAGGAAGAGATCCACATTTTATCCTTCAGAAAGCAGCAGAAGTGTCAGCTGCTCAGTGTTCTCTTGCCCATACCTATTTTTCTTTCTCCATTCCCCATTTTTAAAGACGTTTCCCCTTTCTTACCCTTGTGCATTGACTAATTCAGTTGAAACCTGACTCTTCATGGCAGCTTTTCCCTCCATGGATTAACAGAGACGTTTCATTTTTACCCATTATTTGCAGGTGGAAAGTGTCTTGTTTACTGGACAGGCTACACCAGATGGACACAGCTCTTTGGGCTGTTCTCACAGTGCGGTGGTAGCAGGAAATTCCCTCCTGCCCCGGTAAGCGGTTTGAGCTTTGGGCTTAGCAGGCCCAAACATGAAGCGTGGGAGGGGGAGCTGGTAGAAGGCCTCCCTGAGGGTTGCTGGAAGTGCTTTCAGGGATGCGGGAAGCCCGGTTTGTTCAGTGCAGAAATAAGGTTGACGAGATCTTTTAAACAGCCAGCCTCACTTCCTGATACTTCCTAGTTATCAGAGCGGGTGAAGAGAGCCCGTTTTTCATGCCGCAGTTCTGCGGTACATCCTGCTACCACTACTGCAGGAGCTAGCTTTATGTAACGTAATTACATCCATTCGACACATTACAATTAGGCAATATTGAGAATCTATGGCCATTGCGACCATTAAGCAAAACACGTGCCTCGTTACGGCAAAAACCTGAACCAGAGCCCTCATTCTCCCTTGAAAGCAGTTCTGTTTCAAAAATTCAAACCAAAATGAATTTTTTGTATCATCTAAAGACATCTAAGCTGTGCTAAATGGCCTCATAAATGCTTTGGGTAATGAAAAAAAAAGAAGTATTTGAAGGGAAAATTCCCTTATATGGTCCAAAAACATAAACCAAAGCTCTGCATGTGAATAATTGTACCTCACCAAACCTCACCAAAGATAAGTTTAATACTTTATATCTGACTCATAATTCCTTGTAAGAACCTGAACTGAAATCACCGAAATACTAAAATATTTCAAACGTAAATCTAATAAAACGTTGTGGCTTGCAGTTATTTCTGCTGTTTCTTTAAATGAAGTCTTACTAAAAGCTGCAGAAAGTGTAGGCTCCCAGTAGAATCCTAGTCAGGTGAGATGTTTAAAAAAACGTGCAAGTGACAAAGTGTTTCCTCACAGCTTGCAGTCTAACGTGAGAGGCAGAGTAGTTAGTGAACACCACAGAGAAAGGAGGAGGAGGCAGGCAAAATTAAAGATACTTTAAAGTCATGTAATTTCAGCGGTTGCTTGTACTTCTTAGTGTGCAAAGGTTGCAGAAATTTTAGCAGAGGTGAGCTTTCTTCCTGTATGCCATACTTCTAACTTACCTTCTTACTTCAGACTCTTTATCATAGCAATTTTGCAAAGATGATGTTAGAAGAAAAAAAAAAATGCATAAAGTACCTTCTGACATGAGGCTGGCCGGGAGGTGTCCAAGGACTGCGGCCTCTTTGATTTACAGCCTGAACCATCAGCCTTCCCGTGCAGCTTATTCTGCCCTGTTGCGATGATGGAGAGGAGGAAAATTAAAATACTTAAAGCATGTAATATTAATAAATGTTCAACCGGATCTCTTCTTTGTTGCCCACCTGTTACAGAGTCTGTGATACAATCTCTTCTCTCACAAAGTCATTTAAAATCATTTGTCAAGATACCTTCAGATATTAAACTATTTTATCAGCAAAGAACAGGCTGAAATAATTGTGACTGTAACGCAGTCATGGTTAAAATGTTCCACCGTCTACTTTTTATCCCAGAAGTTTTTTCATGAAAAACAAACAAACGCAGCAGCGGTACCACTAGCAATTAAGTCATACAGTACCCCAACTAAGTTAGTGATGTGGGGGGTACTTGGGAGGGTTCTCTGCATACGGCAAATGGAAAACAATTTCACTGGGGTCACAAGCAGCCTTCGAAAGGCAATGACCTTTTTGTTACCGCTGGACTGTTAGAAATGAAGTCTGCGTCCCACTTTTATTCCCATGACCCATTTAGTCCACAAGAAAAACACTTGCGTTAAAATAAGCCATTGCACATGACCTGCAGCAATTTCTTAAGCAAAAGCTTTTTTTGTGTTAAAGACCATTAAAAACATCTGGAACAAGTAAATTTCTATTTTAGGCACCGCTGCATATTCATCTTTTTCTGGCAGGTGATGAATTCACACAATTTGGGATAATCTCTGTGTATCTCAATACATGAAGGCTACGCAAATGGAAACACAACGGACCGTAAGGAATTTGGATAGGGAAGAACCAAAAATTTGGAAAAGTTATGGGATGAATGGGAAGGAAGTGATGAGTGTGGGAAATGATTCATGGGAAGATGGCCTAGAAAGTACGGGAAGTCCAGACTGAGGGCTTGTGGGTGCATATTGCAAAGAAGTGGCAAGAATGAGATAAAAGGAAAGAAGGTGAAAATAAGGACCCAGCTTGAGGCTCTACTTACAGCTAACGGCAAGAGATCGGTTAGGGGATGTAATCCGTAAGCAAGGGCCTAAAACAGCTAAGATTTCCTGTTTTCCTAGGTCTGGGGTCAGTTTGCTCTGGATTAAGTTATACGGCAACTTTTACTGCAAACCCTAGTGGCGTTAGAACTTTAATTCCAGATCGCTGCACTTTACGTTGTAGGCAACAGTGCAGCATTAACTACCACGGACGATTTCCAAGGTGTGTCAACAAGTCATTTTACGCTCATAAATTCTGTAGTATTAGTCCAGATAGTGAGATAGCATAAAGTGGCAGAGCTTTAACAAACTGAATCCTTTGCTTTAACAAAATAAACCAATTTCTAACAGCTAAGAACATGCCTTTTTGCTTTGTACTTTGATGGTCCTAATAGCAATGACCAAAACACAGCAACAGTCTAGCAAGTGCCTGCCAGTCCATCAGAACCCCGATGCAAGCTCCCTTATGTTTACGTATTTTGCTTTTCTTAAGGAAAGGTTGCCAAATTTGCCTAACTTTGTGATAGCTTTGAGATGTGGACAACTTTCCATTAGGATTTAGGAAGCTATGCCAAAATTATTTCCACTCAGGATGACTTAAAAGAATTGGAATCCAGATCTTTTAGTGTGAAAGGCCAGTACATTAACTCATAGCCCTTCCTTGCCTCCATTGTACTGTTAAATGCATAGTAAAAGCAAGCTAATAGGAGAAGAGTATTTTTGCTTGGGAATCACACTGTGAGGAAAGAATGTAATGGTGAAATATATTGGGCTTGGTGAAACAGACAGATGTTTTGTTTAGGGCATCCAGAGAAGGATGCTTCTGTTTTTTTCTCTACAGAGGAAAAAAAAGCACAGGGACAGAATTTTCTCATTTAACAAAACTGCTTTTTCAATCTCCAAAGTAGGAACAGTACAAAACCGTCTAACTTCAGTACATTTAAAAACCCGTTAACTAGTGTCATCAATGACAAGAGCTAATAATCTAGGCTAGTTCACTGTTGTGTCACCAAACAAGCTTTAGTCAGAATAATAAATGTTAAAAAGTAAGCTCTAAATATGCTTATGTGAGTTACTCAGGGATGGATGTCAGCGCCCAAACTCAAAGGCAGTTTATTCACCGAGTTCTCTAAGATTTTGGATCCCACAGCAAAACTATGTGGGGAAACACTGTACATGGACTAAGACAACTTTTGTAGGAATATGAACAGGATATGCATCCTACCTTGAGTATTTATGTATTTTTTTAAAATAATTTTTAAACGAGCTGTGAATTTTTACAATTTAAATGGTACCACGTGTTATAACACAATGCTCCTCTTCCATGTGTAAAAGTTCCCAGCTTGAAGAATTCCCTTGGCCTTACGCTATTTCTTTACTTCTGTTATTTGTATGTGTAGAAATAACGTTTAAACTATCTAGATTTAAGCACTGCAATTTGCGGAATCGGGGGTCTGGACTAAAACTGCTATTTGTATGTTGTCTGTGTGTACAGTCCCATAGATTCACACGCTGCAATATGAGGGGGATTGACAGTAAAAGAGCAAGGCAAAAATGGAAGTGTCATGTTAAGTAACCTAGCAACATTCATAACAGAGCACAACACTCCTGTTTAGATTAAACTCTGTCTCAGTGATAGAGTTTGTTATTTTACAGTGTAATTCCACTTGCAGTCCTGGTCTTGGCAAGCTGTTTGTGCTACAGAAGAAAGTAATTCGTTATATCCCTAAGTTATGTTACTGCCTTGGTTTCTCACGTGCAAATAATTTCCCTTGATTTGCTGTGCCGTAGGAAAAAGTGGATTGAAAAAGTTACTTCAATAGGGTGCTTGAACTGTAACTTTAGTTGCGTCCAATGCACTAGTGGGTTCCTGTTGCACAGCTCAGCTCTTGTATTGGGTCTGTGAAGAACAAATAACATTACAGAACCAGTAACACCGTGTATTTCAGAACAACATTGTTTAAGACTTTGGAATCAACAAAGGAGACTGTGCCTCCTATGTAATAAGCGCTAGAATTTTTTGTCTGACAGAACTGCAATCACTGCCTAGTGTAACCATGCTGAGGTGTGATGTACTCCCACTCACTTCAAAAAGTTGGCCTCAGTCAGTACATGGTGTCAAAAGAAGAAAAATGAAAGAGCTGATTAGCCAGACTGGGTTACTTCTGCTGGTAAACTTGATTTTTCCCCCCTGTATAATACATATGCTATCCCTGCTGGGTTAGCATACTGAGATGTTATCGGCTGAAACAAATGGTGGAACAGTGATTAAAAAACAACATCCGTCCCCTCTGAAACCTCAAACCCTAGGAAAAAAACTGCTGTTGAATTGCTAATCTCCTGAAGATAGAAAGGTCCCACCCCACTGATGCAAGATGAAAACAGAAATCTAACTTACATACTTGATGGTGACTTCATCATTTAATTAAATCATGCGTACGTAAGATGAGATAGTTTTCTGAAGGTTTGTGTTCAGAAGCATGTTTGCTGTGGAGCCAAACCTCCATTTACCTGTGGGTTAGCAGCCATAATAGTGTAATTCCCATCATCATCCAGGGTGGAGGCTGCAGTATGCAGTGAGCAAGTTCCGTCAGGTTCTCTTTGAATTCGGTAGTGATCACTTCGTTTAGAAATTTGCTTCCCATCTTTAAACCAATAAACCTGCAGGAGAAAACAAGGCACGGCTGATAAGAGGTAGGTGCTCGTTGTCGTCGTTTCTCAATTTACACTGCTAACAAATCTTAACTGCTGGAAACTTCTCTGGTAAGCAATGAAAGAAATCTGGTTCAATCAACTCGTGGAAGTGCAGAACCGCACTCCGTGAACCACTTTCAATAAAAGCCAAGTTACGGAATAGCAGTGGTTCAGGGAGAAGGACTGGAGCACGAACATTTATGTAAAGAATTTAGATGCCTAAAGGGCTGTGCTGGTCCCAAAGACAGAGCAGCAGCTGAACATCTCAAGAACTGAAAATAAATG
This sequence comes from Chauna torquata, assembly GCA_013399475.1. NCBI lineage: Eukaryota > Metazoa > Chordata > Aves > Anseriformes > Anhimidae > Chauna > Chauna torquata. The sequence goes on from VXAL01011043.1 coordinate 157,643, forward strand.
TCATTACAAAGAAAAGTTCCAGGTCAGATAAGATTACTAACTCTGCATTTTTTTTCCCTTAAATCTGAAGAAGTTGGAGAAAGAACTTGAAAAAGCTATTGCTGTCTTTTCAGAAAATAAGAACCTAAACCAAGGTAATTGTCAGAATAATTAGTTCAATGCTCAATAAGATAGAAGTAATGACCTCACTGTTGAAACGCCAGTTCTGTCACACATCCTTTGCACTGACTGACTAGACGAAAAAGCCAGAACGGGATTCAGGCGCTCACTGGCAGTGAGCTGCTCCGTACGCACAGGGCCAGCTCAGTATAGCGGCATGACTTAAACCGACAGTGTCACCCAGATGTGAGAGAGATCTACAGAAACAGACAGCTTTATGGAGCAATAGGAAATACTTCAAAGTAAGTCAGCATATAGACAGCCTTTAATAATTGCGTGCCAACAACGGTAGAGTTCCAAGTTGTACAAAACAGTTAAATTATCTATCAAACAGAGGCCTTTTCCATTACTTTTGATATATAATTTTATTCTCTGGCTGACCCAAGATCTACTTTTGATGAGCCAAAAAATGATGTATGTAGAATAATATCTTACAATAATCCATAAATTACGCAAAAAACCCACATGTGTTTTAAATGCCTTACACTTGAGGTGACAAAAGATTCAAATATTTTGACTTTTTTTTTTTGCTATATTTTAAAAATAAGATAAAACCCCAAACTGAATTCTGCTGAAAACAAGAGAGAAAGGTGAAAGCACAAAAACACACACAGAAATGTCCGAAAATATTACAATAGGCTGTAGTCAGCTCCCCAAACCAATATTTTGAGTAGAACACCATCTACTTGTCATTTCTGAAGTGTGTATTACTCCTTAAAGCCAGTGATGTTCAGCATTTAAGTCACTTGTGCAGATACCTCCACGATGTTCAGCTTTAGGTGTACTTTTGAAACCCTCCCGTGCACACGAGTATTTTGTTACAGGTGCTGCACACCTGCACTGCCTTGCACAGAGCAGCTGACAAAAGCATTAGGCGGCAAAAGAAAGCGGATTGCCCGAGCACCACATGCAGCTCCGCTTCGCGTCACTTGACGGCTCTCATTTCACCCGTCCGTCAGCAGCACAGCCTGGCAAAAAGCATTTCCCTCCTTTCTCCCGGCTAACCTCCTTCAGGCACAGGATGTTACCCCAGACCTCCTTCTCTTTAAAACACTGTTAATTGAAAACAAATTCCCAAGTAACCGGCACGGCACAGAACAAGGCAGGGAAGGAAATGGGTTGTGAGGAAGGCTCCTGCAGGAGGTGGCTTTGTGGTAAAGCCTCCGCTTGCCTGCAAATACACACAGACCCACACTGCCCTGTAAGCAGTTATTCTGCGAATACTTTTAAATTTGCCTCTGGGGCTGTGCTCTGCCTTTGCCGGCAGGCGTGCCCCGGGAGGCCGCTGGCGCAAGCTGGAAGGTGCCGCTTGGGGAATTCCGGGGCCACTTCCCAGCCCAGCACCGGCTGGGGCTGGCTCCTGCCCCTCCAGCAGGGCAGTGCCCAGAGCTCGCGCTGGCGGAAAGGCCAGTGGGGTGCTGGAGAAGATGGAGGAGCTGCTTGTGCTCCCCACGCCCAGTACTTTGAATTTGCTGCTTGTAAAGGCGCACGGATGGAAAGCAGCTACAGGTACCGACACCAAACTGGCTTTAAGTTGTGTTAAAGCAGAGCTTTGAGAAGAAGATTCATGTTCAGCTGGAAGTGCTGGTGGGCTCTCCCAGTCCTGCCCCACAAGCCGTATTTCCAATCAAGTCGTTTCTCTGATGTGACAGGAAAAGGGCAATCCAAACACAATGTGCTTCTGACTCACTACTACTGCCAAAGGAGGGAGAAAAACAGGTCCCCCTCTGACAAGCGGGATCAGACATCAGCACAACGGATGATAGGTCTTGCTTTACCGTACTACAAAGGTAATTGTATTTGTCCGGGTCGCATAACTGCTGGGACTGTTAGCAGGAGGAAAACTAACACGTTTTACTCAGTGTAACTCCTGAAGTGGGAATTTAGGTCTTATACTGAGGAAAGGGTGCCTGTTTTCCAGTAAAAATGAAGTGACAAAGCAAAGCACAATTCCTGATAGAGTTTAATATGCTAGTATTATACGAAGTAGGTTCTTCATATCTGCCAACATTTCAAAGCTCTAAGTTCATTCACTTGGGGGAAAAAATAAGGATACGCTTTTAAATTTCACTAAAACACAATAGAGAATGTTTTGGAGAGAATGAATGGAAGTTTCCCTTAAAAATTAATTACCATGTATGGTTTTTATATTAACAAGCATTATGTGTAACTAGAAATGATTTCATTTCCTCAATAGCTGGTTATACTTGTTTCCCTTTTTGTCTGTCAGCAGGCTTGCAGACACTCTGCGGTGCTAACAAAAGATTTAGTAATGTCTTCTCGTCTGCTGACAGAGCACTTACTGGAGATGCAAAAGATATTTGATCACTTATATACACATGCTAATGGATGTTGGTAACAACATGGCTGCAAAAAATGAGTTTTAACTTGCATGCTTTACATGTGTCATAATGCTGCTTGGAAATCTACTGCATTAAGTACTAATTATTCAATAACAATGCACTTATCAGAAATATCAGAAGACATGCCAGGAATTATTACATGGAAATACATGCAAATATTAACTGAACCAGCTATCCAAACATCATGTGTATGTTGTCCAATACTCATTTCCACTAGGTTTAAAAGCATTGCCACTGATTGTTTTTTACTTACGTGTAAGAGATTCTTAATATTGTCTTTATCTGACACGGAGTTAATAAGTACAACGCTACCACTGTTGGAGACAATGGCCCTTGTATTTTCTTTCTAGGATACCTTTTAATAAATGTACCATTGAACTACGTAAGCACTGAGCACTGCATCTGGATTGCTTTTATTTGTACCAGATTTTCAGAAACCAATGTATAATGCCTAGAAATACAATGGAATACACAGTACGAAAAGGTTTTTGATCTTGGGCAGCACAGTCATTTTCAATCACTATGAATTATATTCAGCCATGTGAAGAGAGAGCGGTACAAGCTTTATGCAACATTGAAGTCTCAATTAATCTTTCATACAGCATTTTCCTAATTCTAAAGAGAAATATCCCTTAAAAAGAAGTATTCCAAAATCCCTTGTGTATTACCACAGGTTCTCATTTTAATGAGAAAATAGTTTTACATTATGCTGAAGGTTACAACAAAAATACACTGAGATTTAAAAAGTCATATTTATGAAGACAGAATTTGCACATCAGTATTCAATTTACATGGCATGTTCAGGGGAAAAAATAATCAAGCCAATAACCCTGCTTTAGAAAAATCCCTAGTAATCAATGCCAGATTTTAGAAACACTACAGTCCTTCCCAAAGCCATTCCTTGGCAGAGCTGACAGAATACTTAGAAGGGAGGAGCTTTAAGTTAGTAAATTATTTCCAGCTTTTCATTTGCCAAAGTAAAGAATTTATTCAGGGGCAACACTTCCAGCTTCAACAAATGACAGCAGAAGGACAGCCCTCAACCATCGAGCATTTCAAAATTGCTATCTTGGCATACTCAAGCCGGTGAGGGGAAGATACAGCCTTTGACATTTTGCAAAGTCCAACTAACAAGTAGCTAGTATCCAACAGGCCTGAAATTGGTTCCGTCCCAAGCAACTTAAGAAATCACACAAAGCATCTGCAAGTGAATGGAATAAAGGGTCATAGTCCCAGGTGCAAGAGCAAATCACTTCTTAATGTGCACGCTTTGACACTGCAGAAAAACAGAACGTCATATCTGAATCAGAGCGCATTCACATCAGATACTCCTTTATAGCGCAGTACTTTAAGGAAAGCATTAACAATGTGGTTTCCTGGCTGCACAGTTGCTAACTCCAAAACAAGGAGAGCAAGGGAAGGAAGAAGAGACATCCTCTTTCATCTGTCTTAGATTAAGATGACTGTGAAACTACACCTTAATTGAAAACTGTGAAAAGAAGGGAATGGCTACAGTTGACTAAGCCTGACTCACAGTAGGTCATTCAGCAACTTAGTCATAAGCTCCAGGCAAAAAGAGCACTACACCTCTAACAGCAATGAAGCGATTTGTCTTCCACCCTTATTCAGCACAACAGACTTCTCTGTACAGTCATCTCAAAACGAACGCTGGACATCAAAGGGTTGGTATCAGTCAGACTTCTCAGTGTCTACACTAGCTCCAGTTTGAAGCAGAAGTGCTTTTTTTGATACGAATATACTGATCACCCCCACTTACATTGCAGTGGTTCACATTGTGAAGTGGTCTTGGAGCACAGAACTGGACCCCTTTCAGATGAAACTAAGCCAGAAAACGTGCTCCAAGAACACGTCTAATGTGCTGCATCTGCTTCAGTCTGCAGGACGAGATTAGAGCCAGCCCAAAGTGAAACCTCCTGAAATGCATGCAGGGACGGATATCTCGTTCTACACATTTGCTCCTCCTGGTATGCAGCACTTGCTGATGTAGACATTGCCCTAGTTGTCTGTTGTTCTTTCTCTGCTACCTGACAAAAGTCCATTTTTCCTATTTATAATTTGTGCAATGTCATACACTTACATCATTGAACATGTAAAATGTGTTCAAAATCCTCAATAGCTGTACAACGTATACTAGAGAGGAACGCACATCCTAATCTCTTATTTAAGAGGTAAAAAGAACCCCTAGCCACAAGAGGTCACTGTAAGAACTGCAAGGACCTCACAGGGAACACTTGGCTTTGACAAGGAAGTCTAAGATGCTGCTGCTGTTTGCCTGCTACATAACGAGTCAGTTGATTGCCAGGCAATTTTTGAAATTGCTAAACACTACCTACCAAAGAAAGGCATTATTCCAGACTACTGACATCATACAGCTGGTACTTTTGCATTTGCTAAAAGGAAATGCTTCCCAAGCCCAACCCTCCCTCAGAAGCTCATCATTACAAACCTCACCATCATGTCTCATCTTGCTAGTGGGATATATGGGTGCTTATGGTATTTCAGACTGCCTTCCTCTAACCTTCAACAAAATAAAGTCTTGTTAGAGCGTGTAGATATAAACTCTGCAGTGCTGAAGAATGCAGAGATACCACACTGGCTCCTGAACCAGAAGCAACATATCTTTGCATCAGCGTGTTGCTGTACTTGAGCTAATTAACCCATGTTAACCTGGTGTGGTTGCTTTTGGAATCACTGTGCCAGCTCACATGAGAATTTCTAGCATTGCACTGCATTCTCTGGTGCAGATATACCCTGAAGGTAACTGAAAATGACAAAAGTATTACTTCTAGGTAAAATAATTGAGATGAAGTCTCAGGAGGGAGGGATTAAGTACTGAAGTCTCATAGTAGATTTTTGCCTGGTATAAATCTGCATACATCCAGTGATGACAAAAGTGATTTGACAGTTTATACTGGCTAGGGATCTTTCTTGTCAAGAGAGAACATCGGCTATTCCTGTGAGACACAGTCCATAGGGTCTCGGGGCTCACTGTAAGGTATCAATGCAGAGCTCTTCAGAATGTTTCTAAAACTGTTCACCCGCTTTTCTTACCTTTGGCTTTGGATTTCCTGTCACTTTGCATGTAAATGTGACTGGCATTCCCTCAAAGATTTTGTAATGCTTCAGCTTTATCTCAAAGTATGGTGATACATTGTTATCGACAGGTTCATCTCCATGTTGCACTTCGTCATCTGATTCCTCCACAGGAGATCTCTCCAGCCTGTATTCAATTTCACTGATCAATCTTTGCTCAAAGCTGGAGACTTTATATTCCTGTCAAACAAGAAAGGTATGTATTAGTGTCCAGCTTCAACACATTACTTAGAAAGATGTTTTTCTAATTTTTTTTTTTTTAATTCTACTGATCTCTGACAATCCATTAAGGTTTTACATATAAAAGGAAACTGTATCTTGTGGAAAAATACCGCTATAATCCATGCCTCCAATAACTTCCCTATGAAACAATGAAGACATCTGGTATGAGGCAAAAATTGTATTTCATGTTATCTTAAGGTCTAATTTATAAGGGGAAGGAAAGTC
>VXAL01011043.1:165553-196244 GCA_013399475.1 Chauna torquata
TTTTATTTTCCTATGAACTTGTAGAGTTATGCAGCACCTGTATTGCAGGCTCCTCTTCTGGTTCCTGTATATTGAAGACAGTTGCAGCACTGTCTGCTCCCAGCAATCGACGAGCCATTTTTTCCTCATACGTTAACCTCTGAACAAAAAAAAAGGGGGGGAGGGGGGGCAGGGAGTAACAGTGAGGGAAAAGAAGAAATAAAGGTTCTTATTTCTCGTTAAGAACTACAAGGCAGTTAGACAGTCAGCAATGCTTTAAGTAATATAAAAAAGAGCAGTGGTATGTTTTTAACAGAATTTTTCTACCACAGTTTGTAATGCATTTTTTTTGCATTACAAGTGGCTCTTCTGGCTTAAGCAACCCTTGCCCTGACTCTGCCATTTGTTTCCATTCTCTTGCCAGGAACTTGGGCAGGAATGAGCAATAGGAACTGCTTAAATCAGCATGGCCATCAAAAAAGTGCATGTCAAATCATCCCAGATCTTACTCCTAGCTGTTCTGCTTGATTTTTACATTAGAACCACATGGCAGAAAACTGCCAAAAATGCCAAGGAGATACTACTCTACTAGATTATTTTGTCAACAATAAAATGACAGCTTTATAGAAAAATATTTTCTTTTCGATTTATAATTTTTGTATCTTCTTACTCTTTCACAAATTAAAGAAGACAGTGGCAATTTACACTCAGAAGGTAAAGCAAGTTAAAAGAAAACCTTAAGTGTACAATCCAAGTTTTCCAATATTATTTTTCCTTCTGCATTCAATAACACTTCATGCACTTCAGATACATCCTTACGAAGTAACACTGCAAAAATACACCAGTGAATGAAAGGCAAACTAACTACTGGTTAAATGGCTCATTTGAAAAAAAAAATGAAAGAAGAATGGAAATTATAAAATATTAGATCTACTTAATGCTTTCACTTTTTTAAAAAGCTCATTTAAATTCATTTTTAAAAGATGTGACGTTGCTAAAGCAGCAGGCTGAGACTCATGAAAACTAGGTAGTAATGTTGGCTAGGTTACAAACATCTAAAGAAGTCATGAACTTTTCTTCATTTTAATTTCTTCTGTGATCTCCAAGTGCCCACAGCCATGATTACACAAATAGAATCACCCAAGACAGGAATCTGCAAGGCAAAAGCCTCGAGGCAGGCGTGAAAACAGTATATTGATTTAAGCTCCCACATCATCTGATCACAGTTTTTTGTTTTCTTTTCCTTGGGCCATGTGGGCTTTCTCAGGACATTCCAGTCATTTGTCCAGGCCAAACATCTCTCTCACTTTCCAAAATAGGCCTGACAGTCATGGTCAGCCCACCTCCTTTGAAAGAACACAAACCTATACACTGTGGGAGTGATTCTGCTTAACTACTAAAGAAAACTGTCAAACCCTCTGCAGTCAGTGGAGAGAGGTAAGTACACCAACACCAGTCACTCCCTGAACACTTTCCCTACTTCACTCCATTGGCCTTATTGAGAACCAGAACCTGGCAGCTGTGGAGTAGATGGTTGGACTCAGTAGGTTATCTTGAACTGGAACACCATAGTCCACATCTCAGGCACTGTAGCAAACTCCTGAGTATGGTCCTGAGAAACCTAAGGCATACCACTTTCAGTGACACAAAGGTATCCCAAGTCACTCATATGCTTTTGAAAATGTTTCATTGACAAAATAGGAATGACAGTCTATGTTTTTTAAACTACCTTCTTCTTGAAAAGAAATTCCTGCTTCAAAGACATTTAAATCCATACATTAATAACTGTAGTCAAGTCTTAGGAGAACTGCTTCTTATCATCGCCGAGCACGAAGAATTTGGTATTTTATCTTTTATGCATATCTTAAAATGCACAAAAAAATAATGGAGAACTTTGCAGCTGTGCATTTCAATTGTTTGATATGCTTGCTCATTTTACCTCATTTCTCATCTCCTCAAGCAGACTGTTAATACTTAATGAAGTCTGTAAACTACTATATGGTAGTTTATGTCCTATTGGTCAAAAAAAGTCCCACAACTGCAGGATCTAATGATGCCTGATTCCTAATGGATTTGTTTCTCATGATGAACTACCTTGTCCCCCTGTGATGCCTACTTACTTATTCTTTCACCACTGCTGGCCAACAGCTGGCCAAAAGGCAGAGTGAGCCTCGACTGATCAAGTGCTATGCATACACTGTCTAGCCAGCCACCCAGTAGTGATGAACAGTCAAAAGAAAATGGTCTCTGAGGCTGAAAATGCCCTTGAGGTACAGACTGTGCAGGCTTCTTAAGGGAATTCATTGTCTTTGAGACCTCCATTGCTTTGTTAAGTCCAAGTAAAATCGCCCAACAGGAGAGGGAACAATAGGCCAAAATGTACAGAATCATTCCTTACAGAAATGCAGCTTTGGAAATGCAATTAAAAAGAATAAATAAATAAAATATAAAAATACTCTACACACAACTATTTCATATGCAACTTATCTGAGAAACTACCCTTGATGCCCACTCCCTTTCCCCATGGTATTTTATGTTTTCATACCGGTTGCCCGTTGTTCAAAAGGTCTTCCTTGAAGCGAAGTTTTCTTTCCAGATCCTGAATTACAGCATCTTTTGACCCTTGAATCTCTTCATCTGATGCTATCCTAGCAGTTCTGCCTGTTTTCTTGGGAAATCCCCTGCAAAACAGTACAGGAAAATTCATGAGCTTTCCTGAAATCATTGGTATATAGGAATTATTGGATGAAATCCTGCCATTAGTGAAGAAAATCACAGTGTCTTTGAAATTAGATGTCTGGCATCTTACTTACTATGCTGTTCCTTCTAACATCACCGATTCAATGGTTAGTTTAAGGACAAAGCTGAAATCATGCTTTATTTTCAAGCATTAGTTGAAACAGAACTTAGGGTAGTGTAGCTGTGGCTGTGAACATCGTACACTCAAAGAGGAAACTGATGAGCAATGGCAATAAAGCAAAGTGAGAGGAAACATGAAAGAGAAAGCATGACTAGATAATTGGGGATGGAAGATAAACTAGGTTCCTATTAAGTACCAGATGGATGAAGATCAGAAAGAAGTACAGAAAGGCAGTTAATTATTAATTTCCTATATAATTTATTAACTAATTTCTTGGTTCAGCTTTTCATTACACAATGCATAACTTCATGTTTATTCTTCATATCTCTGTGAACACACCCGGAAGGCAACATGTTATTTCTGAAAGAATAGCCATTCACAAACTCTAGGTTACACTGGCGAAAATTAATATCACGCCTGTAAAGCAGTTTTAAGCAGCAGGGTTTTGCAGCTGAACAGCAACCGCGTAGCAGTTTGCATTCACAGGGCAAAGCTATTCCTCAGCCAGTCTACAAGTCACGATTGTACGTTCAGGATGTCTCACTCCCAATTTCTGGAAACATTCTTTTTCCAGTCTGCACTAACATTAAACACTTTTCAGTAATGTTATGATGGGTCTACTGCTGGAAATACCCTACAAAGCTTTTCTCTACCAGAGATGAGCTGTTCTTACACAAGTTCGAGTTGTGAAGAAATAAACACTACTATCAGTTTTTTAAGCTTGTAGCACACCACATTTCTTTGGTTAAGTTGCACAATATCATTTAAAACGCCCATACTTATTCAATAGCAGTGGTGTTTTGTTTTTTTTTTTAAACCTTCAGTGATTAATTAGGGCTCAGCCCATTACAAGGGAATGACTTATGCAAAACATAGAACCAGATCAGCTAAATTGCCAAACTCACAGATGGTAGAGATGGAAAAAATCAGACCAGCATGTTAGAGGTAAACTTCTTTCCAATACACAACTTGATAATATAATTACCAGCACCAAAACATGAAACCACGATCATATGGAGATAACAAATTTTCTTGGATATTGTTTGGTACTATGTTTCTATAACATAGTTCATGGTCAGATAAAACTTATTCTTCAGAAATTGTGTTTTGAATGATAATCTTTACCATTAATTAAAATGAAGCAATACACACATGCTGTCAAAAGCCAAAAAGGGATTAAGTGAATAGACGGAGAAGACAACAACTGGAAACACTTCTGTATAGATTCCTAAAACACTTCATACTGTGTTACTGACAGTAAATTTCAAATGGGAAAATGGCGAAGTTCTTGTGAAAAGAATTTCATTTTCACATCAAATCACAGGAGAAGAAGAGCAGACATACCTAATGCTGCAGAAAGCCAGAGAACAACATCCCGCACTCTAGAAACATTCAGCTGTTAGCTGGAGACCTCAGTCACCAAGCAGAATGACTCCTTCAGCATTTGGCTGGGGCTGTCCTCAGTCACAGGTAACAAACAAACTCTCCTCCACTTCGCTTTGGGGAAGAAGTCAGGAAAACCATCCCATTTACAGGGAGGCAGGAGAATGCTAAGAGGAAGGGGAAAAGTCTCCAAGGATGCTTCAGTAGCTCAAGAAATTAGGGGATGATAAATATAAAGGAAGATATGACAGGAAAATGGTCTGGAGAAGAGGGGATCAGATGGCAACATCCCCCAGGAAGGCTGGACAAGTGCTGGAAGGCTATGGGAAACGTGGCACCTGTAGAGCCCCCTGTCTCTCCCCTTGCAGTCTTTCCTTTCACCTTGCAGCCTCTTAACCTATCCAGACCAGCACTGCCATGGGACTGAATTTTGTCATTCTTTGGATAAGGACAAACAAACAAACGAAACACCACAAAATCTGGCCAACTTCAAGGCAGCAAATTTCAAGTTTGGCTTTACCATTAAGAAGTCCTGTACCAGCTCCCACTGGAGACATGCACCCTACCCTGAAAATTCGAAGCAGTATATTAGGAAATACAGTTTTCATTTCACGTTCTTATAAATTTCATGCTCAGACGATAAAAACAGTTGGAGTCTTAGCAGAAAGAAAAAAAAAAAAAAAACCTGCTTCTGCCTGGCACTCAGTAGGCTGTAAAGATAAAATTCACCATTTGCCCAAGAAAGTCACACCTCTGCAATAAAAGAGGGGGTTGGGCCAAGTACTCTGGGGTAGATTTCAAGTGACAAGTGAAAGCATTCTCTGAGGCATTATCATTTATCTCTGAAAACAAAAAGTCCCTAAAAGCAAGCAAGCCTATTTTTAAAAGGGGAAGGCATACCAAGAGAATCACAGGTCAGTAAGTTCAACGTCCATGCTAAGCACAAGAAAACAATATTACAGTCAATTTCAAAACAATGTAGGATAACAAGGCAACGAAAAATTTATCATATCAAACCTCATTAATTTCTCTCTCTGTCAGGCTGACAGGCATGGAGACAGGCAAAAAGAAGTAGCTTTGATACACTTCAGTTTATGTCTTCTGAGTAAGCCCTCAGGAGAGCCAGTAGTTCCCTAGTGAATTAGGGAAACACAGCCTAGCTCAAATTTCTATTATATGGCTGCATAACTGTCTAATAATGCTACTCAGAGAATAGAATAGTTACTACTTTTTTTTTTTTTTTTTAATCAAACTGGAAGAACATAGACCAATGAGGTCTTTCGAAGGTCTATACTAAGTTCATTACCTAGAGTATTTCAACCTTCACAGTTGGAATATTGAAAAAAAGCACATTTCTCAAACTGGCTGATGACACTGAACTTGAAGAGGCTGCAACTCATTTGCAGGTAACAACTGTCATTTACAATAATCTTCATAATTACTCTAGAGGTGATCTAATGATGACGAAACTCAGGAAAAATGTTCAAAGCCTGACAGCAATACAAATGTAAAATTAATATATTAACCATCTCGCAGAAGAATCTGTGAGATTAAAACCTGGACAACAATGCAATTATTTCAAAAGGAAGACAAATATAATTCTGGGATACAGCAGCATAAGACAATAAAGTTCATTGTTTCCTTTTATTCCTTCCTGTTGGACGCTAAGTCCAGTTTTACCACAGTACTTCAAGAAAAATACAGCAAATTTAAGAGTCTGAAAAACATGAAAACTGTAAGATGGTTTTAAAACATAACCCCTGTGAAAAGGATGGAAAAATCCTGCTTATTTAGTCAGGCAATGAGGAGAATGAAGATAAGAGAGGTGAACCAAACATAAAACATCAGAAAATTGCCAGCATTCAATGATTCTCCATGGCCATTGAGGACAATTAAGCAGAGAACTTAATCTGAAGACAGATAGACCTAGCTTTGACAAAAACAATGTACAACTCTCCTCTCTCCTTCCCTCCACCCTGCAACAACGGTAATTAAACACTGGAGCGAGTTATGTAGGGAAGCTAAGGAATTTTTTCTGAAGGTAAGCAAATATTTCAGCAATGGCCTGGGGATCCCTGGTAGCATTTAACATGAGGGGCAGACTCCTTAACAACCTTCCAGATCTCTGCTTATGTGCCAGAACATCCTGAGCTTTGCACAGCAGGGCTGGAAGTGTCATCCAAGCCCTGATCAAGGCAACTTGTCTGAAAAATAGATTCTCATCTCTTTACTTACATTAACATATAAGTATTTAAGCAAGGAAGTAGTCAGTTTAAGAATACAACTGTAAAAATGAATATTAGACAAAATGTCTTCAAATGCCTTTAGAAAACTTCTCTCTCAGGACGATTTTAAATTGGGACAAAAAAAGAAGAGGTATACGAGTAAATGTAATTCTTCCTGCAGACACTCTATTTCTATCCCCTCTTTAGAATTTCTTTCTTTCTTTCTCTACAAAGCTAACTCTTAAGACATGCATTCTTGAGATGAATTTCAATAGGGCTACAAAGCAATGGCAAGAAATAGAAGGTTCTTAGTGAATCTATCCTCCCAAGCATAGCCCCATTCAGCTTGAGACATGATTTACAATGTCAAGACAGCCTGGCAGCAAACTTTATTCAGCTGCTTTTCTAATATTTTTCACCATCCTTACATGCCTTTATCTGGATGCATAAAGTTCCTAAAGTTTGTGTCTTCCTTGGTTATTCTCAAGCTTTCATTTCATCTTTTCTCAGGGATAACATCAAACAAGAAGTTCTGCCAATTCATTTGTGTATGTTCATTCTTTGCCTGATGCAATTTTCAGAGTATATTGGAAGTATTAATACAGTTGGAAAAGGCATATTTAAAGACATCGACACAACAGCAACCACAAATGTGCAAAGAAATGATCAGCTTTTGAGGACTGGGCTGAAATTCATGTTGATTTTAAGCACCTCTAAAATGGGCATCACTGAAGTCAACAAGTGCCTGAATATAGGTATAGGTAAAAGCAATGCAAGTCTGAATTCTTTTGGTCAGAAAGGGTGCAAGAAAATTGCTAAAACTCAGGCAAACTTAATTCACACACAGAGATTTTTGACAGCAAAGATTTTTGCAACCTTGGCTTGGTTCTTCTTAGTTTTGAATATTTGCCCTAACATTTGTTTAGAAAGAAAGCCAAACCAGCAGTACTTTTCATGTTTTAATTACACGGAGTGCACACTGGATGCGATTCCCTCTCTTTTCCTATGTACCTTTTAAAGTGTAAACAAGGGCAACAGGCTGGCTGTTGTTATCCTTCCAAGAACAAATTCCTGTTTGCAGCCAATATGGCTCAGTTTCACAGAAATCTAAATCAATTCTCTGGTTCTGAGGTAATGAACAGTAACTTGATTTTTCCTTTAAAACTGAAGTCTTCCAAATATACAGCTAATTCCTGTTCATTTAACATATTTTTCACTTACTGTAAGAAAAAAGTTACTATAAGCACTGTAACAGGCCATGAACTTTGAAGTAGCAGCTGCATATTAAAATTGTTTTAGTCTGATCTTGTCATATATACAGCTCTGTTTGGTAATGTGACATCAAATGCAACCGAATCAAGGGAATGCCTAAGGCAGAGTCCTGACTAAGGATGATTTGTACAAAATGAAACAAAGGTAGCAAAGTTCAACTATTTCTACCACCCAAGAACAAGTTATCAAACTGTTGAAAAGAAATAAAAATAAAAAATCATGCCTCAGCATTGGATAGGATCAAGACTGACATGAATAATATATACTCCTGAGCAAGTCTGATCCCTCTTTAGGACTTGATTAGACATCTTGATTAGACAACACAGAGAACAAGTGCATGCCTACTGCCTAAAATTTATTTTTTTAAGTCTTATCTTTAAAAATGCACTTTTACTCATTAAAAGAATTACTATTTTTTTCATTCTCCTATTCAGTTCCTTCCCTGAGCAAATTACTCCTCTGCTTCATACTACATGGGTTACCATACAAATAGAAGTACTGTTTGCTTTTCAAAATACGTCCACATATTTGGATAACTATTGAAAAAATACTACCTATTTTGTAACTGGTAATCTTATCTGCCTTTCAGATTGCTACTAGCGTTATACTAGAACTGATGGTCAAGAAGAAATTACAGAAGCACTGACTGCTCTTGAATGTAGAAAAGGCTGGCACAAGTCCTTATAGTCCTGAACTCTTGAAAAGAAACAGGTAACTGCCAGAAGCGTGTAAATAAAAAACTGTACTGATCTGAGAAAAGGTAATATGTCAAAAGTATTAACTTTAACTCCACATGATGAAATGCTACTGGTTAAGGTCTCCACTAGTGTCAAGCACTGTACCTGGCTTTTACATTCACAGACATTTCTGTGGCATCCAAATCTGCATGAAATAAGAAAGTTATAAAATTAAGTCCTCAGAAGGAAAAAATCTGCAGGCCAAAAAAGCTATAAAGCAATGGTGCGAGTCATACTGAAATACATGAATAGGTAAAAACAGGTTCTCTTTTCAATAGAAAGCTATACATACTAGTTCTCTTAGTTAAGTTCACTTGTCGTCTTACTACTTTCTTAAGCATCTGCAACTATCGTTTAGAAAAAGAACTAGAAAAAGACGTCTGGAAAATTAAGCCTTCCAGATGCAATGATTGTCTGGTCAGTTATTTTGGCTACCGTCTGTGTGTCTCCACACTAAACCCCTGATCTCTACTTTTAAGCAACTTTATTAGATTAGATCTGCGGCACAACCCGGATTTCAAAGTTCAAATGGAATATTCATGTATTCATCGTATATCAGAAAAGCTGATATGGATATGCATTTTATGATAATCACTTACATGTACACAACAAAAAGGTGTTACACTGCAAAAACAAAACTCCCAAGATGAGTTGTTGCTTAGCACAACCAGCAAGAAGTGATCTGGTATCACAGATAAACCACACAGGTGTTGGTTTAATAGCCACAAGTAGGATCCAAGTCATGGGGAAAGGAGGTACAACATGATAAATCATGAAGCTTTAAACAAAAATGGTCTAATGGGCAGGAACAATAGCTTAAGAAAATTGGAGGTTGGGAGTGAAAGCAAACCCTAATATTTCCTGGAATTTTTCCAATGAACAACAAACAGTTGTTTTCAGATATAGTTTCCTGAGCCCCTGGGATGACTCCATGTATGAATGAATAAGCAGCACAGAGAAATGAGGTGAGCTCCCTCAGAAGCAGGAAGACACCCCAACTGTTCTTGGTTTTGTGGTGGAATTCTTAATCAAGAACTAATTAATCCCTCCTACATACACAACCATACTGAAGTATTGAAGGTAAGCTTTTTTTTTTTTTTTTTAACAGTTGTAACAAACATAACTTACAGGAATGGAAAAAGTAAACGTCACGTCTACATAGGACAGCAATACATCTTACTCTGAAATGGAAGCTGGTGTTTGTACTGACAGACCGTTGAAAGCTGTATGATAAAAACATGGAGAAGTGTAGCTTTTCTTCACAGTGGTCACCATTACTGCTGACTCAAGGAACCAAAGGGTTACTAATATATCTGAGACAGAATTCAATGCACCAGTCACTGTACACAGCTGCAAGAACAGACCAGCAGCCCTGATTCAAAGGGGAAAAAAATGTGCAGAACTCTCTGATGTTGCTATTCTCATGATTCCCACAGAATCCCCGTTAAGATTTAGAATCACAGAGTATCCTGAGTTGGAAGGGACCCACAAGGATCATTGAGTCCAACTCCTGGCTCCACACAGGACCACCCAAAAATCAGACCAGATGTCTGAGAGCATTGTCCAAACGCTTCCTGAACTCCAGCAGGCTCGGTGCTGTGACCACTGCCCTGGGGAGCCTGTTCCAGTGCCCAACCACCCTCTCGGTGAAGAACCTTCTCCTAACACCCAGCCTGAACCTCCCCTGTCACAGCTCCATGCCGTTCCCTTGGGTCCTGTCGCTGTCACCAGAGAGAAGAGATCAGCGCCTGCCCCTCCGCTCCCCTCGTGAGGAAGCTGCAGGCCGCCACGAGGCCTCCCCTCAGCCTCCTCTTCTCTGGGCTGAACAAACCAAATGAAGCTGAACAAACCAAATGATTTAGATTTAAGGTTCTAGAGATCGCTGAAACAGCAATTAATTTTATCATGCGTGGTGATAAAAACAGCTTATTTAAATTTTAAAATAGACTGTAGACAATTTTGTCTTCAAAGCAATGTTTTCTTTTCCCTCTCCTCCAGACAAGTACTAGAGTACGTCTTTTCCAGAAGAGAATCTAGAGTACTAGATTTACTTTCACCAGTTCTGACAGATTTTTTGTTTTTATTTTTCTGTTTGTGACTAAGGTAACATTATTGAAGATATCCAAAGAAAAACTATCTACTTTAAGAAAACACTACATTTTTTGAAGTTCCTTCCAAAAGGATATATGTAGAGCTGGCAATACATAGTTATTGTACTTAGAAAGAAATTCCTTTTCCCCACATTGGATGATTCCACACCTTTTTGTAGCTGGATTTATATTATTTTTATTTCACTATTCACTAAATAGTCAGTAAATACTTCTCTTGGGATTAAATTTGCTTTCACTTATGCTTATGTAAACTTACAAATGTATGCCCTTAAGCAGAATTTGTCTTTTCCTATCATTAGAAAAATGTATACTTATTTATTTTGATATAGATACAATTATATTTTCTGTGAATGGTAAAAAACAGATTCAAATGTGGACAAAACACCCTCAATTCTAGGTTTCTGCCACACCAAGTCTGTTCCCTGCAAACCTTTGCAACTGAAAGCTAACCTGAGTCCAATACTTTTACCCACCCCAAAGAGTTTTCTTTAGGTAAAGGAAGAAAGAGCCAAAATTTTTACCAACAGTATGCAACAACATTACTCCAGCCAAGTTTTACCTCAGAAACAACTGATGAGTGCTCATAATTCCCTTAAGTATTTAATTAGCTATGGAGATCCACCAGTACTTCTTGCCTTGTTTAATAACACAATGTTCTGGCAAGATAAGAGTTTATCAAATCTGCCCCATCACAAAAAAATGGTTGTTCACAAAGCTTGTTCAGCTGACATCGCTACAACATAGCCACAGCCTGAAAATGAGGGTGACTACAGAGTGGCTAGAGCTTACTGGAAAGTTGAGATATATTTTATTCAACAGAAACATTTATCATACAACTGTTGCAAATAAGTGCTTAGAATATTTAAAGATGAATTAGTAGGTACTAACTACATAAAGCTGTTGTCCCTGTTTCAGATGTCCAGATAAAATGTAGCAAATTCATAAGTAGCTGTTCCTATGATTCAGGCAAGGCTGTAAGGCTACATGCTGGGAGAAAAAAAATGCACAATGTCTCCATATCTATCAACTGGAAAGAATATTCATTTTATCAAACGGGTTTAAATAATGGTATATTACCTACTGAGTCCTAAGGTCCAAAACCAAGGAAAAATTCAACTCCTAGCTAAAACATTAGCACTGTCATGTTTACTGCTTTACCTATATTCTGCTCCTACCGCAAAAGCAATCCAAAGAAAATAAGAACCCTGCATACTTACTACTGATTTTGAGGAGCATATTTGTAATTGTGCAAAGATTTAGTCCTGAGAAACCACTGAAATGTATGAAAAATTAAACAATTATTCAATAAATTCTAGAATATATCAAGATGCATAACTTATAGAAATAGTCTGCAGGATTTCTTATCCTGCCAAACAATGTTTTTTTTGTGATCACAGGAGCCTGACAAGGCTAAATAATTATTGTTTCCTTTCAGACATTTGGCTATCATTGTCATGGTACTCATGTCTGCGTGAGAAGAAAGTAAGCAACCATGGTAAAAACATCATATAATCAAAATATGAGCAGTGAATTACCAACCCTGAAATGCACAGACACTCAGAAAAAATGACGAGGCAAGAGAAAGGAGCCATGAAAACATTGAAGGCAGACAGGAAAACTGTGTTAACAGCATTTTATCTGCTAGAGGCACTTGGTATAAAATCGTAGAAATATCTAAATGCAATGACAGTTCCAGGTCTACCTTCACTGAAGTTAAAATATATTAATAAATCTTAAAGTTATCTTCTAAAGAGGAAATCCTACCACTTCAAACACTGTAATCGGAGTCTCTAGTTAAACACATATCTCCTTTCCATGAAGGGCATTTCAAATGGTGGTGAGTTTACTTTCACCACCCCACAATCATATTCTCAATGTCACCACTATATGACAGATTTGGAAGTAGAGACAAAGCTGAATGGCTGGATTAGTGTTTTAGATGCTGAGCTGAAGCAAAACTTTGAGTACCATAATTAATTCCTTGCACCTAGTCTGCTAGAGCACACTGTCAGGTAACAGTATCATCCTTTTCAATCAATGGATCTTGGAGATGTATGGAGTTCAGGGTAAGAATATAGGCTGAAGACATACTGTGTGCCACTACTGCGAGTGGCTCAGGAACTACAGCATCTCAGGAAGATAAATATGTTCAAGGAAAGAGGATTTGTGAGGGTAGAGCAAAAGACAAGGGAAAAGGTGAAGCAAAAGCGAAGGTGGGGACCCCACCCCCCCGAAGAACTGAAATTGAAGCACAAAGCAGAGGACACCAAATGACTTGCTTATTTAGCCAGCAAATCAAAAGACACAGACATTAGTAGCCTACGCTGACTATAAAATGAAAATGGAGAGGCCAGAGAAAAATAGTCGAAGATATGTAACAAAATTTTTTCTGCATCAAGCAGTACATCCTTTACCGTGTTTTAATGTTATAATTAAGATGACAAATGCTCACTGTAAATGTATATACAGATGCATAAATCACACACACACATACACTCAGCATGGTTAACATGATCCAGCTCCCATCTGGAATACATTTCCTGAGGGAATCCATGCCAAACAGCCCCAACCACCTCATCCTGCCCAGCTCAGAACCTGATGCTGCTGCCTTGTCCTGGGGAGAGAGGTACACGCACACCCAGGCTGGTGGCTGCTGGGCTTGGGGAAGCATCCTTGCAGAGTTCAGTCTCTGTGTCCAAAGATCGAAGAGAATGAGGAAGAGGAACACAGCTGAGTGCCTTACGTAAGAACATGTGCATGAACGTAGCATAATGGGGAAAGAGGCTGCTGTCCGTATTCATGGGGCACAGTGGAGACCTGAGCTGTTGCTGTTACCATCACAGCACACAGAAGGGAACTCAAAAAAGAATCCAGTCCTAAGCAGTGCGACAGGACATGCACACAGAACTATATACATGTGTGTCAAATCAGGGGCAATTTCAGGCTTTCATGGGCTGTGCTTACCTGCTGAGCTCTCAGTAAATCAATCACGCAACTTTCAGCAGTCAGTATCAATAGAGAAACTCAGTCAGCACAAAGGACACAGACAGAAAATCATAACTATTATGAGTGCGAGAGCAAACTGTACTATTTATTCATTTTTCTCCTGATTCCGTTTTATGGCCAGATTCCATAATGAGCCATATGACAGAAATCAAGATAAAGAAATGCTTTTTAAAGCATATATATGATTTATTACTTTGATATCTGTCCACTTTCCTCCTTCTCTTCCTTTGCATATCTTGGACTGAAATAACAGAAGTTCCCACCGCAGCGGTATGTAGCTGAGCAAGTCACCTAGATACTGTAGATATGTTTAGACAAACTTCTAGACAGAGTTATAAATAAGCCCTGGATACAGCTATTCTCATTTTTGTTCTTCAGCATGTCTCTTTGTTCTCTAAGGATGGAATGAGAATCTAGTGCCAGTGGAAAGACAAACTGATCTATGACAGGAGCTGACATGCTCCAAAATACTATTTTGGCCTTTAGGGAAGACAAAAGGGGAAAACAAGTATGTGGAGTTGTTAGGGGGAGGGGTTCTGTTTGTTTTTATGCACTGGTTTTCGAAATCCCCTCCTAAACCCTCTTCCAAACCTCCCTGGAAAAAAAGCCTCTAGGCAAAAGCCAATACATCATTATGACCACTTTGTTGTCAGATGTATACTTTAATACCTTATACTTCAAGTATCACAAAGCTATAGGGACTTTTGAACAATGGTCTCTTTACTTGATCTTCCTCTATGCACAGATATAATAGGAACATAGATTGCAAATATCACTGAATATGTGGCTTTAAGAGAACTGGGTCATCAGAAGGGTTTTCTCGGATCTCCTTCCACTGCCCTGGGCATGCAGAACCTTATGCTGCTGCTTTCATAAATCCATCAACTCCAAAGGAAAGCCTTAGATTTTCCTCTCTGTTATTCCTACTGTAGTACTCTTTCAGGATCTCATTTCTGTGATGGTTAGAAAACTATATCCAATCTCTAGCACAGAGGCATTTGCAAAAATTAACATCTCTCTCTCAGCTGGCAGGTAACATCAAAGGACCCTAGAAAAGTACAAAAATGAAGCAAGTGCAATAATCTTCAGTACAGTCAAACTCAAGTAGCTCATGAGCTAATACTTACGGAGGTGTCACTCCTTTTGGGAGGCCTAACGCGTTGACAGAAATGGGTGGTGGCTGGGATGGCAGCATGGAGCTGAGAAAAGCTGCTGGCGACTGGCCGGAATTAGGAAATCTAGGAGTTGGAGACAGGCTGTGGGAAGGTGAAGAAAGTGAAGGAAGAGGAGGAGGTGGAGGAGGTGGAAGTGGAAAGGAATCACACACTGGATATGTCGTGGTTGGACTAAAGACAGGTGGAGGCGGAGGGGGAGGGGATGGAGAAGAAGGAGACCATCCATACTCCCCTTCTGGAGCAAACTGCTGAGAGAAAGGGGGAACAGGCACTCTCCCAAACTGTTTTTGAGAAGCAGTTGGAGACATAGGAGAAGGAAGGCTGGATGTAGATGATCCTGAAGAAGGAGTCACATAACCTGAAGCAGGGCTGATGTTCTGAGCGGCAATGAACTGCTTAGGCCGAGCGTAGTTGAAGGAGCTGGAAGACTGCATGGTTGGGGAAGTATGAGAGTTGAGAATACTCATTGGCACAGGAGAAATAACAGACTGGCTGGACTCAAGCTCCTGGAAGGAGGGGGGAGGAGGAAAGGAAGGAGATGAGGGAAAGTGCTGATGGTGCTCAGGTTGCTGTTGGTGACGATACCACTGGCCACTTTCTTGTTCCAGACGAATTTGGTTCTGCAGCTGCTGTATTTTTATAGGGTCCCTGTAGGAAGGAAAAATAGACAAAAAGATGATCAGACATGCAGTGCTGGTTGGAAGGAGGTAAAAATTCCACTGAGCTACGGTCTAGGAGAGTCAGAAGCCAGGGAAAGTTCAAAGCATTTGCATATCTTGAATATCACTATTTTTTCAGAGCTAAAACATTGTTACGAAAGTCGTTTTTTTTCAGCTCAAGATAGGGAAAAAATTATATGCATAATAGAAGTCAACAGAACTTTCAATGCTTAAAAAAAGGTACATTATAAGACAATTTGAAGACATTTAGCATATTTTAAAAGAGTGACCCAGATAACGTAAGCAATGATAAAAATGTCCATGATCTTAAGAAGGTTTCTTTTCATTTCTTGTCTATTTCATTTTATGGCCCAGTTCCCATAATAAGCCTCAGATATTTACTACCCAGTGACAGCTTCGGCCTCGATTTCTGCTGTAGCCTATGTGTGCACATCAGACAAACCTAATTACTGTCATACTTTTAATGAGTTACTTGGAGACAAGGGACTGACTTCTATGTTAGAACCGTCCACGTCTCTGTAGATGAGCAAAGGAGACTTCCAGGAAACATTTGTAACCTAAGGAAATGGTATACTGAGTTTCCTCATGTATTTAGTCCCACGTTTTTTTCCAAGTTTTATTCTTGACTGTAGGTTCTGAGGTATATCTTCGTAGGTACTGAATACAGCTCTAAGGAATTGCTAACTGCAGTACTATCAGCTCACATGGAAATGAGATTTTCCTTTAAAAAAAAGCAGACATTCATGAGCAGAACAATAAAGACTAAAAAACCAACATGCAGAAGAACTCAAAACTGTTAATTAAGTAAAAAAATAATAAAAAAAATGCAATGTCTTCAGCAGTGAAGCAAACCAGAGCATGCATCGGCTTTCTGTCCACAATACAGTTGTTTGAATGACATTGTGACCTTCCTATTAATTGCTCCTTTATAAACCAAGAGACAGGAACATTAAAGAGACTGTAGCAGTCTATTTTGCACTCCTATCACTACAGGAGAACAGCAGTTAATGTAAGTAAGGTCCCTATGAAAACGGAGATCAGGCTTAACTGTGTGGTCTCTCATCTTCAAATTCATCAGACTGACTTGCTTAAAAATTGTCATGTTCCAGCTGGAAATCATAACTTTATCTCAATGCTCCAGATGTCTACGAAGCTTCAGCATATGCACATATACCTTTTCTGTATATTTCATATATAAATACTTTATTATATACAAGTGTGTCATTGTTTATATATAATTTAGGTCATTTAAGCAGAAATTCTAGAAGCTGTCTGCTTAATGCATGGCATATGAATGTATGATTCTGGTACAACAATATACTTTTGTTGGTAGCAACAAAATTGGAAATGATACTATCATATTTTCCATTCTAAGATTAATTTTGATATTCTAAACATCCAGATTTCCCAGAAAATGTTTTCTGACAATAATTCTGCTTATGATCTCAGGCCAAAGGAGATTGTTTAGATAAAACAGGGGACTGAGATTGTTTAGGACAGAAAACTGAAAAATCAGTTCTTTAACAGTTGTTTTTTTCCCTTTTTTTTTTTTTGTAATAAAGATGGATCATTCTAACTATGTTATCTCACCAACAATACATATTTCAGTACTTAAAAAGAGATTAAATTTTTCTGTTTCTTTTTAATTGAATCAGCAACAAGAATATCAAAATGTTGCAGGTCACTTGTAGATTTTATACATCTTTTATACTACTTTATACTTTTTTTGATGTTCACAATAGCGACTCTAAATCCCTACCAGTTCAACTTGTCATTCCATAGGGCACGGGTTGAACCTTAGTCTTCAGTTCTTACTGAACTACGTAAGAATCTCCTTTCCCTATATGGGCTAAAGCAACACAAAGTTTTTCTCTTAGCTCCCATCACCATTTGACTCTTGGCTGATGACAGAAATACTTGATGTCACCTCTGACTGAGGAAAGTCTTGTAAGACTACTAATTTCAGCTCATTCTGTTTCTTTAGTCTGACTATTTGCAGACCTACTGTCCAATGCTTCAAAAATTATTTTAAAATAATACCTTCTTTCTCTTCCATCATACCCACCCTACCTCCCAATAATTTTTTGATTCATTACAGAGAGGCTAAGGTTAAAAAAAAAAACGGGAGGAAATTTCATACTGTAAATGCTGTGTTGAATATAGAAGCAATTTAGCTGTCTCCAACACTTCTGTTTACCCAACATATGCTAAAAGCAAGTCAGAGTGTCTTGTCTTGGGACTTTTTAATTTTCATTGCCAAGTCACATGGCTATGTGCCCAGCCAACAGCACAACACAAATGACCATCTATGGCCCTGTCAATGGTAAGCACACTACTACAGTGTCTGCCACTGAACTGCTGCTGTACCAATCTGGGCAGCAGTAAAGACCAGATTCAGAGTATGACTAGAAAAGGTCGGCAGGCAAACATGAGGTTCCTCTGCTCTCACACTAAGCTTGCCTTGAGGCCACAAGCATATACATGCCTGTAAGTTAGGGTTTATTGGCTCAGGACAGCACTAATTCCATTCGCAAAGCCTTTTATCAGCTTAGAGTCCAGACAAAGCAAGTGCATGTCTGCTTGAAAAATAACACGCAGACATACTTGTTATCATGTCAGTCCACACAGCAAAAAAATAAAGACCTTCTTAAAGCAAATTTTCATTCCAGTGGTAGAAAAGCACAATCCTCGTTTGCAAAGGAAGGAGTGTTCTGCACCTGGTAAGCTATTCTTTTAACAGAAGATGCTGCCCTACACTTATTAATTTCTTGAGCAGATATATCCTAGGGATGTGTCATTATGAAGAAGGAAAAAAAAAAGAAAAAGAAAAGAATAATCAATTCACAAGTGTTACTTTGCAATGACACTTACAGTAGTGGAAGTTCTGCATAGGTAGATCACTGAAACACTGCTGTGCCATGGACATAGAGGGGCCCAGAAGGCAAAATTACACTACGGAATCAGTCTGTTATGTTGCCCTCATCAGCAATGAAACAAAGATAATTTAAAACAAAAAAAAAAAAGCTCAAGTTTGGATGAGATTACAGGAAAAATTAGTTTAATTATAATTACACCCTCTTTCCAATTAGCTGAAATATGTTTTGCGTTCCAAGTGTTTTAAAGGGCACACATGCTTTCAGGGAACACATCAAGCTTGTTTAAACAACAGTGAATAAAACTTATTTTCTCATGTGGATTTTTCAATTTTGCCAAATAATTATAACAACATAAGAATGAACAGTTAAAGTATTTTTTTTTTAATTCAATCAGTTAATGGCAGAAGAAAGTAACAAAAAATCATAACTAGGGTAAAGCAAATATTGAGAAATTTCAGGAAGTCACTGAAAAGCAGACTGAGTAGTATATATATATTCTTAAAAGGCCTGCTTCCATAATTGTGATTATCTTCAGTACCAAGTATTCTTACCCAAGACTTTTATATGTTTTCAGATGTTCCCATAGATATGCTAAAACAGTTAAAGAAATGCAAAAAGTAAAGCAGGAAAATTTTAACTGAAGCAGACATTAGTTGCAACAGAAGGAAAAAATGGCATTTATGCAGTTATTTACAGTCCAAACACGTATAGATTTGCTGTTCGCAATACTTAATGTTTTCTTATCAGCTACTAGACGGGGAAGGCACAGCCTTTTCACCTTCAGTTATAAGTTTGTCTCCATTTTTTTCACTTGCTATACATTTTTAACTGTGCAAAGAGATTGCAGACTGAGGAGGAGGAGGAGAAAAACTCAGTTTGTTCAGCAGTTAAGAATGAGGACTTGTGTTTGCATCACTTAGCAACATCCAGTGCAAGAGGATGTGATAGTAAATGGAAGTTACTCCTGGAGCAGTGTTTCTCTACACAATGTCAGTCTCTTCCTTTTCTTTATAATATTAAATATTGAAGAGTTAGAATTAATTCTAGGTATTTCTATACTGCCTATATAGGAATTTCCTAACACGCAGGTGAATAGCAAGATGCAATTATTACACTTTCCCAAGTATTTCTGCAACCTTGCTTTCCTCTCTGTCCTCTCTCAGAACTCACAACTGAAGGACGATACAGCAACTAATACATACTTAATTAATTTATTGGCTAACTTCATGGAAATATGCACTTCCAAAATTTTTGGGAATTGAAAACGAGAATATAAAATCCATCAGGAAAGTCAGAGTTTCTCTTGCCATTATAGAAGACAGTGAATCTCCTCTTACAGTGTCAAGAACTACAGTATTCACATCAACCTAAGTACTACAGGAAGCTCACTACACGTGTCAGGGATTTATGCATTTCCTCAAAGCCAATACAACTACATGAGAACGATGGCAAATGCAAAAGAGCAAGGAGCTTCGTGTATCATAAAAAAATCTTTCCTATATAAGATTTTAATTCTAGGAAGCTAGACTCCAATTTAAAATCTGCAGTGTACTACTATTAGCACTAGAGAGGAAATATTTCAGACAAAAGAGAGGTAGTACAATAAGGAGACTTGAACTGATTTTACAGTTCTATCACTGTGATCTTGAGCAAGTCACTTTTCTATATGGACCTTAATTGTCATAGTTTTGAAGTGGCTTATATGAACTTTTTGATATTGTTATTAGACACCTGGACATCTACTGCTAGCAGTTCACTACTAACATTTTTATTACTAACCCACAGGTGCGACGTGGCAAAGTGCGCTATCTGCTAATACAAACAGAGATTCTGGCTTTTTGGACTTTAAGCTTAATCACAGAAAAATTGTCTCATTAAAATTTTATTCAAACTAATGCTCACAGTGGTGCAGATATACATAACAATGTTTTTGAACAGTACTGTCTGTAAAGGCTGTGCTTTCTAGAGATTTTGCAACGGAGGGTCACAAACCATGCTGACTACAGTAAACTGAAGAAACAGTCATTTTGCGCTGCTCTCTCAAACGTGCCATTCTCCTCGGCTGCCAGATCATGTATATAATGTTCACTGGCAGCATTAGCCATATGCAAAAATGTCTAAAGCCTAGCTTTAACAAACTGCCAGAAGCAGTAGTTGGCCATGGTCTTAACCACTTGTGTCAAAGCATTAGCAAACCATGCTTGCTCTTGATGACAGTGAAAGGTTTGCCATGTGCAGGGAGATAGTGACTGTTGAGGGGGGCCACTCGCTGATAGAAGCAGAAGGAGCAAGCTTGACTTGTCAGTGCCTGCCCTCTCCACCTTTCCTGATTTCCAGCCTGGTTTCTGTTCCTCTCTTATTCCATTGCAGCTCGCAGTGCAGTCTGGCTCTATGTCTCCCCTCTTCTTTCACACTGGAACAGCTAAGTCAAAAAACTACGCAAAAGTGCTAAACAACAGCGTGAGCTAAATTAGCCTTCTCATAGCATTTCATAGATGGACATTCAAGAAATATTACAAGACTTAAAGTTGAAACCACCCCTGTGCTCAGTGGAAATAGCAGGCCAGGTGACTGGAAAGCAGTTGTGTTAGCGACCTCAGCATTCTTCCTAAAAAAACGGCCTGGCTTGGCCCACGGAACAGCCGGTAACAGGCAGGTTGGCTGGAAAGTCTGCTTCTGCGATTGTCACAAAGCAGAGCCCTATCAACAGTAGTATTTTGCTCTTCTACCGCAAAAAAGGTTTTCAGAAAGAAGTGCAAATGGTTTGCTGATTGATCAAGAGACTTAGACAAAAGTGCAAAACTATGCAGGGAATAAACTTCAGGTGAGGTTTTGGGCCTGCACTGCTTGTCAGAGCAGTTGCACACACAGGTTCAGTTCTGAGCACCTGGAACTTGCTCGGCAAGATGATGCCTTTTGTGAGAAACATTTGAAAATAGACGTTCAAAGGAAAGACTAGATGCATTAGGTTTTTTGGTGGGTAATTACAGAATATTATGTTTTTAAAAGCAAAACACTGATTGTATGAGAAAAGAGAGGATAGAGATTATCAGAATCTTCTCTAAGGATGCCAGCAAATATAGCGTATTTTAAGGGTAACAGTTACTCAAGGATTCATGTTCTGAGGTGTGTACTTGATTCAGATTATAATAGGCCGATTGATCTTTTTATCCCATTTTAATTTTTGTTTTCTTCCTGACACCTTCTTTGTATCATGTTATATTGAAAATTAACAGAGCAGTCCTTGACTTTGAGAACAAAACAGGTAGCAACCACCATTAGGAACTGAAATCCAAGCCCAGGCCAAGGGCTTGGACGCAGTGCTATGGAACAGGGGAGGTGCAGGAGATACAGAGATGTACAACCATCTACCTAAGTCTCAAAAGGAACCGGTTATTGGATTGCAGAGTACATGACAGCAGATGGCATTTTTAGGGTGCAAATAAATCTTTCGTATTGCAAGGTCTCTGTCAGGCTTATTCACCAGTATTAGGGTATGTACCAGCTTTACGCTTATCTTACATCTCTGGGTTTGTGAAAAACATTAAGGTTCTTTACCTTGAGGAACAATGGAAGCACCCTACTATTTATAGTGTAATCATCAGCTCCTTCAGGTCTGGTTTTTTATGTCCTTAAGAAAGAGATGGCTTTTTCTCTGCCTAGGTCGGTAGGGCTGTCTATGCTAAGGAATGATAATGGGAAGCAACTGAACTGATCTGACTGAGCTGACTGAACTTGGTGGTGCTGGCTTTGTTGTTTTCGCTGTATGTTCACAGTTCATGATACTGCTTGAGAACTGCCACTTGATACTGTTTGTTCCACCCAGTCCTGGCATCCAAAGTGATCTAGAGGTATAACCTGCTCTGCGTACCTTTTAAATGCAAAAACCTCTTATGGAAGCCACTTACACCCAGACTGTCTGTCTTGGGGGAAGGTTTCTCCAAGGGTGGGGGCCTGCTGTCCAAGCCTTGACAGGAATCAGTCATACACAAAATTAACTCTATCCAGGTAGTGTCTACCACGAAGTGTGGTAAGGGCATTCAAGTTTATTCAGTGTTTTACAACACAGTATATGAAATAGACTGAAATCAACCACCATGGATAAAGAACCATGACTAAATACATTTTTCTATATTATAACTTTTTGTATTTCCTGGTTTTGGTCCTCCCTGGTCCTCCCTCATCATCCTAACAAAAGAAAAGGAGCAAATGAAAAGCAGACAAAGAAAAGCAACTTTTGTTTGAAAGAAAGTCCTATGTATCATGTATGAAAACACAATGGGCTCACTTCTGCCCCAAGTCATTCCTGAGTGGAAGCAGACCTACCCCTTCACATCCTTCCAGTAAACTGCCCTTTGAGGAACAGATGGTGCAGTTTGACAGAAATATACCAGACATACCTCTGAAAGTACAGGAACATTTTGAATGAAAATAATCAGAATTAACCACAACTTAAAAAGCTTGAGCTAGTTTTCTAAAGTAAGATTTGAAACTAATGCCAGAAAACCTTTGTATTTGTATTTTGGGGTAACAATTACTCATCTCCATGAAATCTACATTTTGAAGAACTTCTAACTCAAGACTAGTGTTTCACAGTCATGTCAGAGCTCTACAAAAGAGCAACTGGTCTATGTGTTTGCTTCTTTAATGCACCACTGCGGTGTATTGTGAGGCAAGGGTGTTCTCAGGTAATGCTGACTTCAATGTCAGTAAATATCTATGTTTAGATGTATTTCTTTATGTATTTAGATATGTATACATATATATATAGATATAGATATTTATACAATAAAATCTAGGATGGAATATTTTACATTACAATTTATTAGCATAAGAATGTACTAAAATCCAGTTGTACCACTCTAGCTCCTTGGCAGCCAGTTGGGTAGCTGGTAGGCAGAGAAGGAATGGAGAATTGGAAGTGTGGGGAGCATGTGTGGTTCCCTTACCAGATAAGGCTCACCATGCTTCCGCATCTGGTAGCTGGCACAGCAGACTCACCAGGTAAAGCTAGCTCTTGAATACACTGTTTAATTTGCTTTCTACAACCACCACATTTTGTGTTTTACTGGTATAAATAGTACTGTTGAAAATTAATAATTTTCTAAACTTCTTCTAACAGTTACTATTTTGGAGACTGAAATGCACATATCAGCTCATGTAAAATTTGACAGTAGTCACTGATAAGTGGAATTGTCCTCTGATAAAATTCCTAATATAGAGTTTTCTACCAGATCTATCAATGCTTAAGAGTTGTTAAAAATGAAAACACCAACTTAAGCTAGCACAGAATGAATTAACAGTTGTACTGAAAGGAAATACTCAGAATACAAAGGCAATCTGAACTAAATTGTGTCCACTGAAGGAATATTTACTCAATTTCAGAAATGTTAGAAATGCTTTGAAAACAAACAAACAAAAAAACAAAAACCACCAAACCAAACCAACCAACCAAGAAAAAAAAACACCTGCAAAGCATTCAAGACTTGGACAGCACTCAGGCTGTATTTACCCAAGCCTTAAGCTCCCTGATGCTGAACAGTCCCTTATCTTGTGAGAAATAAACGTGGACTGTTTTAAAACCTACAAGGGTTCACATTTATGTAAGAGTGGAATTACCAGTTAAAACAAAAACTGGGGAAGGCCAGGGGAGGGAGAGAGGAGGAAAAACAAAAACCAGCACCAGTTTGGGTTCTACCCTGCAAATATTCAGAGATATTTTTTGTCTATGCTGACAGATTTCAAGGAGGATGCAGGTTACAATTTAATCATTGTGTTAAATATCTAGAGAGCTGTAACTAGGAACCATTTCCACCCTTATAACATTTTTATTACCTGCCCTTCAAAACTTAACAAATTGAAAATGCAGATTCATGACAAATAGTATTTTCCTTATTTCATGTTAATATACAGCAGTGTTTATAGTTATGTAATTTCACTGTACCCTAGCGTATTCTATAATCGGCATGGTTTAAGACCTGACACAGGTACCATAGTATGAGCATACTATGAAACTAAGCTTGACTCTTCATCAGAGAAACTTCATATATGCAGAAGATAGACGTAAAATATCTGCATCATATCTGGATCATTTGTGAACTCTCCTGTAAGGAAATCCTGCTGTTATTTGGCTGTTAAAAGCCTATCTATCCCCAAAAGAGTTGTACCAGTGCCCATTTTCCATTATTGTTTGATTATCTGTCAAAGACATCAAGGTAATTTCTGTTCTAAGGAAACCAACAGTAGTGATAGTGCCAGTATTTAGCGAACACAAGGCGGCTCCAAGCAATTCTTTTGGAGACAGGAACCATTTTTCATATCTCTATAATACTGCAGGGACATTTTCAAAACATGCACCAGTAAGATAACACATTTACCCTGGGTACAGAAAGAGAGGAAACTGTGCTCTTGTGCGCACTCATTGTTCCAAAAAGTCATAAAAACACAATACAGCTTCAGTAAAAATGCTAAACTTCATATCTCTGTCAGGCTTAGACCATAAGAATTAGTCTGGAAGTCAAAAATCTGTCTGGCTTGGTAATTCAATATTGTTACGTAAACTACTGCATGAAATATCTGGTGATGGAAGTAACAGTTGAAAAATAACACAGGTAGCAAGGCTTACTGATAAAGGAAGCAGAAAGCCTTTGTTATTAAGAGGTAAATTAGTAATAAGGCATTAATGAGGCATTAATAGCAACACAAGTCCCAATCTGCAGCTCAATTTACCCGAACAGTAGGAAGTCATGACTTGAAATGCAGGAATGAATTAGCCTGCAAATGCACAAACAGGTCTTCTAGCTCTAATTGTGCCATACCACATAGAAGGTTATATTCTGTGCTTACTGGTATATATCCAAAGCAAGTATGAAAAAAATAAAGTAAAAATGAAGTTTCAAAAACTGCACTAACCTAAAACTGAAAATGAACTGAAGACAGACTACCATTCCTCCTCTTCTAGATGCAGTATTATACATTTTCTCAGTGCTGCCCAGTACATTCACGTTTTTTGTTGGTGGTGGTCGTTTTGTTTTTTAATTTTATATATTTGATTAATGAGAATCTCTA
The DNA here is from genome assembly GCA_013399475.1 of Chauna torquata. Taxonomy (NCBI): domain Eukaryota; kingdom Metazoa; phylum Chordata; class Aves; order Anseriformes; family Anhimidae; genus Chauna; species Chauna torquata. The sequence continues at coordinate 190,926 of VXAL01011043.1, forward strand.
CAAATCATGAGTATTGGCCTCCAAAGTTAGGAGATTAATTTATTTTTATGCCCACCCATCAACAGTTACAGTGGGCTTAAAACTGAACCTCCATACTTTCAGTACCTGTCAAGTATCTGTTCCTTGGGTTACATGGAAAGACAACTGGTTTGTAGTACTGAAACAGCTACTTTGGGGAATCATAATGAACATGTTATTAAAAAGAAAAACAAAACAAAACAAAACAAACAAACAAAAAAGAAGAGTAGCTACCAGATGCCTGATACAACAAGAGCACACACTTGCTGTCAATTGTGGTTTTGGGAAAATGAAAACTACATTTTAAAACTACTTGAAGAAATAAAGGTTGTTTTAGAGCCTAAATTCCAGGGCCTCTTACCAGCCATTTTGTATTCACAAAGAAAAACAGTTTTGGCATTTAAGGTCACTGCTTCATGCAAATCTGAGTTATTACCAGCTGACACATCTGTATAGTTTTACTGAAACTCGCTGGAGGTATCCTATTCTTAAAATACCATATGAAAAGGAACCACTGGAAAGAAAATCAATGCATAAAAAACAGTATGGTTTTTATATGAAATAAATGTATGCTTCTGAGATTCTCCCACTATGAGAATATAACACCCTTTGGGTGTCAGCACTATCTTTATATCACGAAGTTCTACTATTATACCATTCCTGCTAAAGTCCTTCCGTACACACAAAAAAAACCCCATAACCAACATACACCAAGTTTTATGGCAGGAAGTAACAGCAACTACTGAAGACAGTAATAACCTTTCAGCTTGGTTCTCAAGAGCGTTGGAAAATGAAAATAACGCTACAACATTACTCACAACTTTTGTGTCATTTATTCAATGAATGTAATCCTAATGCAATTATATCTTATGCAAGATCCAGGGAAGGACTCTAAATCCCTGTCACGCAATTTAGGTTGGTAATCTTAATGAAAGTTAACAGCAATGAAAAAAAAAAAAAAAGAGAACTTAAAAGGATGAACAATCATGCAGTCACTCTACATGCTGCAAACCTCCTAGAGTATCTCAGTTACTGCCCTATTAGCGATTGGTATAATCCAGAGACACCTGAAGATCTATCGGGAGAACTTTTCCTTACAGATGCCCTCTTAGCCTTTTAAAAGCCCTGGTGAAGCCTATCCGGTGCACGAACTGGAGAAACAGCAGACTTTCATTGCCTCCCTGCCATCGTTCCCTGGCACCTGAAACAGGCAACAAATTCCTGTCCCCTACATGTTACCTAGCTGCTTGGTTCCAGCTGGAGCTAAGAGTTTGTTCAGGCAGGGACAACCTGCCTGAGCTTTCTTCCACAAACAGGTGAGTTGAAATACAAAGCTCTGGTTAAGTGAATTATTCACTTTATTGGAAAGAATCTGAATACAATAAATACCTCAAGCATTCTCAGTGTCTGCATGCATTGCAGCATGGCACATAAATCCTTCTGCAAAGAGCTGGCAAATGATCAATCTATTCATGCCCAACAGATTCTTTGTGGGCCACAGTAGTCACAGAGCAAAAGGAAAACTCCAGCCCACACTGGCAAAAGAGCAGCAACAGAGTATCTCAGTAAAATGAGAACACTCAACAGTGTGGCAAGACGGACCTTATGGCAGCTACAGCATTTAGAAGACCAAAGAGAACTCTTTGTAGACTTGGCTACAACTGTATGCATAACTTGATCTGCTCATATAGACCGATAGCAGCTTTTTGGTTTATCACATTTTTTCCCTATCAGCAACATGCATCAGCTTCAGTGATATCTGCCTGATGAATACTTCTATGACCTATTTTGCAGCAAGAATAATGTTTTAAGATATGGATATCCACTCAAGTTGATGGATTTATTCTGAAAATAAAATACAGTTTACAGAACACTATCACTCATCTAGCCAGATGTGTCCTTTCAGGAGTGTGAGGTTTTTTGTTTATTTTTAGAGGCATCTTCCCCAGTGTGTAATAGAGAGGAGAAAAATGGTAAGTCTCAAAATGTTGCAAAAGCACCCTTAACTATGCTGAGCTCGTTACAATCGCTTGATAAACTTAATTATAATTAAGATGTCTTAGGCAAATCCTAAGGACAAAGAAGACTTACAGCCTTACTCCACGACTGAACACTGCACCTCACTGTAACTTCCTCATTGCTTGTTACAAAATAAAAAGCGAACACCTATCAGCAGAATTACTGAGCAAAGGCAAAGATGATACACAGTGCACAGATGCCACTGCGGTCAAGATAACTTTTTAAATATTCAGAATTTCCTCTGCTCCTGAACAGATTGAACAGACCTGACCATTATCTATTATCACAAAGAGAAGCGATTATCTTGACATAACACACATTTGGACACAGATGCTCAAGCTGAATTAACTTCTTGTGTTGACAACACATCACTTTAAATAGTATTTTCCTGGTAAATACATGAAGTGATTTTACAGTGTGAATTTAATTTCTTCTTCAACTGCTAGCTGTACACTGCATTGTGCTAAAAAGTTTAAAAGGAATACTTCACATATAAATGACAGGGCATATAGTTGCTTTTATACTTTTGAGTGAGAACACATTCCATAAAGAAGATTCATTTCAAAGGCTATTTATTTCTTAATTTATCAAGTAACCTTGTTTATGGAAGACTTATACAGTACAAACTTCTTCCCTGAATTAAGCTGTGCCTTACATGATGTATAATTCCACACAAAAGAAGGAATTGTACAGGTAAATCATGTAGTGATAAACATCTTTTATGGCCAAATATTGCGTTAGTGATGCCAAATGGCTGGACCCTTCTCTAAAACCATTTTGAATCTTGCTTAGTCTTCTTACCAATCAGCCTTCTTACCCAGAGAAAATAAGAGAAAGAACCTAGTTTTATTTTGCCAAATAAAATAGTAACCAATATGATGAGTACCCTAAAACAAGAAACTACATAGACTGGCACTTCTCCTAAGAGGACAGTAAGGACACATCTGTATTTCTGTTTTAGCTTGGGTCAGAAATGTGCTTTTGAAGCAAATCTCCTACCTGTCCCCATTTACTTGTTCTCCAGTTCAAATCCCAGAGAAGACTCACAAGAAGGTGAAGTGATTTTCTGCCAGATTAAACTAATATAGCATCCTCCAGCCACCACGGGGCGTTCAGTCCCTGGGAACACACTGCAGCTAGTCCAAACTGGAACAACAAAAGCCTTGAAATGTGTAAAGCAGATATCATGCCCTCTGCATCAGCTTTTTCACCTTACAGAACCACTCTTGCATCGGTGTACTAATTGCTAATGTAGGCATATACATACACAGCAGATGTATAAACTAGCATGAGGTATCTAGCCAAGTCATGCAACCTAGAAGGCATTTAAAAGTAAGTATGCTTACCACAAGAGGTTCTGGCTTTATATTTTGCGTAAGTCTCAATTTCTGGGAAGTCAAATACAAGTTTTGCTAACCAAATATGCTGAAAATCAATCTCTATAGCTAACTTATGGGTTTTCTTCAAAAATGTTTAAGTGTATAGAATATTGACATATAATATATTTTAAAATAGAGTACAATGCATACTATGTAACATTTGCATATTCAGAGTCAATGTATGGGCCCATCCTAGACAGTGATTTTACTATTCTATACACCATAGTATGAATTTTACTATTTATTTGCCTGCAGCTGACCTCCAGAATTCAATTAATTCCACTCCTTCATCTGACCTGCAGTAAAAACTTCCAAGATGCAACAAATATGTCTTGTTTCATCTTCAGTTGGATCACAGGGTAGTTTATAAAAAGGTATTTACAAAGGGAAAAGTATTCTTCAAGGTTTAAACCCATTTTGTCTCACAGTTGTGAAGGATGACTCTCTCTTTGTAAAGTCGTTATTCTGATCACTCTTGCCCCTTCCTAGACAGGAACTGATCACTCTGAGAGAAATATTGGCCCAGACAGACCACATGTCTGACTGAATGTCCCAAGTTAGAGTTTCCTATGTTTATTTATTAAAAACATTTCTATGTTAAAATGAATACTCAGAAATAGATGATGAGAAAAGTGGTTTATCTATTCCTACAGTGAAAATCAATTTATTTTGCCTTGATAAACAGCATTTTATGTTTTGTCACTGCCAAAAAAAGTTTTTACATTGAATAGTTAGTAGAGTAACTTCTTAAGAGTGCACAATATATATAAATTGTTTCCTTAACATAACTTAGAGTACTTAGATTATATTTGGAAACTACTGGTAAATCACTATTAGTTAAAGTGAATTTTAAAAAAAAAAAAGGTGCTTTGATTCCATTATTGTGTTTTTATTAAGTGCTAGTAAGATGTAAAAGTAGTAACACATGTTTCATACTGAAGTCAACACTACATATGTAGATCTCTTACTCTTTAAATATCACAACTTGGACTCTACCTCACAAGTAGCTGAGATAGAGAAAAGAAAAATCCTACATGGCTATGATTTAATAAACAACCTATAGCTCCATAATGAAAATGCAATTTTGGAGTTAAATTACTTCAAAGAGAGGAATTTTGACAACACCAAAATTGGTAGCACTACAGTTAGCATCAGTGTGGATCATAACGTTCTTCCTGCATGAACTATGAGATTCCACACGATCCTCTGTTCCTCTCAGCAATACTTGGATCATGGTATAATGCTGGTCTGTCTTAACTTTTTCTCCTCTCTGACCTCCCTTTCTCTAATTGCAGCCTNACAAGGCCTTCTTTTTAAAAATGGGGAAATAAACTTTGCTAAGCAAGAACTGATAGCACTTAATTCTTGCTGTACACAGTCCAGGCAATACTTCACACATTAGTTATGTCTGATCTTCTACACGAGGGAGAACTTTGGTCCTCAAGAGCCCAATACTAGAAACGGCATCTCATGATCCAAGGCTTTTTGTTTTGTTTAAACTTGTCTTACATTTAAAAGCTGATATTTGAAATTAAGTGGAATCTGTAAGGCAAAAGGCCCGGCTTGATTAACATGCTTCATAATTGCAGGAAATGTTTTTTGACCCTTAGTTGACTCAAAATTTTTTCTCATGATTATTTAGCAGCATGATCTACTTCCCTAATGAATCATTCAGAATGAATGAGAAGAGATCCTCATATTTGGAAACAGCAAAAGAATCTTGCAATCATTTTGAAATCTTCTATATATTAAATAGCTTTATATTTTCAAAACAAGCTCCAGATGTGTAGAAGAATTACACTTGAATTGTTATAGGCCTAGAAGATCATTTACCTTTTCTTTCTGGCCTTGGAGCACTTCAGTTTGCTGTCATATTGCTCTGATTCTTCTACTTGAAAGGAGA
>VXAL01011043.1:205520-218757 GCA_013399475.1 Chauna torquata
GGCATGGAATTTTATTGAGAGCATAATTTATTTAGGCACTGTCACACACACAAAAATGTATTTACCACAGTACAAAAAGTCAGGGTAGGTCATTTTGTCCTCTGTATTTTCTAGAGAGGTTTGAGAGGAGTTCACTGAGTGGCTCCTACAGATTTTAGCGGCAGCTAGGCAGCATTCGATCTTCGAAAACTTACAGTAAACGTTGCCATGTTTCCAGCAATGACACACAGGAGTGAAAATGACAATCAAGCAAAGGTACATGGCAAATAAATGGAAGATAGAGTACAGCATTCACTGTGAATGCTCTCATTCAGGAAACACGTGGTCTTAAGATACCACGGATTCTATATCCCCTGTACTCAGTAAGACATCCCCAAATACTTCTGTCTGTCCTTTTCCATCCTTTCACATCCAGTTCTGATGGCACAGTGGTTTACGACCCTTACAGCAGAAGGGCCAAGGGAAATAAAAGTTGAAAAGTGGGTGGGTTGTTCTTTTGTTTGATTGGTTAGTTGGTGGTTGGTTTTTTTTTGTTGCTGGTTTTTTTTTTTTTTTTGATTGTTTGTTTCCCTTCCAAAGCAGGGTTTGTGAAGCCATACCTTTAGTATGCAATTGCAAAGGATAAGAAAGAACTTCTGTGTCCACTTTACTTCTGAATGACAGCATCCAAACAAGATCCTTAACTCACACACATTTGTAATGCAACTGCCCTAAAATTACTGTAGTCTTTAACGTAAATAAAGCCAAAGTTTAAGTTACAACAGAGAGAAGCAATTTTAAACTGGTTAGAGTGGACGATAAATAACTGGAGTAAATTTCCCCTCCATCGTTGGAACAATCTAAAGATTTCAAATGGAAAGTACTTCTGCAACATTAACACGCTCTCTCCCAGTACACAGTACAGGCCTTCATGCCACTAAAAAATGACGATGTAACTTCAGACTCAATTGCCTGAATTCACCTGACCACTTTCATCTTTGCTGAACCTTTATTGACTGGTGAATTGGCTCCTTACTAAGCAATTCAATTTTCTTTATTCTAAAACTGTATGCAGAATCATTAGCATCAGACAATGCTCATTTTCTAAAATATCATTTTAGCAGTGGTTCCAGTTAATGCCTACTTTTCACGAAAGGTCAGGGAAAGGAGAGGAATTAAGTTAGACTCCTCTAAACACAGTTTAAAATAATCTGACAGCTGTATTTATCTAACATTAATCAAATCTAAGTTATGATAAGACTTCACTAAAACCTACCGATTAGATGCCACTGTTCCTGCTAAATAAATTGCTGTAATTCTCAATTAAGTTTCAGCTACTGTACTGTGGTGCATTGTCATTTTGGAAACAGAGAAAACATCTGCTAAAATGAGCTGTAATGGAAAAAATTCAGCTGAGAGTCTCCCTTGCTCATCTATCCACCACCACTATTATGCAAGTTTACCTACTATATATAGCAGCCACAAGAGGACCTGATATGCTAGCTGGGCATGTACACATTGTATCTACTATATTTACGTTTTATCATTGAAAAAACAAGCTGCAATAGCTTTCCAAACTTATGTAAATGAATTCAGGAATTCAAACCAGTAACCTATTTGTTCAGACACACAGGTATTCCATTGAAACTACCGGGAGCAATGGTAATTAGTAGCTCTGAAAGTCAGGCAACTTCTGTGTGAATTTAACTTCATTCAAACAAATCTTAAAATTTACATTTGAAAGTTCATCCATGTATTATAAGAACTTGTTTCAAATTTTAGTTCGTGCTTTAGGAATAATTTTTTAGGTGAATTAAGTATCTCAGCAATTTGCCTTTAAATGGCACAGAAATACCTGGAGATGCAAAGGTTTCATATCCAGATCCCCAGTTCAGTCCAATCAGTAGTGACAGAAATGAAAAACATCTGATTAGAATTTGATAGTATGACCGAAGTTAGTCAATCTCCATTCTATCCCCAGAAAAGTTGTTGCAAAATTGTGTTCAATTGAACTTCAATTGCACCGAAATACACAAAATCCTACCAATGCTGTGGAAGATACCTAGACAGCATTTTTCAAGTTTATTCTCTGTACATACACTGTACTATGAAGGGGACGAAAGGAGAAAAAAAAATTTCAAGAGCAAACCAGCTAAACAAATCACTTCAGCTACTGAACATACAGCTTCATTATCTGCAGGACAAAGAGTTAACGTTGCTGTAGCGTTTGTTTTTCCTAAGCAGCACATACACCATAAGGCTAGTGTACTTGACTGCATATGTTGCAGTCTGGTCCCCCTACCATGTAGCCTGGGGAGTCCATCAGAACATGCCACAGCTCCTTCAGCTCACGTGTTTAGGATTTCTCTCAAATGAAACCTGGGCAAATGAGGAATTCCAGTCTTGTTTCAACATCCACCAGCTCTCGAGACTCAGCACCGCGGGTTACACTCCACAGTTCATTCACGCTATATAATGTAGGCACCAGCAAGGACATCAGATATTAATGTACTATGGGATCACATCAGTAGAATTTGTTCATAGCCATGCCTTCGAATGAAAATTGTTGGAATATCACCAAGTTTTCTCCTAAGAACTTCAGAATTTCATATTGTTAGCTAATTCAAGGGGAAAAAAATGACAGTTCTCCCAGTGGATAAGTTCTTTTGCTAAATGACTATGGAAAAGGCAGTAATATGCCGCTTGCAAAGATCCATGCATGTTTATAACACTTCCAATTTCAGGGGCTATTAAACATCTAGCATCTTTTATTGTTCACACTCTCTGACCTTCTTGCTTTATTACTGCTATCTAATGATTTGACCGCCTGAGCTATAGAAAAGATACAAAGATAGCAACTCTTCCCAGTACGCAGAACTGTAGAAGAATTAATGATTTTAAATTAAAATATGAATTCTGCATTGCAAAACTAACACAAGAAGACTGCAAGACAAAACAACTTAAATCTTGAGAAAGTTTACACAATGAAGCCTCAGGAAAAATTGTACTGCTATCAGGCAAGTAAGATTTTAAAATGTCTAGAAATATTCTGTAAACCAGAAGGCATCTCCTTCAATACCAACCAAGTATAATTTAATTGACTTTGGCTTAACAAACACTTGTACTAAGTTTCTGCAGGAGTTTTAGCCTACAGCACTACCGACTACAAATGTTTGTTGCTTTTTCCTCTGTTTTGGACTAGGAAACTAGCAGCAAAGGGATTAGCTGGGCTTGTCTGTGGATGGAATTATGCCAGAACAGATACTTCTACCACAACAGATACTCCTAGCTACTGAGGACTACACACTTATTCCGGACTAAAAACATCCAAATTCAGAGCTAATGAGTTATAACTAATGAAACTTAATACTTGCTACAGACAATTTTTCGAACTTCCTATCATTCCCAGCCAACGCCTGACTTGACACGGACCTATCTGAATACGATGTACAAGGCTAGTGCTTCTGTTTGCTTATGTATCCTTCAGTTTTAGGCCTGTGTGTAAAGTCATTGGCAACAGTAAACGCAATCCTAATTTTACTGGGGAAGAAGAATCCAAACTAGGCATTTATTCATGCCATAGAAAAATCCTACTGTGAAAACAATGAGAATTTGATTACAAAGGCAATTATTCAAGAACACTGGACAATATATACAATCATCACAGCAAAATTATTCGTTTTCTGAAAAAGGAACTGAAATGGTTTCATTAAACCAAAAGCATGACTGTTTATTTTAAACACATGCCCTTGTCCCCACAGCATGCTGATCTGCACATCAGTGTGCAATACTTATATGATAGGAATCTGTACAATGAAAGACCTGATAACAGATAACAAGAATATTATGCACAGTCAGCAATTTACAGAACAACCAATTAATTTAGACCTGAGTGTATAGACCAAGAGCATCCAAGGAAAACTCCCAAACATCGAACTGCTTCTCAGACTGATTAGGGAAATTTTTTTTCAGGAATTTCACGTCCCACATCTTCCAAAAAGCCCTTAATCTAAAGCTGCTTTCCATCACTTCTTACCTGTCGTTCATGCAGCATGCTGCAGCTACCTCTGCCAACTATAAGACACATATGAAAGCTTAAATTACTCCACAAACTTTGCCAGTGGTCAGTGGTTTTAGAAAACCCAGAATTTTCCAATATTAAGGGCAATTAATTGGGGAACTAATCATATTGGTAGCTTCCCTCCTTTTTAAGTGACTCCTATCAAAATCATTTTCAATTTCGGGCAAAACAGTGGACAACCTATAACAAAAGTCTCGAGAAATTTGAGATAATTAAATAGAGGAAGCTTTTGAGAATAATCTCAACAACCAACCACAAAGATTAACATCAGTAATTTGGGAAGCTTGACAGCAGTTTTCTATGATTCTTCCTCTATCACAAAGACCATCAGCGATGACATAGAGACAATTTCCCTTATTCATAAGCACATCAGGTATTATTCAATTACAGCTTTGTAAAGAATTTAATCTCTAAGGCAAGCTGCTTCTGCCTTGTATCACTCACTATATAAGGCCCTGGCATTTTTAAACATTTCCATTAACTAAAAAGGTATAATTCACATGTTTTTACAAATGTCTCCCAAACATCATAGCCTCACTCTAATTAGACAGTCCTCTATTACTTTCTATAACCAACTTTGCTCTGCCAGTACTGGAAACTTTGCAGACACACCAAACCTTTTTGGAAAAAGGGAGGACACTTAGTAAAATACTGTATGTTCCTACAAATTCACTCAACCTCTCCCCCAAACTTTCATCTACTACAGGTCAGTTTCCTGCTTAAATGCATTCCAATTCTATTCTGCTCTGCTCTTTATCAATGAGCTTGTTACTCTAAATATTAGCATTGCAAACAGTTCCTCTAGTTCTGTACACATACAAGAATTCACTCAGTAAACAGGGCCTGTCTTTTGCATTGGTAGGCATTAATGCTTAAAGCACAAACATCTATCTTCTAAATCCAAAAAAGGACATAATATGAGCACAGTATCCTAGCTGCAAGCTGATAATTAGCCTTACTGGCCGATGGAGCTCTTTTGTAAATCATTATAATTAACTGCCCCTAGGTCACTCCTCTCTTCTAGTTACAATCTACCAACACAAAAGTCCAAAGTTTGTATCCAACTTTATGGAGGGTAAAGGAATGTTAACTTTACAAAGTTACAAAAGTACTGTAAAACAGTCTTCAGGAATGTTCAAGTGAAAATGAAATAGTCTTCTGTGGCAGTTTGTAGGAGGAGCAGACTGCACTTAGAAGAGGACGAACACAGAAGTACTTTACTGCTTTCTAGTAAAATCACGCACTAAATCTAGCATTAAAAAATATTAATACTTTTTCCAACTCATACATTTGACCACATTAAGAGCCAAGCCCATAGATAATAATCAGATCCTTCCATGTAAGAAGTGTAGGAATGGCTTGCTTCATCTCAAGACTTGAATAGCAAAAGAATCTGAAATCAACTGACAAATTGTTGATAAATACCCTGATCTATTACTGCAGTCTGCAACAAACAGAACATCCACTACTTGTGCATGTCTTTCTGGAGATCTATACTTCTTAATCCTTCTGCAAACTTGCAGAATCCTTGAGATCGTTTGTGATCAGAAAACTTCCAGTGAGGTGTCACAGACCAGCTGGATACACTGAAGCTTAGACAGGCAATTGCAGAACCCTGGTCCTTCAAAATGACAGCTCACGCTCCAGAATGCATTGCTTCTCTCCTTAAAAGATTTCTCAGAGTTGAAATTAGGTCCTTGATCCCGAGCTAACTGCAATTCATGTGGTCAGGGCTGAACTTCACCACTCCGGGAATGGTTCCACCATATACTGAGCTGCACACCACAGGATGTGCCTTTGACATCAAGACTAATCGAGGGCTGTAGAGAAGGCTCATTTGTTGCTTGCAGCTGGTTGCTGAAGGCAGCCATACAACTGGCGGGAGAGCAAGGGCAACTTGGCAACGAGACCCTGATTTCTGAGACTGCTGCCCATTTTTCTGGGTGTTTCATATGATTCAGGTCAACGTCATTATTCACTTTCCAGGGCATTAACTGGCTTACACTCTTGCTCTCTTTTACCTGTTAGCACGACCACTAAATTTTGAAGGGATGGGAACACAGGAACCTAGAGTTTTAGAAGCAGTAGTTCCTAAAATCTCAGACACACTTCAAGATGCTGTGTTTTATGGGCCAGAGACAAGCATAGAACTAACCTCAGAGTCAGCAGCTGAAAGTTCATTCTTTATTTGAGAAAACGTTAACATACCATTTTGGTTTTATGTTAATATGCACTCTTTGTCTCTCCATCCATGTAGGCAAAAATGCATGCAACGCTCATCTAATTCAGTTGCATATACATGAAAGCAGGCTGTACCCTTTTTATTTTTTTTTTCCCCCCTGAAAGCCCTGTGTCCTTTGAGCACAAAATTTCCTGAAATACAACTTATATTAAGAAGTTCTCTCTCTGCCTCTCTCTCAAGAAGAGGTTTAGAGGGTGTTTTAACATAAAGCAGAAAATGGAAGCAATCATTTTCCAGACATTCCTGATGAACAACTTAAGAAACTGTTAAACAGTTAATAACCTCAAAATCTCTAGCAGAAACTCCAAAAGCCACTAAAGATAAAAGAATGAAAACCACATGTAACGTCCTAGAGACTCATAAGACAACATAATGTACTTTCAATATAGTTTGAACTTCCGTAGTCTCACTTTATAAATTGGATTTCATGTCTGTAGAAACTGACAGAAGAGGTGTCTCTCTTTTTCACATTACATACAGATCTCCAGATTCTTATAATGATATAAAAACTCTGAACATGTATAGGAAATCAAGACTTCCTTCCTAGAACACAGCCAAACAGTATGGCAAACCATTTGGTGCCTCAAAAAATAGGCTATAAGGGTTATATATGAAAGAGTAAACACGCGATTTGGCGAAGGCATTGAACCTAGGCATATGAGAATTAAAATGGATATATGAAAATGATAAGCTAGCTTTAGGAACTGAAAAAACATAGAGTTTGGCCACGTCAGATGAGGAAACGTCTTTTGTGAAAAACAAAACACAGAAGTCTCCGATTCCTCACTGAAAATAATCAGCAGTTTACAGAGCAAAACGTTGGCTTGTCAGTTGAGTAATTTCTGATGAACACTTGTGAAGACCAGGCACACTTTTCATGAAAATGTCCCAAAGGCATCTGTAGCTATGCACTAACACCTCTGTCAGTGTGGATATCAATACTTCCTTTAAATTTTCTTTACCCAATCATGGTTTTAAGCAGCTCAGATTTGCACAAAAGTAAATGGCATCATCTTGCAACAGGCTCACCATCAGTAACACAATACCAACTAATTCATGCTTTCATTAAAATCCCTGAAAGTTTTGACAAGAAACATGGAGTACACACAAATAGTGCATGAAAATACTCGATCCACAAAATATTATGACCACCTGCAGGATTTTCAAAACTTCACTTATACTAAAAAATCACTAGATTTCGGTCACTGCATAATGCAGCCATAAATCAGGGTGCCCTTCAGAAACCTTCAAACGCTGAAAAGAAAGGCTTTATATTTCAGAGCCAAAATAAGTACAATGAGGTGGGCTTGAAGAAATACAGCACCACTGGGTTTTTATGCAAGGAAACTCTCCTTTAATTTGTGCAAAACTTTCTACGTTGCCTTGGTGAATCTGCTCTGCTAGCCAAAGTTGGACTTATTAAAATTGTTTTGCACTTTAATAGCTGCTTCAAACAAATCATCTTCAAGAGTCAGATACACATTTTTACTCATGCTCTGTACGGCGACACACACACATATATTCAAGCACCATTACATACATGTGCACACAGAAACAGACTTGCATCATCTCCTCTCATAAAAAAGATTTTCATTCTTTGAAGTCAGAAACATGCATTTTGCATATATCTGTTTGTACATATGCACACGGTCTTTGAAACTGAACTGAAAGAAACAATTCTGTTTCTAGTGACTACGTCCATACTGCGATTCAGCCTGCACAGAATAATGAATTCAGCCATGGAGTAAAAGTTTAGAAAAGACAATGAAATCCAACTACAAAAAGAACATCACGATCATTTTTAAGGATAAGTCTTCCAAGTTCTGAGTAAGGTGCAAAGATGGGTAGGAGCAAGCCCAACTTAAAGCTTGGCCTAAATACAGCAGGTTGGCTCTCCTGAGAAAACTTGCTGTAACAAATGCAGGTCTTGATTTAAACCAGATTTCTTCATTCAGTGTGGCTAGAGAGCTGGGGTCATGCTTCTTAAATGATTCTATAGCAGAAGAATCATCAGAAGAATCGCTGTTGGACTAGATGATCTCGGAAGGTCCCTTCCAACTGAACAATTCTATTCTAAGAAAAACAAAAAATCAAAATATTCCATAATCTTTTTCTATTCACTATAGCCTAGGCAGGAGCTCACAATGAAGTTTCTCCAGACCACTGGATACTGCGTGCATGCATTTCTTGCTCTCCAAAGTGGATTCTTCATCACAGGAGAAGAATTCTTTTTAAATTTCAATTTAAAAATTAAATCCAGCTGACAGAATCTTCATCTAAATTCAATGCTTTTAAAGCAAAGTTCAGTTACTTTCTTGTAAATGCAAAAATTAAAACAATCCTGCCTCAGACTGGAACAGCAAGGAGCTAAATGCTGATGTTGTAAACTTAATTCCCTATGCTGTCCCCATGATTTACATGTGTGCCTCAGGTACTGTGTTCTGTTAATGTGTACAGTAGCATACAAGGAAAGAATATCACCTTTCACTCTGAATTTGATGGAGTTTGTTAGCTGGTAAAAAGGCTGACATTACTAAAACAGATTTTTGTGTGTTGATCTATTTTTACATTTCAGCCTGGAAAAAAAATGTAATCATGTTGCCAATGAAAACCAAAAATATCTTTTCCTCTACATTTCTGCTGGCTGACACATCATGTCTGCAAATAAGTATCTTTCTCTAGAAAGCTTTCACTTCACAAAAAACCACCAGGACAAATGAAACTGCCATCTTATGAACATGTACCAAAATTTGGACACTTTGGCTATGCAGTATAGCGGCTCCTGACACACAGACGCAACTCTTCAACTGAATAACTCTTCCATATTTTTAAGGCTGAAGTATGAACTCAAGTTCACATCGCCACTTCCTGTCTGAAACACTCTGTAGTGAACCACAGTGTGACGTAAGATTGGGTTCTTCAGAAAGAATCAATTTCTTCTGCTCGTATGTTTTAGAACAGCACGTGTAATATAGATCACTGTCTGAAACTGGTAACAACCAAAATCCTACACCTGTTGCAAGGGGGTGGGGGAGAGGAGCATTTTTTGGAGACAGGCAGGAATAAAATTCCCAGTCTCAGAAGAACGCACTGGGAAGGACTGGAACAAAGTCTGAACAATTGCTACCAAAGGACGGTTTTAGGATAAAGTCATATTCTAAAAGTTAATGTGAGTTAATCAAAGATTTCTTACTCAAACCGCCCCTGGATATGCACACTATGTGGATTCAGATGCTTTTTGGCTCATCTCATGCAGGAGCAACATGCAGAAAAAGGCCTAGCAATAAATTGAGCCCACTGCATTTTGATTTATTTATTTAAATAAACACTGTTTATCTTAAACTCCTTCCCTTTGTGGAAAGGGAAAGTGCTGGGGAGTGCCATACACAATACATCAATTACAATCACTTTCTGCTTCAATAAAGGAAATACAAACTTCCCGTCTTGGCAAACGCTTGAATGTCTTGAGCAGGTGGGAGAATGACCACGTTAAGTGTCTAGACAGCAATGTAGAGGAAAAATATTTCCTAAGTTTCCTATTCGTGTGCTTATCTATAAAGTATACATCATATATGTGAAAAGAGCTGCCTTAATTATTGGTTATCCTTCTACGATACTTATAGTAGCAGAGAGAGCATTCTTTTTTTTTAATTATATGAAATCTGAGATGTTAAATTCTCTGTAAAGCTCCAGGAAGTTCTGACACTTGTGGTCACAAAAGACTTCCCTCTTCACTTTGTGCAGAATAAGAGGTTAAAATGAGTACAGGCATACTAGGACTTGGTTAGTAATTAGGCTGTATATATTCTTCCAAATGTACGTATTACCACTATGAACTCCTTGCTCAGTATTGCTGCTGCAGAGTGGGAGCTTCACTCCAAAGGGTGATGAACGTTACATAATCTCGCACTGAAATGTTATCTGTGGAGAATATGAGAACATTTCCAAGATGGATGATGATTCATGAATACAAAATTCCATATGCATATTTTGATTAAAGAATATTCCCAGGATGAAAGATTTCCAGCCAAAGATTATGTTACCAAGAATATATGGGACTATCAGTTAGTTAAGAAGTTTTACATTACCCTGAAATTTTTATTGGGAAAATAAGCATCTTAGGAACACCAGCTCTCCTCAAGTCAGTAAAGGTCCAGTAGACCCCCAAGTATTAGAACATTTCTTTCTTGGAGAGTAAACAGTAAATGGGAAGGCTTATGACAATAACAGAAAACACTTTGTATGGAAATTATGTAACTAGTAGTACATAAGCTTATCTTCATCTTTCAGACAGACAGTTTCTTCTCTCTGCACCCCATGCTCTTCCCCTATCTACACATTTTCACCTTAGAAACTCAGCTTTTTCAAACAGAACATTTTATCTTCATGTCTTTCGGGTTTAGTGTCCACTGCTATTCATAATCTACAGGAAATGGTGCTATACACACAGAAAAAACCCACATACATGACATCACACAGCTTGATGCTCTACTCTGCTCACAAGCACATGGGTTCGCATTAGTGTTGGCATGAATAAAATCACAAAGCAGCTACTCAGAACAGAGTTGTCTGAGGAATTAATTTGCCATTTGAAGAGTACAATAATTTCCCATCAAATAAGTGATTTTACAAACCACATCAGTTTACTTTGCCCAGTTGAGAATCAGGTAAGGTGAGTCTCTCACCGATCATTTTGAAGCAGAGCAATAGAAAGAAATCCTGTTCAGGAGAGAAAGAAGGAATTCTCCATTTAAGTGGGATGACTAGCATCCCATCCCACAAGTCTGTTCCAGTTAGACTGCTCCCTTTCTCTTCCAATGCCCAAAGCCCAACAGCTGAACATTACTCATCAAATTTACCACTGTGTCCTTACAGAAATGGAGGCATGCTATTCTAACATAGCTAGCATAGTTCTTAGAAATGGCTGCTGCAGTCACACAGACCACAAAGCGGATCACAAAGCTGTAGTCCTGCTCCTATCTGTGGAGAAGTTGGTTTATCCTGCCCTACACAACCATCATAAAAGCTCAAAACATTCTTCGGTGCAGAGCAGAGAATACTGAGTTGCTTTCTTTTGCCTAGAACTGTAGAACTGTCCTTTGCTGTCTAAACTAAACAATAATTGCTTTAGAATAACATTTTGCAAATATTTGTGTGTTCCAATCATCACAGTCTTTGCCAGGAGAAAGCAGTAGTCTTGGGCTAGTCAAAATTAATAGGTCCATAGCAATAAGTGCATGAGCATCCAGCAAGATGAGCTTGATCAGGACATATATAACTGGCTCTTACAAACAAAGAGAAATGAAAAACAATTTGAAGATAATAGAGAACTTCCTAGGACTTCATTAAGTATGAGAACACAAAAACATAATTTCAGCAATGCTTTTTAATGGTATCTTGATAGGTCAGGCTGCTTATTGTTACTTAAAACACACTTTAAACTTGCAGAACAGTTTTTCACTGGAAAGAAAAAAAAAACTGCTTGGCTCTCCTTAAGCTACAAAAAAAGCTACATGTATCTGCCAACTGCTAAGAAACCACTACCACATGTCCACCATCCTGATTTTAGGAAATCTTTCATGTCAGATTCCAGTATATGGTAACTCTTGGCAAATTCTGACTTTGTGATATATGGTTTCTGCTATCTTAAAGATGAAATGTTTTTTACCCAAATTAGACGCTTCTAATTCCAACAAAATCCTGTCTGCATATTTCTAAAAGCTTTGAAAGTTGTAAGAACATCTGTATACATCCTACCCAATCTTCCCAGTTTCTTTTATTCAAACTCGTTTCCATTTGCCCTCACTTTTTGCCACAGGGTTTCTTCTTCTGGCCAGGAAAACGAGTACCAGAATATTATTTCACAGACAGTTCTTCCAGGTTTTGTTCCCCATCCAAAACCAGGATGCAAGAGAATCTCCCTTCGAATTCTGTTCTTACACGTATTTGTCCCCTTTTTCATAGTGAAGTGGTTAAGATACAATCAGCAGACAAGGGCTGAGAGCCATTTAACTTTTTATATGTTTTTTCCATCCTCTTGTTATCAGTTATGTATCTTAATCCTTCTATGTCTGGTATGCATTGTGAATCACAGGATGCCTGGAAACTGTTGGGCTTCCTTAGGAACATCATCATAACTTTTCTCACCCCAGAACTCCAGTGGATTTTGGTGCACACAGACTTGTGAGCGGACACAAAACTTTCCACAGAATACATAATGCATCCTACGGAGTTAATTTCACAAATAATAAGGTTTGGTCTCAGTAATCGTGGTTTCATTTCAATACAGCCACAGAATACCGTGGAAAAATGGTTTCTTGACCTCAAAGCCTAATGAAACGTAGAATGTGTCCGCTCCTATTTTTAGATGTATGCTCTGCAGTGCCATATTCCTTAATATAAGGCTGATCCAAATGTTCCAGCAGCAGACGTTGGTTTCTCTTTGATAGCCAATCCATATCTCTGCTTTCCAAGTTTCTGTAAACACATCATTATAAGGAAGGCCAGTCTTACTTTTCCCAGCCTTCTTTCTAATTATGTGCCTGCTGCCAGGAAACTTTCCCCTTTTTTTTTTTTTTTTTTTTTGGTCTTGGTCTTTGCTACTAAAATTTAAACAGATGCCTGCTACAGGCTTGGAAAAGAAAAAAAAAAAAAGGTCTCCAAAGCAGTTACTGTTATAAGTTACAAAGTTACTAGGTAACACTAAATTCCTTTCAACACTCAATTATAAACATTCGACAAAAAAGCTAGCTGTGGGAGCACATCATCGTTAAGTCACCAAATACGTCTTCCTTACCGACTAATGAATTCCACAGGACAAATCCCCCAGTTTTCTTTGATTTTGGCTTAGTTTTGGTAACAAGCCATAGAAACTCTTCTAAACCATCAAGTCTGCTGCGCAAGGCCAAATCAGTTCTCCTCCAGGAGTACCCGCG
>VXAL01011043.1:218887-234588 GCA_013399475.1 Chauna torquata
CGCCTCCGCAGCGGCGTCGTTTCGGTGCTCGGAAACGCTCAGCGGATGGCACCCGCCAACCCCGCGGCCGGCTCTCGCTGAGGAGGGCACGGAAGGGCCGCGCAGGGACGAAGAGCTCGACGGAACCGCGGCCGGCGCGACCCGGTCGCAGCGAGACCTCCCTCGCCCGCCGCCACCGCTCCGGCCGGGCGCTCGCCCCGNCGCTTCACGTTAAGAGTCCCGCGGTCGCGCTGGGCTCCCGAAGCGCGGGCGGGAGGCGTTGCCGGGCTGCCCGGCCGCAGGCGCTCCCCGCGGGAGCCGGGGCTTTCTCGCACGCCCCGGGCCCCGCCAACCCCGCTAAAAAGGCTCGCGTCCCGGCAGCGTGCCCAGCGCCCTCCGGGAGCTCGGCACCGCACCCGGCGCAGGCGCTGGGGACCTCGCCGCTGGAGCGGGGCAGGCGCCAGCCTTTGACCCGGCCGCCCAGGGGCAGCGCAAAGGGCTCGCGGCTGGAGCTGCGGTCAGCCCGTCTGCCTGCGCAGGAAAAGTTCCCCGGATTTCCACATCGCTTCTGTCTACGTGACACGACGGGTGGCATGTCGACACGTTGTAACGTGGGACTGTGGAAGCCATGGCTCAAAGTAGTCTTTCCAGCTTTTAAAGGGTTTCTGTTCTTTTTAAGTAACACTAGTACCACCACTCATCCAGTCCCTGAGCTTTCAGGTTAAACCGAGCCCAAACCTTTTTTCTCAGAAAGTCTGTGCCACTCTCTTGCATGCTTCAGACACCTATTTTACAGTCTCCCGTGTCTTCTTACCAGAGAACAGCATCAGAGCTCAGAAAACATTCACTATATGCTACAAAAACCATGCTATTTTGCAGCCTAATTACACAAATCCACCCAGTACTTTAAACACATTAATTACTACTGCATGCTCCACTAAATGCATCATTTGGAGCCAGATACTTTGGTGGTTTTATTTGTTTGTTTGTCGTCCCCCCCCCCCATATGAAGAACAAAGAATAGATTTCCATTGCTGGTTCACACCCTTACTATTAGAATCCACTTGGGCTGGATCCAGTGCTTTCTTACAGCATACATGACAACATCAGTTTTATAAGGAAGCAAAGAACACAACAAATCATCACCAAGATCTACTTAAACATATACTTGAAACAAGATAGACAAGCTCAAAAGATACATCTAGAAAACTCCTATTCTCAAATCCATGCTTAATCTGCAGTGGCGATCAGTGGTATCGCTTGAATTTTCCTCAGCGTGGACAACAAAAAAGTGTATGAGCAGAAATGTTTTAAACATCTTGGACAACGGCTAAGAGATTTTAGGGTATTTGAAAGTAAGAGTGCTCCTCTTTCTTTTTTTTTCGGCTCCACTTTCCAAACAGTGTGTATTCTAGTCCAGCTGCAGATGCCTGGAACCTGTTGGATTTACAGAAGCGCATCACCATAACTATTGTTCTCCAACTGGTATGAACCCACAAGATGAGTAAGACCGGTACCTGAGATATTTCACTTTATGGCGGACGATGCAGAAGAAGGTGGCACTGAAACCTCCCTTGCTTACTCAAGCCCCTTTACCCCTCTTCTTTACCCAGCCCTCTTTAGGGCCCACAACGCGCTCCAGCACACAACAGGGAGATCAGAGGAATGCTGCCAACTAGGAAAAAGGGAGGGGAAACAAAGCATCTCGCAACTGCTAGAACAGAGGGTGACAGGCCAGATCCTGGCAGTGAGAAAACGGGCACTGAGCTAGTTTCTAGTTTCAGAACATGACTAGGGGAAGAAGCATAGTAGCTCATACACATAGTATTAAGATAGTATAAAGATAAAAAGAGTATCACTCATCACTAATCAGGTCTCTGTATGATTTTGGGTAAGTATTCTGCCCAAGGATAGCATTTTATCTGA
Source organism: Chauna torquata (assembly GCA_013399475.1). Lineage (NCBI taxonomy): Eukaryota > Metazoa > Chordata > Aves > Anseriformes > Anhimidae > Chauna > Chauna torquata. The sequence goes on from VXAL01011043.1 coordinate 220,793, forward strand.
CAAGCAGAACACAATTCAGCCAATAATGGCTGTAGATAATCTAACGCGCATAACAAAGAACTGACTGATGTACCTACCGTAGGAAAAGCATAGCACAGAAAAACAGTAACTGGACTTCCTGTCTCTTTACTGCACCTTCTCCTTGTATTTGCTGACAGCTGAGTGAGTTGACATTACAAAAACAGTTCTAATACTGTTTCTTCTGCCACAGCTCTTACGTTGCACATATTTTGCACGTATGTTGCAAGAATTTTGGAAGAGAATTCTATATCTATGCATGTATGCTCATGTTCACTTCATGGGGTTGGAAGATGAAAGCAAAAAGACAGCTTGTGCACATCAGCTTAGCTCGAGACACTTGCTTCACTGTGACTCCACTAGCATAACTGGGCATGGAAAGTGCAAATGAAGCTCAGCTTACTGGGAACCAAATATGGGGCACAATGGGAGATAAAGATCTGAAGAGAAAGGAAACAAAAACATATGCTCAACTTAAAACTTAATGTGATCTGTGATTCCTTCTTGTAACCAACTTTGCCTGTCGTTCCAGGTCCATGAACATTCATTTCTAGTTTAAGAAGTTTCCAGATATTTGTAAAGAAAGACTTGCAAACTAAAATGAGGAAAATTAGTTTACACATGAAAGACAATTGCATACAACTCCAACAAAGCCCTAGTATTTAAATGAAACATTTAAAATGTGATGATAATTATAACAAACAGTTTTTGAAAAAATGCACTAAAAAGTAAAAGAAAGAATAGCTAACGTCTATGAACTAATGGAGGTAATGCTAATTTTGCCATTAGCAAAACAGGTGAACCCCAAACTAACTGAGCAGGAGAAGCCTGAGGGTTTTTTCTGTCAGCATTGATTGAAACTTCGAGAATCTTCACAAAATGAAGATGTGATTTTACACAATTCCATGAATAAGTAAATTGACATAACTGACTCAATTTCACATGAAATAATAACATTCATGGTTGAGTACTTACTGTGTAATAATCTGTATCAATTACCTTGTAAGTTTGTTTTGCAGGAAAGCCAACTTTTTTTTTTCATGTGGATATAGCGTTTACTACATGGGAAACTCAAACTCATTCCGAGTTAACTCACTTTTTCTCTTTGCTGAACTTATTTTTCTTTTTGGAATGGGTTGAGAAAAGCTTTAAGTGGGGACACACTTTTTATACCACCCTATAAACAAAATGAAATTAGTATTGCTTAAAGTATGAAAACTAAAAAGGATGACAGAAAAAAATTAAAATGCTGAGGGAAAGACCTTACACAAAGTAATCACATCCAGCAATCTGAGAGAAAACAAGTAAAAATAAAACATGTCAGTGGACTTCTTGAGAGACTCCTTAAACTACTACTACTACTACTACTACTACTACGTACTATTTAAATGCAACCTTTTTGCTTGCAGTTTATCTTCATTGAAGGAAGTACATTTTAATACAGTGTATATACACTGTCACTCACAACACCTGGTTTCCAGGTGCTACTACACTACAAATAATTACATAATTCTAATTCTTTACTTCTATTTGCCTACTTGGTTTTTCTTCATGATGATATACAAAATTTTAGCATCCTAGCTGTTGAATAACAAAGACATTAAAAACTACATTGGAGAGTGCAATTTCTAATCAGGCTCGTTAAGAATAGATCTCAAATTCTTTAAATCAAAACACGATGTTTTTCAAAAAGAAAACAAAATATAACTCAACAATTCTGAGATGTAGGAAGAAATTATGACTGGGATTCAAATGGCGTTTTCTACATGGTGGAGATGCATGACACAAGATTCTTTCGGTCTTTGGAAATCAGTTCAAGAATATAGACATGCCTGTAAATCAACCCAAGTAGTATTCAACTAGCCACCGTGGAGTTTTGCATCGTATTACAGTTCAAACATTGTAAAGCTCAGATGGAAATGGCTAAAGGAGTCTCTAGAAGAGTTTACAAGCATTCGACTGATTCATATGCAGCTGACTGAATTCAATGATTTATGGAGCCCAATTCAGCAATCCCCCCATTTTTCTCACATAAAGGAAATGCATCCCATTTACACTAGCTAGGCAAAATAAGCTCTGGAACGCCAACTATCATGGATTTTCAACCTTTTATTAAAAAAACAAAACCCCATAAAACTCTCCAATAAAATTACATCCCCTCCCATACTTTCCGTGTCAACATTTAAAAGCTTTGAATGGGGACTACTAAGACAGGAACAGGACACCTGATAATACATTTTTGCATTATCAAAAATACCTAAGATTTTGTTATTTCTTTAGAAGGCCAGAATGCAAAGTTACGTTTTCCTGGAAACAGACAGGACTAACTATACATCTGAAATGGCAATTGCCAAACATGTACCTGTCCAAAGTATTTAACACTATTTCAAAAGTCTCTTGAATCCCATATTACAAGCATCCTGGACTTGCTAACCTTTCTGGTGTTTGCGGACACTGAGGGGGTAACTGAAGTGCTTTGTTTGGTACTATGTCCTGTCGCTGGAATTTGCAGTGTCTGAACTAGAAGCACTAAGTTGTTTGTGGATTTGTTTTTTTCTTAGCACTGCTGGAAAGCAAAGTATCACTGTTTGTTACAAGAAAGATTATCCAAGCAAACATTTTCCATCACTTTCAATTGTGCCAATACACACCATCAAAGTTACTTGTTTTACACAGAGGAAACCATAGCCAGGCCTACATTGGAAAGTAAATCATACTGCAAAGTCTCTGAACTACTAACATACGATTCAACAAAAATAAGATGAAAATAGGACCTATTCCCAAACTTCTAAATATACATAGAGGAAAAAAAAAATCAAAAATTTCTGTTGCTGAGACAATTTTCATAACAATGCAGTTACCTCTCTCATGGACATAAACATACACACACACACATATACATGGTGATGAAGTGACTCACGCTTAAGCCTTCTTTGTTGTAATACTGATTACTTCATCTTTTGGACTAAATCAGCAAAGGCCTTCAGGGCAAAAAGTTGTTTAGATGATATTGATTAGACTTACTGTGTGACCCCTATGACAACATGAAGAAAACCCTGGGTCTACTACACAGGCACTAGCTAGCAAGGAACCAGAACAGTGATGGTTGAGCAAGCGTATAGAAAAGCCAAGCATCCCAATAGCTTCCTTGAAGTACCGAGACACTTTGGGCACCCCAGTTTTGAGTCTGTTTTGACTGTGAGCAATCCTTAAGAGTTTCCTGGCCTGCACAACTACTGGTAGAGCATGCTGATGAACTCTGGAAACAGCTACTGTAAAGATAACACTATACAACCCAGAAAACAATTCACTCCTCAGACTCACAAAGATCTGGATCTGTCTTCAGTTGCCAGCTTCACTAAACCCACAAAGGAGAACCATTTGGCAAGCTGCTGTCCAGTTTCTTTTTTCTCCCAAGCAGTGCATCTGATTCTGCTCAGTATTTGTTTCCCAACTCTTGCAGCTTTTCCTTGCACTTTCATCCTCCCTCACTCTAATACACTTTTCAGATTCTCTATTTTTCATTCACGAAGCAAATTGTAATATATTCTTCTGTTTCAATCAGCATATTGGGATCAACAGCAAAAAAACCGTGCCTCATGATTACCCTCTGTGGTTTCATTGGTATTGTATCTATGATTTCTTCTTCAGTTCTTAGTAAGATTGCTGTAACACTCTTCAGCTGTGATATTAAAGTCATATTTGCAAGCATCACTATGGAGCTATGACAGATCTACCTACACTTCGGCCAGTAAGATCGTTAGGAGGCTTATACAAGGTCACAGGTGGTTAAGGAGACCAGAATGTCACCCAGAAGTCTAATTCCCAGTTTCCAAATCAAACCTCAGCACTACATTCTCTTCTTTAATACTCCTGATATGGTAATACTGACTGTGTTGTATCTTTCAATTAGTTACACTGTAGTAACTTACAGCTGCTGCAACTGGGAGGCCTGTCAAGAAAGACAAAAAAGCTGTTTCTTCTGAGTCAGGCTCCATCCACAATATTTAAAACATTTTCCAGTAGCAGTTTAGGAGCCCATCTAGTCACAATTTCAAGATCAATGCATAACTTGCTTCCTTTCATCAGGATGTCACGCTCAGACTGCTATAATTGTTTGCTATAGCGGCTGTGAATTTAAGAGACATTCTATTGCAAACATTTTGAAACCAGCGCAAAGCGGGCCAGTATATTAAACGTCACTGCTCAGGTCTATGCCCAAAGCTATTTAGTTTTCTCTGTTGTAGCTTTCACACAGTCAGCCGAGATCACAACTGCACCTTCATCTACTGAATGTTTCTGTTGTGTTGATTCTTCCTGCTCTGAGCAAGTCTGAAGTGACAAGGTGAATGGTGTTCTGTTTCTTCTCCTGCTGGGAATAAGACCTTTCAAATTCAACCCATACAAGTAGAAAAAAAAAAAAAAAGTCCCAAGACAGTGGGGATTAGGGTCACAGGGTGTGAATTCCATACCTATGTTTAAAATGGTAGCTTGCTTGCATTTCTGACATCCCAGAATACTTTTTTTCCACCAGGTCATTTTGCTATGAAAGCATTTTCTATCGGAATTGTCAAGATCTGAGGGTTTTTTTTAAAGCTCATTTTCTCTCTTTTCTCTCTTCCTCTACTACTGTTCTCAACCACAAAGACCCGTCAGTCTCTCAGGGGTGCATACATACCTTTCTAGATGAATTTGTAAGTGTTCGTTACAACACTGTACTACACAAAAATTCACCACGAGTTTTCATAATGCTTGAAACTATCTACAATGGTGTGTTTTTTCTTTCTTTCTTTCTTTTTTCTTCTCCAGCAGAGGAGGACTTACTTATCTCCAGGCTGCTAAACAATGGGGCTGCCAAAGCCCCCTCCTTTATAAACAAAAATCTATAAAGAGCTTTCAGAAACATGAGCAAATATGACAGATGCAGCTTGACTTCTTCAGTTTTCCTGGCAGAAGATCACAGCAGGACAACGGCGAGCTCGCGAGCCTTGACCCCCCGTGTTTACCCCCCGCTTTTGAGAGGGGCGAGCGGCTTCCCGCAGAAGGCCCGCTTCTCAGCTCCCCGCCCGCCTCTCCCTGCTCCTATTCTGAAATCCTCCGGCTCCCGCTTCCATATTTGGTCGCGGGGACCGTTCTTTGTCTGGCTGAAGCCCCGGGCCGCACCGCCCCCAGCTGGGCCGCNCGCCGTGCGGCGGCCGCGCGGGGCTGGCGGGCCCGAGGGGCTCCCGGAGCTGCCCCAGGCAGTGCGAGCCCCTGGCGGCAAGGCGAAGGAGAATGAATTCACGCGTTTCCAGCGTGAAAACTCAGAATGCGGATTCTCGTCGTACTTCTCATTGTTCCTTGGAACAGGTTCCAGCCTGTCATTAACTGCTGCTCTCTGCGGAGAAAAAGGAATCCCTGAACAAGGCTGCCTGCTTTTCTTTTTTCTTTTCTTTTTCTTTTTAAAGTGGCTATTCTGTTACACCACATGAAGAAAGCAGACAAGGCTAGATTTACTCGCAGAGTACATCCAAACTCTTTTTCAGCGGTATTACAACGAGCAGCTCATCTCATCTGCTGGAAGTACGTGTAAATTCACTGCAAATACACTTCCTACTATTATTGTTGTTGCTTGATACTTGGTAGCACATTAGGTAATTCACCAGAAAGAATTTACAGTCCCACTGTCCATGTGTACACAAGGCCAACAGCAAGCAAGGAAGGACCCTTAAAAAGAATTTGCCTTGCTGGTCACTGTACCTTTGATTTGCATCTTCTGGATTTAATCTTGTTAAAGTGGTACATCATAGACGTTTATGTGGTGGCCATTTTTTTAAATAAATACCAAGGAATCCTCCATGAATTGCTTTCTTTCTTTAAATGGAAATCTGAAAATGATAACATTTCCGGATAATATTTACTGAATATATCTGTGAGAACTGAAATAAAATTAATATGCAGAGATATTTCTGACTAAGGAAATTATCGAGCTGTGACTCCTTAAAAGGAATACCCTTCACAAAGTAATGATTCAAAATTAGTAAAAGTCTTGTGAGACTCCTCTCTAAGGCAGCATGACAAGAAATGGTATTTTGCAACAAATTAAAGAAGTAGCAGCTAAACTTCTGACTGCCCAATTCTGTTTGAGAGCCTGGAAGCATGCCTGTGCTTCTCAATAAGATCCCTTAGTATTAAGTTGTGAAAAAAAAGTCCTTAAGTAATGGTAACAGTTCTTCCATTACTGCAGTCTCCTATGGATGTTTGGGTGAAGCGGAAAACAAGCAGCAGACAGGAACAAAGAGAGAACTGCGTTAAGTCACTGATGTACAGGGCAATAGTGACTGCTCCTGGGCACAAGTGCCCAAAAAAAATAATTAGGGAGAGCACAAAGGTACAGTTAAAACCACCTTCCTGTAACACTCCTTCAGCTGCACCCAACATGTTGAGCCAGTCATGTTTTCAGCTCAATAGAAAGCCAGCTCTGGTATTTTTATATTACATTCTTGCCCTAAATAGAGGCCTGAACAAGTTTGTTTGCTTGCGAGAAACTCTCAAACTAGAAAAACATAAGGAAAGATCTTAATAAGAATAGCAGAATAAGAAATATATTGACCGCATCATATTTACATTACGTACGTAAACTACCATGCTAAAATTCAGCTCAAAAAAAAACCAAACCCAAACCTTAAAGCAAAATAAGAAACACATAGCCTATGAATAAAAGGAACAATTCATTAGAACATATCCAGAAATATCTCCTAATTTCAAGTTATCTGCTTCTAGATGAATTTAGTTCAAGTATTCATAAATGACAAAGAAAAATGCTAACATTAAAATCCAAAAAATCGTTAAGTTAAGCAAAAGTCATAGGGACATATGATTGTCAAATAACAAAACAAAAGGGGATAACTCCTGGAGCTTGTCCTCTCCCATTCCTGAAGGCTGCAGCAGCACTAGTTTATTTCCGAACAACTCCATCATTTCCAGCAGGTGTTCGGGCTGCTGACAAATAACTTTCTGCTGATTCTGTAAACAATTTACTGTCCAGTCCCTGTCATCTGACATCAGTTCTTCTGAATGGAACAAATGATGCCAGAATGGATATGCTCAGGGTAGGACACATCTGAAGCAGCTCTGAGGTGCTGTTCTATGTTTGTTCTTTTGCTCGTGATGCCTTTCACTTGTGCAAATAACAAGAGTATGTTTCTGCGAGTGAGGAACTTGCAAGGCCTTCAGGAAAGCTGTATAGAAACTGAAATAAATGCATACAAAAGCTTAGGCCTCTACTCTTGAAGATGAAAAGGATGGTTTCCCAGCAGTCTGGAAGTTACTCGACTGACTTTCAGTGACAAATCCAGACCTCTCTCCGTCTTGTCAAAAAGGTTTCAAGGTACGGGTTTCCTCTTTCTAGATACTCCGTGTAGTTAAATTGCTACCATTTACCTCAGTGGCAATATTCCAGCCAGTAGAGCACGTGTTCCCCATGCCAGCTTCTCATCCTGGTGGCTACCAATTTGTGTACACACAACGTAATCCTTCCATCTCTACCCAGTGAATCCACTCTTGCAAACTACTCCACTGCATACAGTAAATCACCAGGTGCAGCTAGGCTGAGATGTGGCAACGGCTTTCCCAAGGGCTTGGAACGCTGCTCTCAGAAAACTGAACTGTAACGCTGGCCCACATGCACCTCGGCCAGGGTGTACTCTCACAGGCCAGCCTGACATAAAAGTTATGTCAGTTTTATGTTGTTAAAAAATAGACGGCTCTGCAGGAACAGTGGAATAGAAACACACCAGAAAAGATCACATCATCAACCTGCTGTGCCTCAATAGTTTTATCATCTGAATAGGAAGATACCAGGTACTGGTGCACAACCATTTATCAAACATAGAGTAACGGCAACAACTGGTTCAACCTGCTGCTGGGGAACACCGAGTACATAAGCTACAAAAATCTTTAATGTTATTAAAGGAATTTTGGAAACAATCAAAAAACCACACTTTTATCAGTAAAGTAAAACTGATTTTCTGTGTTAGTATTCAATCTTGCAATAAAAATTAAGAGCATTGGAACATAAATGTTAGAACATTTAGTGATATTGTAAAGCATAATGAACATATAATCACATTTCTCAGACTTAACAGCTTGCTATGTTCTGGATGTAGTAGAGATGCACACAGTGATAATAATATATTTCAATACAGAACTTCGACAAATCTCCTTCTAAAGTATACACTGACTTAACTGATAAAAATCCTTCTTCACAGCTCTGTTGTACCTAAACACCTAAAACCCGAAAACCAGATTTTTCTTTGTTTCAAGGGAGGTCTTTTATTTTGTTTTGCTTTTTAAAACATAAATGATCTGGAAAAAGGTGCACGTATGGTGAGCAGTACCAGACTCAGCACAGTTCTGTGTGGAATTCAACTGGTTACTTCCTGCTCATTTGAGAATTGACAGGTTAGTTCTATTTTGGGTTACTTTCTTTCAAACACTTATTTTTATTTGGGCAAGAAGATGTATTTTGTCAAGCTTTTATCCCTTGGCTGCATAGTTTCTTCAGAAGCCTTTCAAAATGGAGTGGGTTGAAAATCTTTGGAAATCCAGTGGACTGTATCAACTAGATTTCACTCATCCACATGGTTCTTGTTGATTCCTTCAAATAGTTTCAAGAGATTTTTGAGGTGTTAACTTTGTTTACAAAATTTATTTTTATTTCCCCAAAACGTCGCGTCATAATTTCTTTATCTGAGATCATACTATTATTTCTACATTATCTACTAATATTTCAGATACTGGGCTCATCAGTCAAGAGTCCTCTGAAACTCCCTGAAAACTTTTTAGAACTGGGGCTATATTTGCTGCCTTCAGTGTGTTAGCTAAATACACTATTTCTTTCATATTAAAGTATCTTCCCAAATTGTATTGGCCAGTGTATAGTCTGTAGTCTTAATATATTTTTCTTTTTCTAGAGATTTTTAAATACTCAGGAAAGAAACACATGTCCACATTGAAACCAAGACAGTATAATCAAGGACTATCAAGGACGCACACGTATATAGGTATCCGTAGGCAGCCACGTAAACACAGACAAAAATATTTTTTTCCATTTTAAGATTAATCTATGCAGTTTAGCTGATCATTAAAGTACGTTTGCATGGAATCACATGAAAGATCAGGACAAAACATTTCTATCTCAGCATTTTCACCATACGAAAAACACTTAATAGGAAAAAGAAGTCTGCATCGTGCACTACATGCCTGAATTCACAGCATAGCATTAAATATTTACACATGACCGTGTAGAAAAGCTTTTCATGATGTTGCAACTATAATATTTTAAAAAAATGTATTTTTTTTTCAAATATCACTTACAGGGTTTTGCCAACTAAATATGTAAGTGGGACTCTAAAAGAAATATCATCTTTTACTGAAACCAAAAGACATTACCTTAATATCAAGACTTTGGTCAATAATATTTCAGTACCACAGATCAATTTATTGCTTGAAATGAATTCTCATTTAATCTTAAAACATGCTTGTCTGATTACAAATCCATGTGAACAACATTAACATTATGCATCTGAATGAAAACCATGTGCTTTCGTATCAAAATAGTATTGCCAGAACCTTCATTGCAGAAGTACTAAAACATACCCTAGGGGAAACGTGGATAAAAGCTACTCTGAAATATAATGCAGTTATGAGTGGTAAAAAGTCATACATTTGACTTACATTTACAGCAGCAGCCAAGGACAATGCTCATGTAATACAGAGTTGGGCACAAATTCATGGGAATAGGAAGTACTATTCTCCACATGCATAGTTGACATGCCCCATTGTATTGTATTTAGATCTGGAAAACATTTTCCAACATATTATTATCAAAATGGAGGAAATGCACTGAATGGTAGCAGAAATTACTGTTAATTGCAAGTAGATGACTGCTTTCCAGGTGGGTTTCAGAGAGAAGTATATGCTGCACGACTTTGTTAAGTGAGAACTACTGATACACGCACGTAATCAACAGTAGATAAGCACAGATTACAGTGAGGAGTGGCAGGATGAAATTAAGAAATGTAAAAACTGAAGCTGGCTATAAAGGAAAGCTTGACAGCATTATTCCATAGTGTTCATAGTATTCATCTCAGTCTGTTGAGCGAAATAGAAGATCCATGGATCAGACAGTGCTGTAATAAAATTAACTCAATGATGCAAAATCATTTTTATGTCAGCTCTCATGGTCCACTGTGCTAGTGAGATCTTCCTTTGTATGAGTCATGCTTACTGGGTGCTCAGGATAAGAATAGAACATCTGAGCAACCAAAACTCACTGTAATGTATACTAAAAAAGACTTACATTGCAAAGTCCAGGACTGACAAACCATGTTACAGACTTAATTTTGTCCTTTAGAAACCAAGTTTCTTCTCTCTAGACATTACAGCATATTATAAAAAAAAAAAACCTTACTTCAACGGTAATTTGCAATAACTGATCTTATGGTTAATGTACTCCTAGCGGGAGTTCAGAATGACTTAGTGTGAAGACTTGTAGACAAGATTTTTATGCTCTATTTACATTTTGTGGGAGCTTTAAAGAAAACAGTCTGAAATAATCTGCAGCTAACATGCTACAGGAAATGAGGGAAGAGAACCAGACTTCTCAAGAAAGACTTACATTTATATAATGGTGATGGCTATGTTTTGGCTTAGAAAAAGGAATGCAATTGTTCTAAAATATACAGAAAAGCTGTTGACTGGTGCTTCTCCTTACTTAGCAGATCATGAACCATTCCAGCGCTGTATACTGCATCAAAATGCTTTTTCAGAGAACTCTTTCACCATTGTATGGTACTTCGTTTAGACTAAAACTTAGTTCATCAGCAAGTCCTCTCTCTATATGGGAACCCAAGAGACAGCAGCACAACCCTCACCTATGCCGAAGGTGTTGGTGTGAAACCCACCACGGCATTTTCCATGGTTACAGGAGAAAGCATTTCTATCTATTTTGTTGAAGAGTAGCAATACGCTGCTTCAAAGTATAGCATCATCTTTTATTAAAGATGGCCACAGCATATTGCTAGAGGAAACTGCAATGAGTTGCTTACAGCTTTGCAAAATCTTCCATTTGTGCTTCCATTCCATGCCAACCATCTGACCAGAATAATGTATTTTTTTAAAAATGTTTTATACAAAGAAGCTTCAGGTGCCTTTGAAATTAAAATTTTGAAGTTGAAATTAGTAAAAATGGAACGTGCTCCTTGGATCTTAAGGATGTTGAACATGTGAACACTTCTCTAGAGAATGAATTTATCTGGCAGAGGATCTTGCTAGTGCCAGAAATGTCTCTCTCTCTCTTTTTTTTTCCCCCTCTAAATTATGCCTATATTTGGCCAGTTCATGAGCTCTTCTATTAAAAAAAACAAACAAACAAACAAAAAAACCTTCCTACCAGAAATTCAGCTTTACATGTGCTCAGTATGACATCAGAATTTGCCAGCCAGATTGTTATCAGTAGGTCAGAAATCCATGGTTCATACACAGAGAATGTGATAGACCTCTGGACTGGTTTAGCAGGATGTTCCTAGAAATCTGTTTCTGAATCACAGATACAAGGCATCAGAACTGAATATGGAATCATAAAAACTACATTTCCAGAAAGAAAGAAAGTATTGTTAAGGCAAATTGATTACACTGCAGTAAGCCTGAATATTAAAATGCTACATATTTCATTCAAGCAGGATTATTGGAACAGTTTTTTGAAAATCTCTGAAGCGTAATGTAAGACTGCAAGTTTTGATGCATCCTTAAAATATATATGACCTCTTACTCTAAATCACTTCACAACTACCCCTACATTTTGGCTGGCTATCTAACTTCCAGCAAATGCTGTATGTTTTTATTTATTTATTGCATATTACCTGGACAAGAACAGGTAAAAAGATTTTACCATACATTAAAACAAAACTTACACTGTTTGATCTTAAATTCTTTTAAAAACATTTTCCCTCTCCCTATGCAATTCAAGTAACAACAATAGCATTTTTCAATTTTAACTAACTTAAAACGTGCAATAAATTGTCCATGCTTCTGTTGTAGAACCGGAATACCACAGATATACAGAAGATTCTCAAATCTGAAGAATCGTTCAGTTAAGTTTTTTTTCCTCTAAAAGAGGATTTTCTGATCAGTAAAAGCGAAGATTAAATAAAAACAAAATTGGAAGTCTCTTTAAAAACGAAGCTGAATGGGTATCACAGAGTGGTCAGTGCAAATATTCTGAAAAGTCAATGACGCAGCAGATATATAGACTTTCTTAAAAGCATTGAAATTCTATTTAACAGTATAGATTTTCATTAGGTACAACAACTTAAGAAGTATGCAGTTTCCATGGTTTAAAAGGACCATGGCAATCCTGCAAAATCACAATTTTTTTTCCTATTTTATACAAATTCTTATGAACAGCATTTTTCTTTCACATATTTGTAATAGTTTTTAAGGTCCCAACTGAATTTTTAACTAGGCTTTAAAAAAACAGCGGACTTAAAGAACACGGGTGGAGTCGACAGACAACATCTACTAACTGATGACATGTAGGTGCTAACGACCTTCGATACTTTCCCTTTTACAGCCTCATCTAGGCCATGAGAAGGCCTTTCTTCGACAAAACACAGCAACACACACCATTTGTATTACACAGAAGCATTACAGAGAGTGTTGAGAGAAGTTTTGGTTGAGGACTGCTTCATGGTCAGGGATGCTGCACCGTAACCAGAACTTTGAAAGGTGAAAGTACCTTTGAGAGAACATGCCAAGGAAGTAGTGCTGCAGGCTGGTGTCTCGCAGCAATCTATGGGATGCCAAAAGTTTCATGGACTTCTCCAAGCATGCACCATGACAGCAAGTGCAACAGCAGCAGACAGCAGTTCTTAGGCAGGAAGTTTAATTCATCGTATCGCCAACTATGTTGGTGACTGACCATTTGGCATATTCACTAATTGTACTGAAACCAACACTGTGTTGTCTATTCTAATTAGGAAAGATAACTGGAAAGTCTTAAATTTCTTGAAATGAGTTTACCTTCTAGCCCAACAAATGCACTTATCCAGAGGAGTTATTTTAAAAGCACTTCAGTCATGTATTACATATAGTTTGCAAAAGCAGGAAAACAAAACAATCAAAATTAAAAAAAAAACAAATCAACAACAACAACAACAAAAAAAAACACCACAAAAATAGCCCCCAAACCCTTAGCAAATGAGGATTTTTCCACATAGCAACAATATGTTCTTGGCTGGAAAAAGATTGCTATCAGTAAACTGATACTTACTCACTAAAACAGACTTTTAAGTGCAAGTTAGGCCTCCTTTTTTTCCCCCCCAGCAATGGGGTGGGTGCCAGTAAAGAATGACTGACAATTGTATATTTTCACTCAAAATTCTACTATTGTGATAAAACTGAAAAGATAATATACTTGCAGCATGGCTTTTGCTACAATACTATCTAATACGTATGGTTCATATTTGAAGAAACATAACACCTTTTGTTAAAACACAGCCTTATGATTAAAATACACTAACATATGCTGACTTACAAAATTTTATTGTGGCTGCTTTAAACTTAGAGAACTTCCAGAATCTTCTTTTTTGGTGGGGAAAAAAAAAAAAAAAACCTTAGGAATTCATTAAGGGGAGAGAGGGGAGTGACAGGGAGTGGAGGTGAGGAAGAATAAGACAGTTCCCCAATATATTTGTTGCCAAACATATTTTTGGATTACTTCTTTGCCAAACCCAAAG
>VXAL01011044.1:1592-12684 GCA_013399475.1 Chauna torquata
TTAAACAGGCTTGTCAAATAACAGAAATATTTGAGTTACATTTCCTAAACTACTTTAAAAGGGAGTAAACTAACCAAATGCCATCTAAAATTGGCTGTCCGCCCATAACTTTGGTTGACTTTAGGGTCAGTAAGGCAGAGGACAGACATAAACTGGAATAGCTGAAAAATCAATACAAATATAGATAAAACAGATGGAATTTATTATAGAGCAGCTGGAAGTGCAAAGAAAGAATTCTGTGGATCTATAGTGATGGTGTAACTTTGAAAAATATTCTCCAAGTATGAAAATGCTTTACAAAACAAACAACTTTAAGAAGTGAAGTTAGACATAGACTACAGAAAACAGACTGTGCTATTCTGAAATTCTGGCACAGTGTTTCTGATCAGTTCAATAATGTTAGCTTAGAAAGTCCAAATGGGCTTTCTAATGAAGATCGATAAAACAATTGCCCAACATAAAACAGGAAATTCTAAGCTGGTTCTTTCCCCATTGCTTTTCTCCTAATATATATTTTCATTAAATTCTCAATTTCTTGTACTGTGCAAGCTTTAAAGGATACCTGGAAAGCTTTCAAGACATTCATCAATGTCAAGATTTTATTCTGCAGAGAGTCATGTCAGAACCAACACAACAAATGTTACCATGAAGTATTGTTAGTAAGCTGTTCCTACTAGAACGTTTCCGCGGGTACCACTGCACAGGAAGGTCAGTCGTATCTCTCTGAGGTTTATATTTCAACACGCCCTTTTTTAAAATACTCTGCACCAAAAGCAGCATTCAAAGGATTTTTAGTAAAGATGTACTGAAGACATCTTCCACACCAAAGAAACAGTTTTACTGTTAGTTTAAGCCGATTTAAATTTGGGCCAACTCTGAAAGGCTGGTGATCTGGCTAAATTTTTTTTTTTTTCCTTACTCTTCAAACATATCAGCTGCCTAATTCAGCTGGCCAAGTGGCTGCATGATTACTAGTGCCTTCACAGTGAACGAGGTGGTAAGATGGGGGTCAGGAAAGACAGAACTATGCTTTTTAGGGTAAAATATGGCCCTTGGTGCAGCTGGGGCTATAAACTACATAGTGAGGATATTACATTCTACATGTAACTCCTTAGGATATATTCACTACCTGAGGCTGCAGATGAAGAGTCAAGAATCAGATCATTTCACACTTAAAAAGACTGGACAAGCAATGCATAGCAAGAACACCCAAAATGTGTTTTAGAAGAAACTCTGAAACTCACTGTATAGCAAACCGACTGAATAGCAGCTTACAGGTATTTCATGGAGAGGACAAAACTCCAGAGAGCCACCTTATTTCTGAATCAGCGTATGCTTCTCTCTCTCTCTTTTTTTTTTCTCCTGTCTGTATTGACACGTTCCCTCTGTTTTTACTTTGCCAAGTTATATAAAGCCCTTCTGACAGCAAGAGCACACATGCTCCATTAGATCTTGCAGTCCCACCGCAAACAGTACAGAATGGTTTACTTAATAAACATTAGAGGTTACTAATCATATATCGGATTCACAAATCAAAACCAGAGAGGTATATAATCTTTTTCAGATGTTTACATGAATGTTAATGTTGGTGAGAATTCAGAAGAACATGTGAAGACAACAGAGCACGTCAAGATTACAACAGCACATATATAAAACTTTGAAGACAGATACGAATTTAAACAATACCTTTTTCTATAAACTGCTTCTCACATGAATTAATATGGATGACTGCCATTCTTCAACAACAATAAGCAGTACCTTTCAATTTTTTCTCTGTATAGATACCAAAAAAAGAGCCATGATATTATCAAATACTACATTTTTTGTTTGTTTTTACAAGACATCAGTGGGATTTTAGAAATGTGGGCAGCACAATGGTCCTATTCCCTCTTTAATCCTCCAGCTAGGAGTCCAAGGAGGAGAACCAGATTCCTACTTGCAAAACAGTCTGGTTTCTGCATTTCTGCTGCTGCAGGGAGAGGTAATTTGCACTACCCCTCCTACTTGAGCAAACTTTCCTCACTGGCAATGACCTTCACTTTGAGAGCGCATTGCTAACTATACCAGTAGAGAGAAACCTCTCAACATACGTGCCTGCCATTCTACCACCCAGACCACCAGCTCTCATTCTGCAGCCCCATTGCAAGGCCTGGAAATATCAGTTGCTTAAGGCATCAGGAGGCTCCATCTGAAAAGACTCGCTTATCATGTCTCTCGTGTCTGTAGTCTGACCTTACTGAATATACTAATGAATTAATGCATCTTAGTGTATTTGAAAGTGCTCATCTCAACTCAAAAAAAATATCACTCAGCCATACGAATAAGCTCATTTGTGTGCAACTGCCTTAAATCTAAACCACACTTATTCCAGCTTCATGTCACTGGAGCAAGAGATTCAAGAGGCAGCCTGTCTGGCTGAGTTTCCATGAGACAGGTTGTGTCTCACTACAAGAGAGGGGAGGAAGGGAAGATATCTTAAAAGGTTTTCAAGAGCTTCGCCAAACCTTTCCAACTACTTGGCAAAGAACACTTCGGGATATACTGAGACTAAACTATGATGCTGGGCCAGTTCATGAGAGTAATACTGACCACAAATAAATTTCAGGGATATTACTTTATACTCAGTCCAGAACACAGATCGATATGATGTCAGTCTTGATATTCTGCAGGACACTGTCAAACACTTGTCTTCTTTAGACACTTCCTTTGGGAGCATCAACTCTTAACTTTCAGTTGTTGCCTGTCTGAGGTAAGCTGAAGCTCTCCTCTCCTCCCACCTCATGGTTGAGCCACATGGATTCAAATGTTAGGATTATTTTTTTTTTTCCAACAATGAAAAAAGAACCAAAGGAGACTTTAATCATTATTATATATGACCAAAGATAGGCTTGAAACAAAAGCCCATCTTTGAACTCCCCTGGAACTCAGATTCATATTTTTAAAGTCTGAGACATTTCTTGATCCCTAGTAGAACAAGTCTAGGGGAAAACTGAAAGGGAAGTACATGAAAATAAATCAAATGCTACACAGGTTATGGTACTGAAACTCTGCTGTGGCCCTGGAAATGAATAGCCAAAGCATAGAGAGGGAAAACAGCATGACGTGTTATAGTTATGGTTACAAATGCCATTTGTAACAAAAATCTATAATTTCTGTGTAATGTAAACTTGCAGATTGCAGTCTGTAAAGCGTTAATAAATCAAAATGCGAGGCTTTTAGGAAGTGTGTTATTCCCTAGTTACCTGATTCCACCAATTAGTAGCTCAGCATTAAAAAGTTCTACCAGCTTTTATAATCTGATAGATACTGGGTGAAAGTGAATGACTGCTTTCACTGAAGAGAGGTTGGTACAGATTGGTCAGATCCTTCCCAAGAATTTAAAACTCCTGCCAAAATATTTTAATATCAATAGAAAGCAAGCAGCCTTGCTTTAAATCTTTATGTTTTGAAGATATGTGCAGACTTTCACAATAAAATAAGACTGGCACCAGCTTCATTTGGAATGTATAGGCTATGTCCGATTAATGAGAAAATAAGTCTTGAACGTAACACAGCAAAAATAGTGCAACTGCCATTCTAGCTGCTTAATACATTTTTCACATAGAGAAAGGGAGGCTTTAAAAGAGGAGGATATACTCCTAGATTCTGAATATACTCTTGGAAGAAAATACAGTATGACATTTTCCTCATTATGGAAACTGTGGATAACAAATCCATTATTTTCAGAAGTATTTTTTGGATGACATGGTTACTATTTGAAAGAGGGATATAAGCTATGCTGAAGTTACCTGTATTGGTATTTTGTTTTTCAGTACAGAGTTCTCTGAGTAGCATCTGTAGTCAACCTAGCTGAGAAATTAGCAGATGACCAATAGCATTGATTGTCAAAGACATCAAAAGAAAAAGAAAAACCAAGAAGAAAATGAGGAAATTCAGGCTTCCTTGAGGTGGAGATAAGTTTTGAAAAGAGGGGATGGTGCATGCTGGGGCTTCTCATGAGATGAAATCACAACATGATTTGATGGGGCACCCAGACTTTGAACTCCTTCCAGGTTCTGCAGCCCAGTAATCTGAAACAATTCCTGCAAGAGCTCCCCCTCCTACAAACCACGTAGGAGATGGTGTGCAACCGCCCTCCTGATATGTTTGTGTGTGTGTGTGTGTGTGTGTGTGTGTTAAGCAACGTGAGCAACCCACATTTCTTTGCAAGCAACCACTTTCACAGTGACTGGTAAACATTCGCTTAATATGAAATGCTGGGACAATTCTTGCTAGACAAGGAACTTGTTGCAGTAGTTGGCCAGTAGCTGTAATTGCTCTGAGTGGTGCTTGCTACCTAGACCTGTAGTCTCCGTAGTCTCCTAACTACCACCATTAAGTTAATATCAGACCTTACACGATTTTGAGGCCACAAGGCCATAACTTTAATAAACCAGTAAGTTTTTTGTGAGCTCTTGGCTACTAAGTGTAGTATTAAACGCAACGAGTGACCCATTACTTTGAGAACTGTTTAATTCTGGAAGCATTTGTCCTTGTTGCTAGGACTTCAACAATCAAATTAAGTTTAAAGTGCTTCGTGGGTGGTCATGAGTAAAAAAGCCTGACAATCAAGAAATTACAAGAAAATATGGGCTTCCTGAATTACCTCCCTTAGGGAGATTGAAGTAGGAGGCAGGGAATTACAGCATTCTTCACTGTTAAGCAGGAGCTTGGAATTATCTAAAGGAAAAAAGAACTAACAACTCATGGTATGTGAAAATCAGTGGGAAGAAAAGCATTTAAAGCCTCTTTCTAGTTTACAGTAAGTGGCTACAGTCTTCCCCATGATACTTTTTTTTCCTAATACGATAAAAAAAACATCCATTCAGATTCTCCTCTAAAAGGCAATGCATGAATGTTCCTCATTCTGTTTCCAAGCAGACTGATAAATATACGCAAACAGATACATGCCCACAGGGAGAAGAGTCTGGTTCAGCAAGTTAGTATGATTCATTCTGAAATGCTTGATTGTTCTGTCTGGAGCACCCGGGGTTTTACATCTGCCCAAGAAAATCCTTTTTCACATTGCCACCTCAGTAAAAGAAAGCCATTGTGGAAGCATATTTAGTCATACTTTTTGCTTTCTGTAAACAAACAGTATTAGGGTCAAATCTTTAAAATGAGAAAACACAGCTGCAGTATGTGGTTAGTATTACCGCACATGGGTCCATACTGCAGCCACCCACAAGCATCCAAACACAGATACCCCACAACCATTTTTATGGATGTTTAGTCTAAGTGCTAGTATAAACACTGCATATAACATGTGCATATAACAACTGTACATATATAATTTTTAAAAATTTGGCACTTTGTTTCCAAAATCAGATCTATGGCCAGAAAAACAAACAAACAAACAAACAACAACAAACCAGATAAAGACTAATGTAGTAGCCTCAAAAGCTCAGGATATTGCATACACATTAGACAGAACAGTTCAGACATACATTAGAACCAAAAGATCCCTTGATGATGGAACTTTGACAGCTAAAAAAAACAAAATTTAAATATTTTTGCACACACAATAGACTGAGATGACTGTTCTTATTTTATCTGGTCTCATTTCCTTTTTTTTTTTTTTTAGTTTTGAGAAAAACACTCAACTGCAAATATAAGTTGTTGAAAAAGAATCATAGTATCAGGGGTAAATGATAACGTATAAAGCACAAGTTCTCAACTTGTGAGGAAAATAACATTTGCCAGAGTTTTTAACTACTTTAACTGTTTTATCTCAGTCAGTACTGTTGAATGTTATATTTGCTTTACAATCTGATGCATTATATAGGATTCATTGAAAACAGTGACAAATGCGAAGTGCCTATATGGCTCTGAAATCATCATAATTCTGTATGAATTATCGTTGTGCATCATGTTCATAAGCTATGATTTCCATTACATTTTAAAGAGGTTTCCGTGTCTGAGACACGCACAAACAATTGATCTTGCACAACCTGAGAGAGAAGAACATGCAGCTGGGGATAGAGAATGGAAACTTTGAGTAAGTGGAACAGAAACATTTTCCATCAGTATTTTAAGAATTTGTCTTTTCCTCTCCTCTTCAGCTACTTCTTCATCCCTCTAAGCACCAATGCTACAGTTTCCTACCTCTCTGCTGTGCCAATACAATTGTTTGTGTGATTAGACTCTCAGGTGACAGAAATAATTCTGTTAAGCGATAATCATTTACTTCTGTTACCTCAGAGGCACACAATTTATTCTTCTCTCCTAAATCAGTTTCTAGTTGACCTGTGAAGCAAAATTCACAGTTGATTAGAGAAATTTTTAAATGAAGAACTGGTACTAAAATTACACAATGCAAGATTCCCAATAGCACTATCATGGCACAAAAGAAAGAAAGATAAAGTCACTTTGAAGGAGACCTGGATTTGTTAATTTTCATTGACAGGGGTTTTTGTCTGGCTTTGACTAAACTGTGGAAAAATGGAAAGAATCTGGGGAGAGGCTACTGTGTTCAAAGAGACAAGAACTGAGGGGAGGAGGACAGGCCAGGGAATGGACAGGAAAGGGCACAAAACAGGACAACAAAGTAAGTGGAAAGCAACAGTGTTATTGCACTGTTCAGTCCCTGTGGAATCCCTACAGCTCTTCTCTCCAAATTTCCTCATATTTTTCTGAAGGATGGGGCGAAACCCACTAACACAGTGTAAATCAATTGCAAGTGTTTCTTTGGAGTCCGATGTTATCTGATACTCATTAGAGCAGCTTTGTCTTTTCAGTTACCAGACTCCAAGGGACTGTAAATTCAAGATAAGAAATAAGCAACAGAAGGAGCAAATGAACTCCTGGACAAAGATCCTTTCTGTTAAGCTAATGCCCATTTATACTGCACTGTCATAAACAAAAATCTGAAAGCAACAATAACATTTCTCGCATTACAGCTATGGAGCAGGAGGCACATTCGTTGGAACAGCACGAGTTCTGAAGCTACAGCTTCACATATAGATGTTTCAAGTTGGCATCACCGCTGTAAGAAGCTGTCCCGCCAACCTCCAGCTACTGCTTGCTGCCCTCACCCTGGTGCCAGTACAAGCATTTCTGCGGGCATCTGCTGCATTTTTTGCTTTAACGTGGCATGGCAGCCTGACCTGATTTTTTGTCTGCTCCAAGGGAAGAAGTGCCACGGGGCCATGCTGGCTGAGGGGAGGCCGGGACAAGGGGACAGCAGTGCTGACTTGTGCTTGTTTAAAGTGCGTACATGAGGCCAGAGTCTGAACTAATCCTCTCGCATCATTCAGTAGTGGCATGTTGAAAGTAGGCCAAAGCAGAAGAGGCCTCCTAGAGTGTGTATCACTAATATTATCTACTGCTGAGAAGCCATAAACAGCCTATGAAAAAAAAGCAATATAAGATAGAGAAGGCTAGAAACCTTTCAGGCTCCCAACCATCTAAGAAAAGTGGGTTGCTACAGCTGAAAATCACCTCCTTCACTTGCTATGATCAGGATCTCTTGCCCTCAAATTATTCTTAGCATTAAAAATCCTATGAAAGAACAAAGCTGTACAGTAAAAGCTTCCTTGAAACCAAATACTTTTCTAAGCTTTCCATGGGGTATTTATGGGTCATTGGGTTATTACAACCGCCCACTAAAAATAATAACTGCAAGTGTGTAGTTAATTGGTCAAGAAACAACTACTGTCTTCTCTCCTTCCCAAAGCATGTTTACAGTGATTTCGAGTGACCTGCCTTGCTTTGGCAGGTTGTCTGAAATCGCCTGAGCTAACAAACCAGTTTTAAAGGGACAGCTTTACCTCACCTGAAACAGCACTTGGCAGTTTGGTAAAACAGAAGTGTTTATGTTCCCATGCACACAAAAATCAAATTTAGTTTGCTTCTAGAGCTATAGAGTTTTGTTTTGCTTGAGAATATTATCATATAAAAGTGATATTGCAATTACGCACCACCAAAAAAATCAGCATAATATAGAAACTACAAATGTACTATCATCGTTCTACATCTGTGCTGCCTTGGCAGCATTATTTTGCTGTAAACAATGGTTTTTAAAAAAAAAAAAAAAAAGAAAAGAAAAAACCCAACCCAACAGTTAAATCCAGTTCAGCAAGCTTAGATTAGGTGACTCCAAACTGACTTCTAACACACTGTGTGAAGACTGACCTCTAGCAGACCATGTGAAACCAGCCTCAGCAGTGAGACCCATAGTCAAGACATGCTGAAAATCATTTGATCACTTTAGCTTTGTGATCTGTTTAAGTGAGCTGGGAAAGCCTCATGAAGATGCTTTCTCCTTTGAAACCTCTGTAGGCAAATCAACTTAATTCTGCAAGAGTTACAAGATGTAGGAGGTTGAGAACTGCTTATGCAGCTTGCAAGCTCAATCACTATGCTTCCTCAGTCTGCCTTGGGGTCAATAGTGATCCAAATCAACTCACTACAGTAGTTTTACAGAGTTCTGAGCAACCCTTTATGAGAAAGCAGTCAGTAGTGTTCCTCTCAGCTTTATTATGTGGACAACATGCATCAACTAACACCAACAGCATTAGTATTCATAAACACAGCTCTTAGCAATCAGAGCCAAGAGAGAAAGGTCAAGTGTTAATAATTTTGAATCTGTGAAGAATTAGAAACCCACAACATCCTAACACTCTTGAAGTAGCAGTATGCTATATCTATTTCATCAAAAAAAGCTGGAACCAGTTTCAGGGATGTATATTCAGCACAACTATCAAATAAGGAAAAAAGACAAACAAACAAAAAACATGAGCAGCAGCAACACCACCAAAAACCATTAACAAACCGAAATGACAGCAAAAATCCTTTTCAAGGAAATACCACAGAATCCAAACTCAACTCACATTCAGCATATTATACACCGAGTGCAATGAATATGATACATCATTTCTGAACTGGTAAGATTCAGGTTTCCTCATGAGTACTAACAAAAATCTTTAAGTGAGGGAATCTTTTAAAAGGATTACTGCAGGAATCCATACACATATATGGATATGCTTTTATTCATTATCATAACCATAGACCTACCCAACTTAGATTTGAGATAATTTTTGTTAATAAAAGAAAGGATGTAATAACCCTACAATTTCCACATTCTAAAAGATCTGTGTAATATCATTGCTCTGAGGACTGGTGAGGAATGTATCTGGGTTCTACCCCAACCAGCGCAAGACTGAAGTATCTTTCTGGAACTTGCAGAAGGATGATTATTATTGTCTGCAAACATTCAGAAGAGCTGAAATGGTTAGTCTCTGAAAAGCCTTTTCTCCTTACTTTCATGTTGACATATACAGCTCATTTCAAAGTGTCTTATAAAAGTCTATCCCTTTTTAACCAGAAAAAGAAAGGATTTAGTGGTATCAAACAAAGAACAAAATCCATTTGAATTTCTGGCTAAAATAAACTACAGTATTGCTGGTTTTAAAAATATTTCCAAGAAGCTACATACACGTAGGGAATTAAGTGGATATTCCAGTAAAGCCAAAGAAAACCAGAGTCAGGTCACTACAAATGAAAATGGGGATCTGAAAGTTTATGTCTTGGATATTTTTTAAATTAGAAATTGATTACTAAAAAAACACAAAAATATCTTTATCTTCTCAGAATTGTTTTTGCATTTATATCAGAGCTAAAATACTCAATATTTTATGTTTGTAATACTTTGCTCTCATTTTAGAAAGAATCCTTCTCTCTCATTCACTTTTTCTGAAGTTTATTAAGCGTTTCTCTCTCTATTGGGAAAGAAAAATGACTTGCCTTCTAACCACAAATTAAAGAAGTAAAATACTACAGCTGTCAACAAACAGTGTTTTCTGATAGTTTATGCCAAATCCTTTGACCATATCTAAAAATAGATTCTGATTTATGGAGAATAGTAGGTGGTATAAAAGCAATAATAAGAATCCGTTACAATGTTTAAAAGCATATGGATTCCCATACAAGCAGCAGCAAACGGGTACAGAGAACAAAAAGAATTTGGTACATATTTTCAGCAAGGTCAACAACCAAAATCAACAGCCAACATGAAAGCTGATAAATTGACTGTCTGAAAGCTAGACTCTTAAAAATGTTTTTCTGTCTTTAAATAATGCTGTACTGCATTTTTCACTGGCAAAAAGTTGATGTAGTTTCCCAATGTTTTTTCTGGGACATTCCAGGGGTGTGTAAACATGAAACGTACAAGTAGTACACAAGTCGAATACAAACAGCTACTTCCTATCCTTAATATTTCCTTTAAGAAATTAAATTTACGTTGTCCAAAACCCCAGTCATTGGTTTCACAAGACGCTAAAAATCATACTAGCACTCATCTGTTTTTACATTTTAACGTCTATCTGTAAAGCTTTGCAGAATATCGTTATCCTGAGCATCAGTTCTAAACGTTTGGCTCCAAATATTGCCTTCTCAGGCCTGACAGTCCAGACCTTGCTCTTTCCCTGTTTGAGGATAAACTGGTTTTTAAATGTGGGTTCAGCAGGGGGTTTTAATAGGCGCATGCTTTTTTAAGAAGATCGCATTTTATCTTTCAAAGCTGTTCTTCTGTTCTGAATTTTGCCATAAGGAAGGACATAACATACTATACCAGTAGTTATTTATAACAGAGGCAAATATTTTCTAAGTTTTACTGTTTATGCCATTATTTATACCAATATTAATTGTAGTTTAGTAGTAAAAGAATATAAAGCAGCATGTTTATGTACCTTACATTTTACAAGTAAGTTCAGGTTTTTTTTCAGCTTAAAAATTTCATCATCTGCTGACTTATTCCCCCCCCCCTCCAAAAAAAAAAGATAGTTTCTGAAGTTAGGATTTGTTCTTGTTACTAGAAAGTTTGTTCTGAATTGGCCTCATCTCATTTTGTAAACTCTGTCATCATTTATTTAATGACCTAAATCCACATCTGTTGTCAGAAGCATCACTTTAGTGAGCTAGTGTCTTTGCTTCTTTCAAATTACATAAAGCTATTTTCTTAAATAAGGGTTAACTTCAGCTTACTTCAGTAAGGCTGGTTCTCTGGCAGAAATCAGAGAGGCTTGTTTGGAAAAGGATTTGACATGCATGCTCT
>VXAL01011050.1:3611-17377 GCA_013399475.1 Chauna torquata
CATCTTGCTCCTGTTCTCTAATTAGATGCTGACAGCGTAGAAACATGGTCTTTGCAAACAGGATTAAGGTCCTAATGTGTGGTGGTGTTTTGGTAAAGAGATGAGCTTGAATCCCCACCCCCTGCACTGTGTTTTCATTACCCCATTGTGCTTTGTATCCTAGAATGGAGAATGTTCGTCAGTGTGGGGTAGCACTGTGCATCATGTTGAGTTTCTCCATCCTTACCGCATCCATTGGCAGTGCCGTAGTGAAAGACAGAGTATCTGGCACAAAACGCTTGCAACACATCTCAGGCCTGGGTTACAAAACATATTGGCTTGCTAATTTCTGCTGTGATATGGTATGTATCCTGTTGGACAGCATGTGTTCCTGTGTAAATTTTTAACTAGTTTGATACAAATGAGCTAAAGATATGGTCACAAGACGTGAATAAGATTTGAACCGTGTAGAGCAACAACTTTTGACCGTCATGTTAACAAATACGGTGGCACTGTTCCTACTTCAATACTGTGAGATAAAATTCTAAAAAGCAGGGATTGTGTTCTCCATTTTCCAAAGCTGAATTATAAGAAGGTAAAGTGTATGCTAGCTTTAGGCACCTACAGTATTTCACAAATAAAAGGATACTGGCTAATCAACCTAGAAAGAGAGGATCTTCCAGTGGTTTATGGCAAGAGTTACTGTGCTTTCAGTGCTTTGAGTTGCCACTGGCAAAATCTTTCAGATTATGGAAGAAACCTGAAGATACTAGTCAGCTACTTTAAAGGCATAATTAGGTTGGCTGTTGGTGGATAATATGAGAGATACTCCCTGCTGGTGTCTTCTATTTCTGGCAAAAAAGAGAGTAGAAAATCTTATTCATGAATTCACTTTCACAGAATGACCTACATCAGAAATGGACAAAGTCTCTGTCCAGTAAGTTTATTTTTCTGCAACAAAGTAATTTCATTCTTAGCATTAAAAACAGTGTTGTTTGCATGCAGTTCATTAACAAATAGGAAAATCTGAAAAAATTCTCTTTTAAAAATACCAGGGAAATTATAATTTCTCCCTGAAGCTTACCCTTCTAACCAAATGTAAAGATAGGAGTGCCACTGAGACCTGATTTTTGCATCAGATTTATGCCAACAAAGTTAAAGTAAGTAGGAATTTTTGCTTACCTTCTTCAAGTCTGAAAAGTTGATTTCTATTCAGGCCAATAAGCAAAGGTGGTGAAATAGAATTAATTTTCTCAATGGACTGGTAGACCCCAGTCATTGACTTTTCACCAGCTATATAATGGAAGTCCTTTGGCTTCCCTTTAAGCATAGATTCCACAAATTTTCTTCAAAAATCTTTTTCAAAGGTGACTCTTTAAAAAACAAAATACAAAATTTCTCCATTTATACACCCACCCACACCCACATATGTGTGTGTATATGTCCCCCACTGAAAGGCTTTTTCATAATTCACCTGTAGTGAAGCTTGCTTTAGTATTAAACTGAGTGTTTGGAGGGAATTGGGATTAGAGTATCTACTTCTGGGAAAGGGATAGAATTCCTGTTTTTAGAGAACTCGTGCTGCATGTTGATTGTTCATTTAGTAACTGTTTTTAGAAGGAATTCATGAAGAAGAAGGTATTTTGGCTTGGGAGATTGGTTTCAGAGGCAACAGTGAGCAATTGGAATCACCTGGATTATCCAGAAGAAATGCAAAGGTTCCTCCAGAGGAGCGACAGAAATTTTCCACACTCTGTTTAACTCACTTGGTCATGGAAGAAAGGTTTGGGATCTTGCACAGGCAATACAAACATGAATTTTCCTGGTCAAGAACAGAGGTTTTGTGGAACACTCTTTATTCTTATTCAAACTATTCTAAATCTGAAACATTAGAGCTCCACCCATCTGTGCTTGAAAAAGGATTTTCATACTTGAGCAAGCTTGAAGTAAGAACACGTTTTTCCAAAAGTTATTTACCTGGCCGGTCAATCTTTGTATTCCCTTTTCTGCTGTGTCAGATAAGAGGGTTTGGTTAAAAACTTGGTCCTTCATCATTCAGTTTCTCCTTGTGCAATGAAGTCAGCTCCTTGTTATTTTCTGCCAATTTCTTCCTTTCAAAATGTTCTCAAAAATTCAGCATTGTACTGCATGATCAATCATGATCTGGGAAAGAACAGTCACTACTTTAAATGCTAATTGTGCTGCACATCATCTAGGGACATTGAACACATGAATATATGAACTGTCAAATTTGAACTCCCTCTACACATTTTAAGCATTACAAGCTTTGTCCTGTATTATTGGTAGCATAATCTTTACTAGACTTGCAGAAGTATTTGATTTATGAAACTATCATCATAAGAATCAGGCTTAGTGTATTTATGCACATGAATAGTATTCATTACCACATTCAACAAACAGAAAATGTGTAAGTGCTAAGAAAATTTCATGACAAATAGAGATATTTTGTTTAGATTAAACTTGTTTCACTAGAGGGGCAAAATTAAGATTATTTTATTTGTGCCTAACTTTTATAACATGCCATGCTTTCAGGTAAGGTTTTTTAAATAGAATTTAATGTTAAAAGTTATTTATTTCTGGAAAAAAAGTCTAATATATTAATCAGTTGAAATACTTTAGAACTCAGATACTTTGTGACTTCTATACCATGTTAAACAGCTCCAGAATAACTGAAGCCCAAATCTGTGGAGTGGTGTTGTATGACATGTATGTATGGCACTGATGGTGCCGTAAGGTACACTGTGAACAAGATGAGAACATTACACCAATCTATGTTTTGCTCAGTTGCCCTTCCCTTATATCTTCCCATTGACAAGGAAGTGATGCTCTCTGGTTTAAGCATGTACAAGTTTGCATTGAGCTTCAGTATGAATGTTTACAGTTACAGTAAGGATACTGTGCTACACTGAGTATTTAGTGACCTTGATGAATAATCATTTGTTGCCTTTATTGCAGTTTCATCTCGGAATTTCAGCTATATTAGGATAAGGTTAAATGTTACATAGCATGGAAGTAGAGGCAGTCACTGCCCTAGAGAGCTCAGCTTCAATGCACAGAGCAGGCAGATGCTGAGGATGGAACCAGGTGCAGATTTTCACATCTTGCCACTGCTCAATGTGAGCAGAACTTGTCTCTCTTGACTGTTTGGATATGAATCCCCTGTACCAATCACATCCCCTCACTATTAAGTATTTGGTTATTATTATAGCAAGAGACTAAACAGAAACTGCTTTCCCTGTTGCCTAGTGGTTTGAACTCTTGTAAAAATTATGCCTCTTCCAATTAAAAAACTGTCATTTGCTTCATCAGCACACATAGTCCTTCACTAACATCTCTTTCAAAATTGTATCCTTACTAGTCTCCTGTGACTGAAGCATAAATCAGTGAAACTGCTCTTTCTGGATCCAAGACTGTATTCACAGTACAATTGTTTTTTTTTGGAGCAATAGCCTCATATGGTCTCATTATGTGTAAGAGTTAGCTTGTTAAATGGATGTATTGGAAAGGTGAATAGAAATGGAATTAAGGCAAATATTCTGTAGCTGGATTTTATTTTGTCAGGGTAAGTTTCATGTGCATATGTATAAGAGGGGCAGCTTCACAGCCAGCGTGGACTATGAAATCTCAGAGCTCTTCTGCCTAATTCTTTGTAATTCACAGAGTAATTATATTGCAAATATGGAAAAGTTAATCTGTAGAGCCCTTCTATGCTAATTAAGGAAGACCAGTAAGAGACTCTCACTTACTAAGTGCCTTCTGTTCTTGTGTTTCTAGCTGTTTTACATGGTTCCAGTCACCCTCTGTGTTGGTGTTATTACTGCCTTTCAGCTATCAGCCTTCACTTTCCGAAAGAACTTGGCAGCCACTGTTCTCCTGCTGGTACTCTTTGGGTATGTGATTGGAAATGCTACTACGGAATTATGGCTTGTAGAAAACAAACAGAAATCTTTAGACTTGCCTTGCACCTGCTGCTGGATGCGTGGTTTTCTCTATTTGGAAATGATTACGATTCAGCAAAAGATAGTGAGAAATAAAGGCTGAAATGTGAGTTTGAAAGTTCCACACGGAAAAAGGATGGGGGTGGGGATTTACTCAGGAAGGAAGGAATAAAAAAAGTACTAGAAACGTTTGAAAAAGTAGTCTGTATAAATCATTTGCTGTTAGAAATTGATTGTATGTTATCTTCCAGAAAGGAGGGAATAACAACAGGTGAGAATTTCAGTGCTTAGCTGTGCAGAGTATCATGAAGAAGGCAAGAACTGGCTGTCTTTGGTTACAGTTCTACCCATTTTCTGTAATTCTGTGATTTTACACAGCTCCAGCAATTTATATTTCCAGTGAGAAGGGTGTCCAACGTGGAGTACTGAACTGGTTGAAGATTTGTCTCCAAATAGTACAGTGAGATAGGAAAGTCCTCCCTTATAACCCTTGTGCTTAAGTTTCACAAGAAAAAAAAAAAAAAAAACTGTTACAAAAAGTTAAAATAATTAGTAAAAACTGTGTGTTGATTTCTCTGTAGAAATATATATTGAGCCCTGGGCTTAATCAAACTAATGGTTTGTCTTTGCTGTTGCCTTGTCTCTTAGATGCAGTCCCAAATGATATGAGAAATGCTTAAAATGAGTAGTTATAGGATGAGCATTCTGAAGAAGAATTTTCTTCCTTTCTCAACCAAGTAATTGTTACCATCTCTGTGGAGGAGATCACATAATTATGAGACAGATGTTTAGATAGCAAAATATAACTGCTTATGAGAGAAAACAGGGAAAGAAAGTAGAAAGGACTTTCTATAAGATAGGACATCTCATCATAGGAAGAATTTCAGATGAACGCTTTAAAAAAAACCTTATCGTGTTTCATCCTGAAACTCTTTTCAAGATTTCATGCCTCCAGCAACTCTCTTTTGGGAAAACTGTTCCAGAATCTCTATAGCTGGATGTATTCCTCTAAATTCCTGCCTAAGTTTATTTGGAGCCATACTTCATAATTCTACCCCCGTTAAACACCTTTTGCTAGACCAAACAAGCCAAGCCATAACACCGTTGTGCTGTGATGTCATATCACCATTTTGTCCCCCCTTTCTCCCCTTTCATTTTATTTTACTTTTTTATTCCCCTCTCTTCTTGCTTTCTCTCCTTTTTTTTTTTGTTCTCTTTTTCCTTCTACGAAAGCCTCTAAGAAAAACTGATTGCTTAATGTGCATGTGTTTGGTTTTAATTGTTTCCCTGTGTAAAATGCTTGTTAAAAGATGCATGGTTTTGCAATCATTGGGAAATCAAGCTTGCAAACTCTGGAACAGTGAAAGTAAACTTATACAGCTGATATATGCAAAAATGGTTCATATCTGCCCATCACATGGCAGTAGATATGTGTACTTCTACAGGATCGTAAGGTAATTAGATAAAGAAAATATATCCCAGATTTGTCCTCTTTTCTCAGTTGTCAAAAGAATTGCTTAACTTCTTTGTGTTAAGTTTGTTTTTTTAAACTTTCAGATATGCAACTTTACCATGGATGTATCTTGTATCCCGATTCTTCTCAAGTTCAGATGTAGCTTTTATTTCTTACATCTCCTTAAACTTTGTGTTTGGCCTTTGTACCATGCTGGTGACTCTCTTACCTCGTTTGTTAGCTATAATTTCCAAAGTGCAGGTCAGTATGAAACCTTATCTTTATATTACTCGTGAGATGTATACACGCATCTGTATATATATGTGTGTGTGTAAATATACATATGTATGTATATATACATATGCACAAACAAGATCATTTCTAGCAGAAAAACTTAGGCATTTTAAACCTTCATGATTTTTCTGTCCCAGTATATACTATATTGCTTGTTACTGTATGGAATGTTAACTTGTTTATAAAGAAGAAAAAAAAGTCTGCACTGAAATAATGGAAAAATAGTGTTAAATGAAATCTTGACATTTTCCAGACCATTAAGTTGTAATTTGCACATAATGGGAGCTGTTCTGGTCCATTGAATAGTTTATATGCATTGTAAAATGTGTTTGAATAATATTGACATAAGAGATAATCCACTTATTTCTAGGATCTGTAACGCACTGTATGAATAGTAATATGCATTCTCAATCCATGTATGTAATTTTCATTATTCATGATGGTAATTATGCAACCTGATGGAGAAGAAAACCAGAATGTATATTTTTAGCTATCTATCTATGCATGTACCAGGTCAAAAACTTGATTTATGAAGCCAAATATGGATTACATGTTACTCAAGTTTGGAGGCAGATTTGACGCCTCCAAAATTTGACTTGGGATTAAGATAGTGATTTAGAATTTATAGCATTCAAATATTAAAATTTTAAGAAAATGGAATGACCATGGCCACATGTCTGTTCTGTCACTGTCTGTGAACCTCAACTAACACTAGGATCTCATGGCTGTAGGCATTCTAAAACACAATAAGAGAAGATCCTGTCCCAAAACAGTTCGCAATATGCTCTGCCAAAATCAGTTTGTCTTGAGTGAGATTTGAATGCTGTATCCAGCTTTGGAAGTATGCTTAATGTTTTGTTAAAGAAAACTCATTTTTCTTTCCCCTCTTCCCTTCTTTCTTTTTCTTGCTGAATTTCAAAAGAGTTTTCAGAACATCTACAATATCCTCAAATGGGCGTTTATTGTATTCCCGCAATTCTGCTTAGGCCAAGGCTTAACAGAACTTTCATACAACCAGATCAAATTTGACCTGACCAGCAACTTTGGAATAGATTCATATGTGAGCCCTTTTGAGATGAATTTCCTGGGTTGGATTTTTGTGGAAATGGCCCTGCAGGGAACAGTTCTTCTTCTTTTACGACTTTTTTTTCACTGGGATCTCCTCCAGAAACCAAGGTGTGTGCATTACTATTTGTATTCTGCCATAGTGAAGTTAACTGAAGTTTAAAGAAAGCAAATGTTGGAATCCACTTTATCTAGGGGTTTTGTGTTTTGTTTGTTTCTAAGTTATTTGAACTGAATGATTTTATGTTCCCATGCTTCCATTTTGAATGAAAGACTTCCCCATTTCATCATTTTTGTTTCTGACTTAAATAATATTTCAAAATGGAATTTATTCTTAGTCTAATGTCCTTATTACTGTTTCTCATGAAAAGTAGAGTGTAGCTGCATTTTAGAAAGGAGAAAAAATGAAACATGAACATGGTGTATCTGAATTAGTAGAAAGTGCAGAAAAAAACTTAAGTGCTTGCTGTTTCCCTTGGATTCTGCTGAGATTTGATCACCAAGCTTTAAGGGATTGCAATCAGGGAAATAAAACAGAATTATCCAGAGTACACCAATGTCCAATTTGCCATGTGGTACTTGTTGTCATCTTCTATTTTAGGAGTCAGTGTTCGGTTAACAGCATGTGCAGCCCTTCAGAAGATATTGATGTAGAAATGGAGCGACTGCGACTTTTTGGTGGAAGAACTGGTAATGATGTCCTTCTTCTCTACAACCTCAGGAAGTGTTATGGAAGTTTCAGTAAGAAGATTACAGCTGTGGAAAACATAAGCTTGGGAATACCAAGAGGAGAGGTAAAGAATTTTTTTTTTTTCCCAGAATAAAAGCACTTGATTCTGAGCAGTTGTTCGGACCTAGATGTCTGCAAAGATCTGTAGATAGCAGCAGAACAATTTCAATTGTAGTAATTTCTGAAAATCAATAACTGGATAGAAATAGAAGATATGGTGGTCTTTAAGAAGCAACCGTTCACTTGTTTTTTTGGTTTAACACTGTATCAGAGCCTTAATTTTTTCAACTTGTTTATCTTTAGCAAGTTACTTTTTTATTGGCTAACCTAAAATAACAGGAGGTAGCAGAGCAGTTCAATGTCCAAAGAGAAAGCAAAGAATATCTAGCTCAATTCAAAAAGGTGAATAGGAGCCTGAATTTGTCCCCAAAGCAAAATTTAACTTCTCATACTGAAATAATCTCACCATATTTTAATGTAGTATATAATATACCAATATACTATTTTAATAAACTGAAATCTAACACTGAATAATGGTAATCCTGAAGATTCAGAACAGCATTCATTTTTTCAAGATTTAGATCCTTTTGGGAACTGCAAATTTTCATTTAAAATACTCATAAGGAAAAGACTTTTCTTGGTTGATAAAGCAAACTGGAATATATGAGAAATATGCATGGCAGCACAAGTCCAGTGAGGTACAGACAGTTACAGACCAGTTGTTGGGTAACTGGAGTAACCTGGAGGATGTTGCTGATTAAAACCTATTTATCAACAAGAAAGTTAATGAAACAAGTAATTTAAAAGTTATGAAGTGCTATTTGTAGGCTTAATACAAATACTACCCTAGCTTAAGCACATATTCATTGCAGCTGGGCTCTGAAATAACTGTTCAGAGTCAGTGTCTTGGATGTTCACTCTTCATTTACTTGTACAAAGTGAAGCAACTTACGAAAAACTGAGAAATACTGACTCTACAGACTGGCTCTCAAATTGGATGTGAAACCCTGAAGTTCAAATCTAGCACTTAATAGTAATATGGATAACTAATACATTAAATTATAGGACAGGGTTTTAAGCGAGGGGATAAATAAGTCACTTTTAGGAATGTTAGGAGGTAATCAAAATATTTTATTGAAAACTTATTTTCTATTCGAAAGGGAATTGCACATACTGAATAACCATATACAGTATCTCACAGACATGATAGGAAATAGGAAAATGGGGAGAATCTGTTGAAGAATTAATATTACTTATTTCTTTCAGCAGAGCAGATTGATAGCAATTCTTCACTTTTGCTCCTTATTTTTTGTTGTTGTTGTTTGTTTCTTTTTTGATCTCTGTTAGTGTTTTGGGCTCCTGGGAATGAATGGAGCTGGGAAAAGCACAACGTTTAAGATGCTGACTGGAGATATCATTCCATCTGCAGGGCGTGCCGTTATCCGGACTCCTACAGGGTAAATAACACAGGGTTTGATCAGAATTGTGCTAATTGATAATGCCAGTGATCAAAGACTTAGCAGTCTTCAGTCCTTAATACTGCAGTATAAAGACCTGTTTTGTTCCATTTTAAATCTATACTGCTTGTTTGTCGTGGTTTAGCCCCGGCAGGCAGCTAAGTGCCACACAGCCGCTCGCTCACCCTCCCCAGGTGGGATGGGGAGAGAATCAGAAAGGTAAAAGTGTGAGAACTCATTGGTTGAGATAAAGACAGCTTAAAAGGGAAAGCAAAAACAGCGCGCGCAAGCAAAGCAAAACAAGGAATTCATTCTCTATTTCCCATGGGCAGGCAGGTGTTCAGCCACTGCCAGGAGAGCAGGGCTCATCACACGTAATGGTTTCTTGGGAAGACAAACGCCATCACTCCCAACGTCTCCCCCCTTCCTCCTTCTTTACCCCAGCTTTTATGGCTGAGCATGACACCACATGGTGTGGAATATCTCTTTGGTCAGTCTGGGTCACCTGCCCTGGCTATGTCTCCTCCCAGCTCCTTGTGCACCCTCAGCCTCCTCGCTGACTGGGCAGCACAAGAAGCAAAAAAGTCCTTGGCTCTATGTAAACACTGCTCTGCAACAACCAAAAACATCACCACTATTTTCATCAAAAATCCAAACCACAGCATTGTGTGAGCCTTTACGAAGAAAATTAACTCTGTCCAAGCCAAAACCATGACATTGTTGCTGTTAAACCTTGTTAGGAATGGCAGGGATTATGACAATAACATTTTAAAGCCTGACAGCTCTGTTAATTGAGAATAAAGTTGTTTAGTAGCAAAAGAGTAGGCTATAGGAAGCCTTAGTCATAAAAAAAATCTTAACATATAGTATGTCCAGATGTATGGACAGAAATCTCCCATACTAGTACTATACTGAAAGATTTCCAGGCTTAGAATGATGACCAGTGCTTAAAGTGGATAATTTTAAAATGTTTTCTGACACCTGTGTACTTCAGAGTCATTAATTATTTACTTGATCAACATGCTGTAAAATTAGGATAGGAGATAGTGTTGGTGGTATTGAGGCTAACTTTGATGGAGCAATAAGTGAATAATGGCATTTTTTGTTTAGATGTAACCAACATTTACAGTTTCTACCAGCAACGTTGGAGGGGAAGTAAAGTTATTTTTCAGTCAAGCTAAAGTAAAAGTTGTGTGTGTGTGAAAATATATATATATATGAATATGAATGTATTGTGGGCTATTAAACAATTTAAAAACATCTTTTTTTATTTATGTCTATTTCAAAATATGTGTTTTGGAGAAGGAGAGGTGAAGGGTTTAATTCGGGAAAGTTTAAAATGAAACGTTTTGAAATTTCCAAAATGAGAAGCTACATGCCTTTGTTTTAGAATTTAAATGCTTTCATATGTCAGTATTTGCTCACTTAATGAAAATAATGATCAGTAGATTTAATTTCAAAATGCATGTAGTTTCAGTCATTGTAAAATTATGTTTTCTGGGTAATTTCCCCTTCTTTTGAAAAGGATGCCATCACCAACATGTTCCTACTTAATTGTGTATTTGTTGTTGTTGTTTTTTAAATTCTTTCATAATAACATTTTTTTTTTAATAGATTAGATGTAAAAAGAACTTAATAACGAAGAGCTCCCCAAATCACTATCAAATAGTTGTTAATCATGAGGAAGGAATGACTAAAGAGATTTTGGAAATAAAATTCTTAAGAGTATAAGAAATGATATGAGAGTGCTATACAATGGTTGTAGAGAGATTTAGATGGTTGTTTCCATTTATAATTTCCCAGAACAGAAGACAAAATTTTTCTGGCATTAAGCAACAATGGCATGGCAAAAAAAAAAAAAAAAAAAAAAAAGTGATTTAAAATTAGGTAAAAAATAACATTTATTGTTCTTAGGAACTTGTGTAATGCATTTACCAAGATATCAAGGAGGTCAGATGTTTAGCATAAGTCTCAAGAGGATTTGAGATTTATAGAAATACAATAATCTGTAATCATTTTCCGTAAGATATTGTCCTCAGGATAGTGCTTAAGCTTCTAGGTTTTGTTTAGATTTTGAGGGTTATTCTTGTATAGCTTTTAATGGGACTTGCCTTTGGTCCTTCCTGAGCATTCATGGATTTCATATGAGTTTCCCTATAAAATGTGACATCAGATGGGCAAATGATTTGATCTGGTGTGAAAATTCCAATATTTTAATATCCACTTGAAAGCAAATATAAAGTTATAAGGATGTATTTCATTGTCAGGTGTCTTGGCAGTTACACTATGTTTATTAAATACATAATTTATTTTATCAGAATACCTAAAGGTATTCTCTTCAAAAAGTAATAAAACAATATAACAATGCCTGTATTCCTTTTACTAAAGTGTTGCAGTGTACCTGTGGCTAAATAGATAAAACTTCCTCTGAGGTCGACTTTAATATGCTCCTGGCATTTAATAATAGGTTTGAATAAGTAGTAATACCTGATAATTCATGCTACATAATAACATAATACTTGATTACATCTGCTACCCATCTTGTGTGTTACTTTCATTTACCCCACTGTATTTTTTAAATCCAGCATGAAAACATACTTTAAAATGTAATGTTATTTACTATGTACTAAAATATAAGTAGTGAAATTTGACACATTTAGAACACTAGAGAAGAAGCCATAGGAGATGGTCACATTTAAGTGTACAAAATATCCTTGACAGCATTAATTCTCACCCTGTATTATGATGTCAATCCAGGTTAGGGATTTTAATGTTTCTTGTATGGCTGAAGACATAAGCCTATAAATGAGCATAAAGCCCATATTCCTATGTTTTCAAAACTTATCACTAATTTATTCTAATATTGTAAAGGCAGCACCCTCATGCGGGAGCTGCAGTTGCACAGTAGCTAACCTTGGGGAGGCAAATGACTTCGAGGCTGGGAGTAGAGATTTGTGTCATTCCTGATTTTGTTGCTTGCTTCATATTTTGGCAACTGATGTAAAACAAATCACAATGCACTGTGTTGCTGTACTACTGTACTGATTTACTACTAAATCAGTAGAGGGCAAAATTGTTGATTCTTCCATAGATAAAATTATAACTGCAGCAGGTCTGGAGAACCCTTTCTCAACACTTGAACTACTGCTAAAATTACTCATCCAAAGCAGAATAATTTTTTTTCTGAATAGTATTGATTTATAATCTTAAAACAAAAAAGGATTAAGATTATGATCTCTGAACCAGTTAAATTGATATTTTCTGTAATCCAGCAAGAAGATACAAAGATGATTGTGATGAGGTTTGATATTACTAACTTAGTTCAGTTCCAGGTATAGCCATTTCCTTTTCTGAGCAGCAGTCAGGTTTATCCTGCTTAAAAGGACAACAAGCAGGACAAATACCAAGTTCCCAAACAGTGAAGAAAAAAAAAGAAAGTAGGATATCGATGTATTTGTTGATATACTTGTGAGTGTCCTGAACACCTTCCAGTACTGTCCTGAACAGTTTCAGGTGTCTCTGAACTGTTAGTTACATCTTTGTTAGTTACATCTTCTGTGAACATCTATTAAAAGTGAAATGAGTGTGCTTGAGTCCCAAGATCTTTGGCTACAATACGTGAGTATTTAGAGGCAAAACCAAGAAACTTCAGTATGATGGAAATATTTCTGTTCTTTTAATTTGCTGTGCAATACAATATGTTCTGTAAGGAATATGTACATTCCACATCAGGAAGACAATTGCAGCTTTCAGAAATCTTTCGTCTCTAAAGATTGATTTGCTGCTGATAAATATGTGCATATGTCTTAGCAAACAAATGCAAAACTGTAAATAATTGGAGAACATAGCTCTGATTTGTATATCAGGTGCCCAAGGGGTTTTAGGTGGATTGATTTGTACTTGCACCTGAGCTAAATGAATGAAGGGGTATATAATGCTACGAAGTCTTCTATCTCACCCCACTAGTGTGCTGAAAAGCCTAGTATTTCTGGTACAAAGAGGGAGAGGAGAGTCCGCCAAAGAGAGCATTTGCTGGTCACAGCTGCATACCACTTGCTGATCTAGAGACTTCTTTATTTAAAACCTATGTCAAGAAGTAGCTTCCATAGAGACATTACCTCCGATAGTGATTGCTGATTAATGTTTTGGGCAGCAGTTTAGACGTAGATCCCATCTCTGTTGTGTGCAACTGGAAAGAACACAGCTTTTGTCCTCATAACCTGTATGATCCTGAAGGACAAATTATCTTTTACAGCAAAACAATCTGGATAAGATTTATTTACTTTTTTTCTGAATTAAGACTGCTACAGTAAAGGACAGGATACTATAACTGTATTCTTCATGATGGATCCTTCATGATCAAATAATGAAATGAATATGAAAAATCATTATTGTAAATATTTGAGAGCATAACTGATATAACTCCATGCACAAAATCCTTAATTCATAATAGTTTCTGTTTCATTGAATAGCTGTGCTTGAAAGTTTCTATTTAAAAAACAATGTACATTTTCCTGATTACTAGTGTAATAGTTTCACAGAGTATAGAACAAAGTCAGAAGTGTCTCTCTGAGGCAACTACACTGAAATCAGACTTGAATTTTACAAGACAGCTTTTGCACTTTTGGACAATACAGTGGACTAGAAATGGAAGATCAGCTTTTCAAAAGTGCATGTTGAATTGCAATGTAGAATTTTTTGAACTTCAGCCTAAAATATCTTGGAGGCGCATGGGGTTATATACAAAGAACTGTGCTTCTCACACAATGATAATCAAGTTGTGTTCAGGGAACTCCTGCTAGACTCTCTCTCAAAAAAAAAAAAAAAAA
>VXAL01011053.1:0-15674 GCA_013399475.1 Chauna torquata
GGGCTTTATCCCACAGTACTGTATGCAACATTTTCTTGAAAAGGCCAAAGTCTGCTCTCCTAAAGTCCAGGGTTGTGAGCTTACTGTGTGCTCTCCTCACTGCCCTCAGGATCTTGAAATCCAGCATTTTGTTGTCACTGCAGCCACAGCTATCTTTGACCTTCATATTCCCCACCAGTCCCTCCTTGTTGGTGAGAATGAGGTCCAGCATGGCACCTCTCTTGTTGGCTCCTCTATCATTTGGAGAAGGAATTTATCAGGAACCTCTTGGATTGCTTACACCCTGCTGTGTTGTCCCTTCAACAGATATGAGGGTGGTTGAAGTCCTCCATGAGGATGAGGGCTTGTGAACTTGAGGCTGCTCCTATCCGCCTGTAGAGGGCCTCATCCATTTGTTCTTCCTGGTCAGGTAGCCTGTAGTAGATGCCCAATATAATGTCACCTCATCCTGTCTTCCCTGTAATCTTAACCCATAAACCCTCTGTCTATTCCTCATCCACCCCCAAGCAGAGTTCCATGCAGTCCAGCTGGTCATTGACATAGAGGGTGACACCTCCTTCCTCATCTCCCCAGGCCTATCCTTCATAAGGAGCCTCTATTGTTCAATTTCAACACTCCAGCCATGGGAAGCATCCCACCATGTCTCCATGAGCCCAATAAAATCTTAGGCCTGCAAGTGTATGCACATCTTTAACTTAACTTGCTTATTCCTCATGTTGAGTACATTAGTGTACAGGCACTTAAGAGAGGCACCCCAGCATGTTGTCTTCCTTGAAACTGTTTGAGGGACTTCTCCATAATGGTGCCTTGTAGGCCTTTCCTTCCCAAGCTGTAAGTGCTGGTACTGAGCTAACTGAATATCTCCAGAATTATCTGTAAACTGGTAAATGAAGACAATGTGCAAAGGTTTGACTTCTAGCATTGCAATCAGAAACATTAGTATCCCACAATTCACAATGTGGTGTGATGTGGATGTGATGTTAGCAACTCTCTTCTACACTTCTTTTCTGTCAGAGTAGACCATTAATAACAAGCCTTCAAAGAATTTCTCTATTATCCAGAAAAACAAAAAAAAATTCAAAACCCTAAAAACTTTAAAAATGCAGTATTTTCTTGAATTAATTTAAATGCCAGCACCTTATAAGCAGACCCCTCACCAATTAAATACTTCACTTCTGTATAATGTAAATTCACAAGGAAAAATGTAGGTTTATATAATTTGAGAGTTCTTTGCGAGGAAAAAAAAATGTTATTACACTGGAAGGTCCTCTAGCTATTCCAGCTGACCACAGCCCTTGTAGGGTAGTTCATAAAAGCAGAGTCTTCACGTCAGAATCTTATTTGATATGACAATTGCTAAAACCTATTGCTGGAGATTTTCTGTAAGAGTATTTTAGTGATATTTTAGTGTTATTTTTTAATAAATAATATTTAATAAATATTATTTAAGACTAAAATATATGTCTTGAATATTTTTCCCTAGAAGTTAACCCTAACCTCTCTCTCTCTCTCTCTCTCTCTCTCTCTCTCTCTCTCTCTCTTAAAGCCGTTAGGGGTAAATGTAAGTGCAAATCCTCTTGACATATAACTAGCTAGCTCAAGACCCTGTACTGAAAAGGGAAGAAACAGTTACTATAAGTAACTGCTTATATTTAGAAAATAACTCCTGGAATGAAAGTGTAGTAGGTATTCTAAACCCACTCCAGCCAGGTTTGAATCAAATTCATATTAAATAAAGTCTCTTACCTTCCCTTGGTGCTGTCTCTGAAGTTGAATTTCCCTGATTTCCTAGAAATGACAGTTAAGTAATATTCTCAGCAAGTTCAGCATGCTTAATGAATTCCTTGGGGAAGTCAGAATATCTGTAGCACAATTAACTTCTCATTCTTATGTAAATGAAGGGTTTCAGGGTCCCTGATGGAAGCCTGCTTTTTGGCTGCAGTTAGCAAGTGTATGCTATTAAATGACATGGAGCCTTGAGCTGAAATTTAGACTTCACTAATTTGTGCTGTGACATGTGCAAAGTTGCTTTAGAGGAATGTGAAACACAGTTTCTTAAATGTATCTGATGAAATGGGGATTATTACCCCTGGCTAGACTGTCTTCAGCAGTCTGATTACCTTTGTCTTTCCTTGGTTTTAACAGAATGAGCACACTGACACTCTTTCCACTCTTTTTATATTTGCTACAATATTTATTTGGGTTTGTATTTCTGAATAATTATTATCTGAGATTATTAATTTAAGATGGAGAGAGTCCAGTAGAGTAAGTAATCTATATTAATACTTTAGATTGTGTGTGTGCATTTGTGTGCATGTTATCTGCATGAAAAAAGAAACACTTAAGTTAGGTAGATAAGGGCTATACAGCTTGTAAAGGAAAATAGAATCACATACATAAATTCAATTGCTTGAGTGAGATAGAGGAATGAGAAAACAATATCCAAACTGAAAAGAGGATGTTACCAAGTAGATCAAGCTTTAGTGTTGCTAGTAAAGTCATTTGAGATCTTCGGATGAAATGCATATTATAAATGCAAAGTATTATTGTCACAGAGGAACAAAACTATATGTCAGTGCTAAAACACTGGAATACAATCAGATTCAAGCTATAGCTATAAAGTGGTATCTGGCTGTTTTATATGTAACCTTAAGTTACGTAGCAAAATTCCTAAATCCAAGTTGGGTCCTAGCTACCTACATTGCATGGAACTCATTAAAGAATGTTAAAAAGATGTTTTGGTTTCTCCTGGGTGCTTAATTTTATCAAAGCTATTCAAAAACGAATCTCCTTAGTCGTATCAGTCCGCGTAGGTATTTCAGCCTACATGAGAAAACATTCTGGGGGCATCTCTTGTTCCATTTCTTTGCAAGTCCAGTGGCATAGAAATTTTCCCCTCTCAAGATTTTAGGATTCTCATAATCAGCATCACTGCAGCTCTCACCTGAATAAATTTAGGTATTAGACCTGATCAACTAATACTAATGCAGTCGGAAGTTTTTCCTGATTTTACATAAACTTTCAATGGATTAACCTTAAATGAGGTTCTTTTCCATCTTTTGAGAGAAATCTAAGCTACTGCAAATGAAGATTTTTGAAAGATTTTTATAGTTTGGACTATACTGAGACTGAAAAAACACTGAGAATCTCCTCATTTTTTTAAAGTACTGTTTATACCTCTTTCAAGAAAGTAAGGATGATCAAAGTTTAAATAACATACATCATGTCATATTTGACACAGGATCTTACAAAAGTAGTCAGCATTGCTTAGACTATTAAAATACAGCTACTTGCTTCTTAACAAAACTCAGAAGTAGCTGAAGAACAAAGCAAAATGAAAAAAAAGCAAATTGCATCCATAGAAATCAATTCCTGTGAAAAACAATTTTTTTCTCTGTGTCGGTCTCTCTCCCTCTTTAATAATTCAGGATCTGACTGATTGAGCACGGAAAAAAAGCAAAAAAAGTGTTATTGGAAAGCAGCTCTGCAGAAAGGACCTGAGGGTCCTGATGGACGCCAAATTGAACATGAGTCAGCAACGTGCCTTCACTACTAAGAAAGCTAATGGTATTCTTGACTGCATTAGGCAAAGTATGGCCAGCAGGTTGAGGGAAGTGAGCTTTTCCCTCTACTCAGCACTGGTGAGGCCACACCTGGAGTACCGTGTCCAGTTCTGGGCCCCTCAGTACAAGAGAGACATGGAACTACTGGAAAGAATCTAATGTAGGGCCACAGGGATTAATAAGAGGCTGGAGCATCTCTCCTATGAGGAAAGACTAAGAGAGCTGGGACTGTTCAGGCTACAGAATAAAAGGCTCGAGGGCCAGGGAGTGTGTGTGTGTGATATGTTATCAATGTTTATAAATACCTGAATGGAGGGTGCAAAGAAGAAGAAGTCGAACTCTTTTCAGTGGTGCCCAGTTGCAGGACGAGAGGCAATGTGCATAAACTAGAAGACTAGAGGTTCTGTCTGAACATCAAGAAGCACTATTTTGCAGGTGACTGAGCACTGAAATAGGTTGCCCAGAGAGGCTGTGGAGTTTCCCTCCTTGGAGATCTTCAAAAGCTGTCTGGACATGGTCCTGGGCAACCTGCTGTAGGTGGCCCTACTTGAACAGGGAGGCTGGTCCAGATGACCTACAGAGGTCCCTTCCAACCTGAATCATTCTGTGATTCTGCAAAATTGCTAGTACTGAGACAACGATCCAATTTCATTTTCTACCTTCTTCACACAGAGAAAGGCCTAAATAAAAATGCCTAGCCTATTAATAATTTGAATCCTTTGACTGTTTTGAACCTTCCACTTGCCTGAAAACAAGCTTAACTTAATAGATAAATATGTGAAGACTGTAATATTTGAGGATTTTGATATCTTTCAGTCCAATGGGATGTCAAGAGACTATTAATTATAATTGGATCAATGCATTGATTTGGATAGTGCTTGCTTTCTTCAAAGGGATGAAAACATCTAGTCATTCATATTTATTATTTCATATCAGCTTTAATGTGTTGGCTAATACAAATCATTAGATGAAAGAAAGATAGCATACAAAGTTGTGAGAACTTGTCATTAATATCTGTGTCATTTGTTAAAAGTGTGTTTCACTCCTTACTTTGATGCTACATGGTGAAAGAAGAACGACAATTCTATTCAACATACCTTATTTTAACATGCATTCTTTCTAGTCTTTCTCTATTGTTGTGGAAGACAGATGAATGTCCAGAGGAAATCTGTGAGATATTCAATTACCTGAAAACAGGTATCTCATGTAATTTGAAATTCCTTAGTGTATGCTACCAGATTTCTGGCCCATAAAGGTTGTGTATTTCTTCCATGCCCCGCATTGTATCTGCTATGGCCTTGTAGATGTCTCAAGCGCCCAACAGCATCTCAAACAATGCTACATACTTGACCGGGCCTTTTATCTCATACACTTCAGCA
The DNA here is from genome assembly GCA_013399475.1 of Chauna torquata. Taxonomy (NCBI): domain Eukaryota; kingdom Metazoa; phylum Chordata; class Aves; order Anseriformes; family Anhimidae; genus Chauna; species Chauna torquata. The sequence goes on from VXAL01011053.1 coordinate 4,943, forward strand.
ACGGTATGCAGCTCTAGATTGTAGGTGCTTAAATTTAGTTGTCTAGTCACCAGTGTCCGTGTATAACACAATTAGTTCACACTTTAGACAGTGGAAACCTAGTAAATACAGTTAATGAAGTTTAGGCCACTACTTACCTGCCTTAATTATACCTGCATTCAGCTGAGCAGCTGAAGAGCTATCCAATGTACTGATTGGATATCCAGTGACCTAACAGAAACTTAAAAACCTAGCTCACATATAAATACCTACATTAAACTAAAGTTAAAAAAGAATGCTAGTGCAGTTCTGAAAGCAAAGCTAAACACTACCACACATAATTTTCTTTGTTGGTAGAGGCCTCTGTTGCTATTCTAGACTCTAATCAGATATTATGAAGGATGCAGATCCTAGTTTTACTTACTTGATAGATCATGAAGATGCCTACTGTATGTTTTTGAAGTATTTTTTCCACTTGACAAGATGAGGGTGAAGAGTGATAATAAAGGCTAGCCTTTGGAGAATGATGACTTGTATTTCCACGATGCTGTGACTGTTGGATGAAAACTAAAATGAGTTAAGAATTGAGGCCAACTAAGGTTTACGTTTTCTTTTGTTTTTCAATGATTAACTTTTAAATTATGTTCATAAAAAGGGGTTTTCCTCACAATCAACATTCAGACAAAAATGGGACCTATACTTTACTAAGGGGTTGAGGACAGAAGGAAAGCAGACAGGTTAATATTGTCAGAGAAAAACATTTCTTGTACTTACAGTTACTTATCTCTAACGTGAACTGAAGTCTCCACAACTGAATGATAAAGTCACTAAAACACTAGAACTTTAAATTTAGTTTAAAATACTGTATTGGGTTTATGTGGTAAAGGTTTGGTAGCAGGGGGGCCACAGGGGTGGCTTCTGGGAGAAGATTCCAGAAGCTGCCCCACGTCAGGTAAGAGCCAGTTCCAGCCTGCTCCGAAAGGGCCCCGCCGCTGGCCAGACCTGAGCCAGTGAGTGATGTTGTTTGCACCTCTGTGAAAGCATATTTAAGAAAGGGAAAAAACTGCTGCACAACAGCAGCTGGGAGTGAGAGGAGTGAGAAACAGCCCCGCAGACACCAAGGTCAATGAAGAAGGAGGGGGAGGAGGTGCTCCAGGCACCAGAGCAGAAGTTCCCCTGCGGCCTATCGTGAGGACCATGGTGAAGCAGGTTGTCCCCCTGCAGACCATGAGGTCCCATGCTGGAGCAGGGGAAGAGGGAGTGACCATGAAGGAGCGGTGGGGATGAAATGATATGGACTGACCGCAGCCCCCATTCCCTGTTCCCCTGCACCGCTCAGGGGGAGGAGGTAGAAGAGGGGGGATGGGGGGAAGGTGTTTTTAGTTTGCTTTTAGTTTCTTACTGCTCTAGTCTGCTAGCTATAGTAATAAACTATATTAATCTCCCTATGTTGAGTCTGTTTTGCCCGTGATGGTAATTGGTGAGCAACATTCTTGTCCTTATCTCAACCCTTAAGCCCTTGTCCATCATATTTTCTCCCCCTGTTCCTTTGAGGAGGGTGAGTGAGCAAGCGGTTGTGGTGGATTTTGGCTGTTTGGCTGGGTAAAACCACTACAAATACGTTGCAGAAATCCATAGCAGAGTAAAGTGATTCCTTCGGGGTGTCCTAGATTATTTTTAGATGAGATGATAATCTCTGAAGTAATCTTTGAAAAACTGCATAGTAGGTGAAAAATTTATAACTTTCCATTATTTAAAAAATGATTTGTTCTGATATAACAATATTGATAATACATGTATTTAAAATAATAAGCAATCTCCTGTTCTAAAACAAGAAGAATATATCTTCTACTGTTTTGAGGGATAAATAAATGAACTTGGCTCCTCATGGCATTGAAAACAATGTGAGTCACTTCAGTATAAACAATTTAGTGAAATTCTAATTCCTTGTTGCAATTATTATTCTTATTATTATTTTTTACTTTGGTTTCTAGTTGAATTTCTTATGAACTATCGACAAAGCAGGCCAAAATAGACATAAAAGACAATTGTGATAAATTATTAAAAAAAAAATGTAGCATAGATAATATCTAGAAAGTCTTGGCATTGTATCATAAACTGCCTACATTGTCCAATTTGCTTTGTGTGAGCTGTAGCAGGGATTATGTATATACTGGGATTGTGCTTCATTGTCATATGCTCTCATCTACTGTATTTGCTGTTTTCTTCATTAAACATGAAATGAATGGGGACAGCTTCATTTTTAGTTCAGTGAGATGAAGAAATAGAAATGCTTGGATTTTATTTATTTATTTATTTATTTATTTATTTATTTATTGTTGTATTTGCCTCTTATGGGGATATGTGAAAGAAAAGGAAAGTTTATCAGTGACACCTTTCATCATACTGACTTATTTGTCACACTGGAAGAAATTCAGAATACATCGTTTTGCTTCAATTTCTGTACACAGTTCAGAGCTTCTTCTTTGCATTTTGTATTCTGTAGTTATATTCATCAACAACCATATACTCATGGTGGCCAACATAACAGTCAGCATTGCCCCTTTTAGCCATCCAGAACACCAGGACTGTAATGAAATCACTCATGCCATATCAGTAAGGAGTAACTAGAGTGGAAAGGAAAATTTCTAAAAGACTTAAAAATCATCCACTTATTGTCTGTTTCTCTGACATTGCCTTTCCTCTTATTTTAGGGAAAACAGAAAGCAGAAAACGTAATCTGTATTTACTGCTATATCAATTTCAAAGATGTGTTGGCATGGTTTTTCTTTCAGTTGTTTTCCAAATGCAGATATACAATGTGCATACTGAGATGGCTGAGATATTTGTGATTCTCATTAGGATCCAAATATGGCAAAGAAATAAGTTCTTGGAATAGGTAATGGATATCATCTGTTCTTTGAATAAACGCTCTGTATCTCTTTCAACAATTCCAGGCACCTAAAATACCACTTTTCTCTCTGTATACCACAAGGAAAGAGATCTAACTTATCTCTCCAGAAATATTTAAACTCATTGAAAGTCATATTTATTCTAAAGTTTCCTGACTCTTAACTTTAGCTACCTATACATTCTCAAAACTACCTGCTTAGAGGAAAGACTGCCTCTTTCCTGACAAGTAGTCTATCAGCATGGAATAGATAGACAGGCATTTGAACTTCATTGAAGACCTCCAGGGAAGCTCATCAAAGGTACTGTGTGAAGGAAAATGACCAGAATATCATTGTAGTGATAAACTTCTCATAGGAGTCTGACCATATGCTGAAAAAACTACTCAGTTTCAGAGAGATTGAGACTCTAACCTTCACCTTCCAAGATCAACCTACTTAATAACTAAAGAGAGTTCATTTTTCAACTTCTTCATGAATCTGTATGGTTTTGGAATGATACGAAAACAAATTAAACAAGAAAAAAATTAGACACTTTCATCTCAATGGCTTTATCATGCAGATGAAAGGAAACATGAATGGAGTGACTTACCCAACTTCCTGAAAAATATTTGCATTTCACCTTCAGCCATTTCTGGAAAAAAGACAAAAGCAATCAGAGGTTTAAATTATGGGAACTGGACTATTCTGGGAACAAAACTGAAACTGATCTACAAGGCACTATACTGCTAACAGTGGAATTCCATTCTCAGTCCTTTGTCAGCCTAAGAAAGAAATTATTTTAATTTCTAATTAATATTATTCACAGAGAATTCTGCATAAGCTCATTCTAATATATTGGGAAAATTAAAAAAGAACATTCTTCTGCCTGCCATTTTCTGTTCATCTGCATATGCAGTAGACCAGCAGCAGCTCTTCTTTGCTCACACACACAAGCACAGAGGGAAATATCTCACATGACAGAAATAAGGGAGTTCAATTTCATAAATGGGCACGTATATGAGTTCATTAGTGAGAGATATTCTTGGATGCTGTAACTCTTTCTATCCCTAAGTTTTTTTTCCTTGTATTTCCTGACTGTGTTTTTCTGGGAAAAAAAAAAAAAAATTATTTGTCTGCATCAACAAGCAGATCCACCTTGAATTTTCTTGCCTTTGTGGATAGCATAGGGAGGATAACACAGAGAAGACATACCAACTTTTTTTTGGCATTAATACACAAAAGAATAACGAGACTAATATCACTGGTACTGTCTTATTATCCTTCCATCAGAAAACCAATACATTAATTTTATAACTTGATCAATAAAGCCCATCTTCCAGGCAAGATCAAAGAGCGAGGCTCAGATTTATATGTTGAGAACATGTCTTAACTACTTTATCATCAGCTCTCCTTTGGGTACGGCAATATAAATAAAGAAGGGCAAAAGGTATCTACAGCCATTCAGGGCAATTACTACTAGTAAAAAGCTTACTGAGAAAATAACATGTCTAATCTTGTAAGAATAGAAACATCCCATCAAACTCCCATGAAGTATACTTCAAAAAAAGTGGACTGGATTTCATCAGGTGGCAGAAATAATATATACGGTATTATGTCAAATGGAATTGGCAAGTTTTCCATTGTAAAAGCACACAAGCCTTTTTTTTTAAAAAAAAAAAAAAAGCAAATGAGAGCATGTCCAGATTATTATACACCAAAGACTGTTATGCTGTGAAAAATATGTACTGGAAGTGCAAGAGCTATAAGGATTTGACTTCTTTGGTTAGTGCAATTGATAGTGTGCTACCAAAAGAAACCAAAAAGAAAAGAGGACTTGAAGGCAGCAATGCATATCTTCAAAATCCTAAGAGACCTATTCTTTTTTCAACATTTATGCTTAACTCAGTGTCAGTGGGAATTATGTGCACACAAAGAAAGAAGACACATCTATATGTAAAGAGTCATTCATTTTTAGATGAGAAACAAGAGAGAGAGAGAGAAGAAAAAAGACCAGATTATTTGTATTTTGGAGAGTACTTCAAAAAGGATTGTGCAGACTATGAGTCAGAGTTATATTCAGAACGTCTGTGAAATTCTGATCAACATAAACAGAGATTACAGTAATTCCCTGTGCACTGTGATGAAAACCTAATCATTACCATTACAAAAATAAATGTTTCCATTCAAACAATGGTACTATTAAATGCACATGCAATGAACTTTAGCTACTGTATTCTTAACCTTCCTCTGTCCAGCGGTGAAATCTACATTTCTTTAAGGCGCTTTTGAACATGAATCATTCAGTTTTAAGGTGTGTGCTGTCAGGTAAGTTAACTCCAGAATCAGAGAGTTTTTCATTAGATTTCTGTCAATAAGGCAGGAAAAAAAAAAAAAATGGAGAAGAGAGAAAAGTTGAACTAGAAAGGTGTTATTTAACCTTAAATTTGACAACTCATTTTAAAGTTACAAATAAATAGGTACCTTTTCAGAAAAACACAAGAAAAAAAATGCTGTTTCTGGACTCTAGTCTGAAATGTCTTTCCTCCTGTTTCTAAATCATCTTTTTTTTTTTTTTTTCTTTCTTTTATCTTACATTTGGTTCTTCAAGGAGTGCTTTCAGCAAGGTGCAGAGATATTTAGTTCTGCTGTTGAATGCCATTAATTTAAATGTGATTTGCACAGCTAAAAGCTTGGTCATCATACTGAAAACATTCTCTGAGGCCCCTCTGTTACAATTTGCTAATAAGTAAACTTCCACTAAGAAAAATAATAACTTCAGTCATAATCTGAATAAATATAATTGAAAACATTTTGCATTTATCTTTGTACTTGCACTTTGCACTTGAAGTTTCCCTCTCTGCTAAAACAAAACAAAACAAAACAATGTTTTGATTATATAAGAGAACAAAGGACAGACTCCAGGAAAAAAAAAAAAAAAAATACAGTTTCTTTTCAAAATGTTCCTTGGCAATCTGTTGTATTTTGTCTTGTACAGAAAGGGATTGTGGAGATAACAGCTACTTACAAGATAATGCAACATGATTTGGAAAACATATCTGAATTTCTAAATCTTCCCGTTTTGTAAGATGTTTGGGTTTCTGGAAAGTGGGTTAAGCTCTGCTTCACAGAACAAGTTTCATAACAATTGATAACAAGCCCAAGAGGTCTGAATGCCCATAGCACAGTTAGTATAAGTGCTTAAGGGTTGTTCCCAGTGACAGTAATATTATTTTCATTGGGCCACTGGGTGCAGAAATGTATTGTTTACAAGCTATTTACATTAATGTGTAAACGTTATAGGCTAAAACCAGCTAATAATAATTAAATCCTGCTTAGTGTGTTTCCTCTTTCAAGGCAACAGACCTCTGGCTACAGTCCTCACTGATTTCACAAGCTTTTCTTTCTTTCCCATGGCAAACAGCCAGCTTGTCCCTGGAATCTATACTGGGCAGCAGAACATATGAGAAGAAAAGTAGGTTATAAAGAAGGTGGAAACAAGAAAGGTCTGCCTCAGAGGAATATACAGACAGTGCCTGCGCATGCAGGGCTAGAGTTGAGAAAGTGAAACTAAGCCGGAACTGAAAGTAGGAAGGGCTGCGAAGGACAAGAAGAAGAGCTTCTGTAAATGCGTTGTCAGCCAAGGAAGAATGAGGAGAACATATTCTGCTGCTCAGTGGAATAGAATATATATTGACAAAGGTCCTGGGAAAAGCTGAGCTATTCTTATGTCATTTTTTGGCTCAGTTTTCACAGATAAAGCTTGTCTTCAGGCATCCCAGACCACCAAGCCTCTAAGCAGAGTCTGTAGGAATACAGCATTACCCATAGCACTGAAAGTTTAAATTTAGGAATTACTTAAACTAATTGGACTTATAGGAGTCCATGGCACCAGGTGAGTACATCTGAGGATGCTGAGGGAGCTAGTTGGTGACATTATAAGGCAGCTTTCTATCATCTTTAACAAGTCATGGTGATCAGAGGAGCTGCTGAAGACACCAATGTAACGGTTATCTTTCAAGCAGGAGGAGGATCTGGGGAACTACAAGTCAGTCAGCTTAACATCAGTTCCTAGATGGTCATGGAGCCATTTCTAAGTATGTGAAAGACCAGACAGTGATTGGGAACAGCAAGCATGGGTTTACAAAAGGCAAATCATATCTGACTGAGCTGATTGCCTTCTGCAATGAGATGACTGTCAGTGCAGATAAGGTGAGAGCAGTGGATGTAGTATACTTGAAGTCAAAGGTTTTTAACAGAATTCACTCATGATATAGTAAAATTGGAGATACATGGACTCGAGTAGCCAATACAGTGGAGGGAAAATTTGCTGCACTGTTGGGCTCAAAGGGAAGTGATCAGTGGTAAGAAGTTCATCTGGTCGCACCCCTCAGAGATCAATGCAAAGGACTGTTCTATGTGTTTATTAACAACCTACATGATGGAATGGAGTTCATTTTCAGCAAGTTTGCAGAGGACACCAGAGGGATCACTGATACACTTAAAGGTAGATCTGCTATTCAAAGGAACCTCAACTTGCTAGAGGAATGGGCTGATGGGGATCTCAAGAAGTTCAGCAAAAGAAAATATGGAGTTCTACACTTAGGACAGAATAACCCCATGCAATACTATAAGTTGGAGGACAACTAAATAAAAGGTTTAAAAAAATATAACTTAGGGCCGTAATAGACAGCTTACTGAACGTGAGTCAGCAGGATGACCTTGCAGCAAAAAAGGCCAACTGCTTACTGGTAGTGAGAGTACAGTCAGCAGGTGAAGGGAAAGGATTCTTCAAGGCTCTCCAGTACAAGAAAAACATTAATAAATTGGAGTTGTTAACAGCAGAGGTTAACCAAGATGATTAAGGGGCAGTAGAATAGAGGTTGAGAGAACTGTGCTTGTTTATCCTTAAGAATAAAAGGCCAGGTAAAAATCTCAGTATTTTCTTCAAACAATTGTTGGGAGTTTATAGAGAAGATAGAGCCAGAGACTTCTCAGAGGTTCACATTGGAAGGACAAGAGGCAATATACAAAAGATAGAACACAGGAAATTCCAACCATATATAAGGAGAAAAAAAATAGTATGTGATGGTTGAACACTGGAACAGTTTTCCCAGGAAGGTTATGGAATCTTCATCCTAGAAAATATTCAAAACTTGAGCATAGAAAGTTCTAACCAACATGATCGAACTGTCCAACCACAAGAAGGATGGACAAAATGAACCCAGATCAACATGATTCTATGGTTAGATGTCTTTCACAACACTTTGTTCCGAAGCCTACAGAACAGTGCAAGAGCTTGAGATGAGAGGAAACCTCATCACAGTCTACAGCTTCCTTACAAGAGGGAGTGAAGGCAGGGGTGCTAATCTCTTCTCTCTGGTGAACAGCAATAGGACCCGAGGGAATGGCATGAATCTGCAACAGGGGAGGTTCAGATTGGATATTAGGGAAAGGTTCCTCACTGAGAGGAGAGGGTGGATGGACACTGGATCTGACTACCCAGGGAAGTGGTCATGGCACGAAGCCTTCTGGAGTTCAAGAAGCATTTAGACAACACTCTCAGATGTATGGTTTGATTTTCGGGTGGTTCTGTATGGAGCCAGGAGTTGTACTCGATGATCCTTGTGGATCCCTTCCAGCTCAGTATATTCTATGATTCTATTCCATGATTCTATGATTCTATGACTGTCCTTTCTCTTAAGCAGAAATCCTCATTGTAATGTTATATGAATTTCTTTAAGCTTGTTTTGTGGTGGAAAACTACAGATCTAGAGACAGTAAAATATCAGTTACTTATAATTCTGCTGATGAAAGGTAATATTTTAATCTTCATGAAAGGCCGCTATAAACTCTGCTTCCCACAGTATGTGTGTTTTATCCATCTTTAGATCATAAAATTTGGGGATAAAGGGTAATATGTCAGTGATACAGATCATCCTGAATTTATTCAAACAATACCAGAATTTTTCTTTGCGTAACTATAGAGAATACATATCCAAATAAATAGCTATAAACATAGCTCATCTCTACTAGTTAGGCTTCATAAGCCTGTCAATTTGGTCTTTATTGATTTTCCTTGGTGGGTCACAAAGAGGTAAGTAAGTATGCCAATGAGGTCCTTGTGTACAGGCTGTCATGGGTCAGTGGGGAGGCTTTTTATAGGAAACTATAGAAAGATTTTTGTATTGTCCTTCTTTTATCAGTTTGTTTTGTTGTAGAAACTAGGTATATATATTCAGTTTTTATTTTATCTTCATCCATTGGCAGAAGTTCAAGCTAAAAGGTGATGGTAGCTCAGTGATTATGTTGTCATATGGTGTAAAACTTTTTGTTGGAATGGAAAAGAAAGGCACCATTTTTTTCTCCTTTTAGAAAATTTAGTGCAGGAACAGCAATGGCTCTAACAGGCATTGCTGTGAATATTTTAGGATACATACTGTCAACAGAAGAATTTAATGCTCCCACCATCTAATCAGTACATTTTTCATACCCTGTCTGTGCCATTTCATTTGTGTCTCAGCTAAATCGAGCCAACTGCGTTTTATCTATATGCTTATCACTCTTGTGCTAAGTGACATCTAAGTATAAGTACCTACACATATCTCTTGAGAAGAGAACAGAGCTGGATGTCTTCAGTATGTGTTACAGCCATCCTATTTCATGATTTCTCCCAATAATCTGGGAGGAAGACACAGAATAATCAGTCTTTGTGGTCCTGTATTACTGTGTGAATAATGAAACATTAGTTTCTACTCCTTCTAAAACAACTGAAGGAAGGTAAGAAAAAAAAAAAACACATGCATATATACATTTTAAAGTCCATATGATGGTGGCAGGGAATATGAAAACTTAAAAGCAGTATTTTTAGCATTCATTATTATTGTTGTATTGTTATATAATACAAAGAAAATAATAACAGGCAATATATATATTAGAGTTCTTTGTGAGCATGAAAACGTTTTATAACTTCTGGCATGGACATTTCACATGGACTACAGTATTTCCAATTAAATTTTAACAATTATAATGGCAAAAGCATCTAAAAGGTCCATAATATATATATGGCCATGTACCCCGGCTATCCGTACAGACTGGGGGATGAGAGGCTGGAGAGCAGCCCCACAGAAAGGGATCTGGGGGTTCTGGTCGATGGCAAGTTGAACATAAGCCAACAGTGTGCCCTGGCAGCTAGGAGGGCCAACCATAGCCTGGGGTGCATTAAGCACAGCGTTCCTAGCTGGTCGAGGGAAGTGATTGTCCCACTCTGCTCTGCACTGGTGCGGCCTCACCTCAAGTACTGTGTGCAGTTTTGGGTGCCACAATGTAAGAAGGACATAAAACTATTAGAGTGTCCAAAGGAGGGCTACAAACATGGTGAAGGGTCTAGAGGGGAAGATGTATGAGGAGCGGCTGAGGTCACTTGGTTTGTTCAGCCTAGAGAAGAGGAGACTGAAGGAAGACCTCATGGCGGCCTACAGCTTCCTCATGAAGGGGAGCAGAGGGGCAGGCGCTGATCTCTTCTCTCTGGTGACCAGCAACAGAACCTGAGGGAATGGCATCAAGCTGTGACAGAGGAGGTTCAGGCTGGATATTAGGAAAAGGTTCTTCCCTGAGAAGGTGGTTGGGCACTGGAACAGGCTCCCCAGGGAAGTGGTCACAGCACCAAGCCTGCCAGAGTTCAAGAAGCATTTGGACAACACTTTCAGGCATATGGTCGGATTTTTGGATGGTCCTGTGCAGAGCCTGGTGTTGTACTCGATGATCCTTGTGTGTCCCTTCCAACTCAGGATATTCTATGGTTTTATGATTCTATGAAATGCTTCTATAAATANGCACCCGAAGGTACTGAAGGAGCTGGTGGA
>VXAL01011055.1:9742-25697 GCA_013399475.1 Chauna torquata
GCTGCACACTTCCCATTCAATCAAATGGAATCTGTGTAGCTAAATTTAAGTTCAGTCTTTTTGAAATACTAATTGTGCATCACGAGTTCAGCAACGTTTCAAGTACAGAAGAGGAAAAAGCCCTGTTTTTCAGTAACAAAGATGTGACTTAGTGAAAAAAGAAAAGAGAAAAGAAAAGAAAAGAAAAGAAAAGAAAAGAAAAGAAAAGAAAAGAAAAGAAAAGAAAAAAAAAAAGAAAGAAAAAAGAAAGGAAAGGAAAGGAAAGGAAAGGAAAGGAAAGGAAAGGAAAGGAAAGGAAAGGAAAGGAAAGGAAAGGAAAGGAAAGGAAAGGAAAGGAAAGGAATACCAACACCTATCTCAAAATGTGTTACCATTTGCTTGCATAAGAATGACAAGTTCCACTAATAGTAATGATGCAAGGGTAAAAGGTGCTTGCAGAAAATAAAGCCCAATGTGCTGAGGTATTAAATAGCTTTTGATTTTTTTCATAATGAAATGAATTGACAAGACACTGTGAAACTGTTTGAGACAGAGATCTTTTTTGAATTACAACACAACACAATCTGACTGACTTTTCTGAGTCTGATAATGACCCAAAGGCTGTATCGCATCTAATTTAGGTACCTATGTCTTTGTTCAGTGCTGGAAAACAAAAGGAAATGTTAGGAGAATATATTCACTTGAGGGCAGCTCACTGAGTGTTCATTCAAGGGCCAGTGCTACACAGAAAAGAGCACGTGGTGCCTGCCTTTTTGCATATGGTGCAGGGGTTAGAACACTCGCCAGAAGACATGGAGCCCAGGCTATGCTGAGATTAAGGAGAATTAAACTCTCACTGTAGTGTGAGGCAGCAGTTCTCACTGTGGTCACACACACACACCCTATGGGAAACAGCGGCCAAGAGGGAAAAAAAAAAAAAAAAAAGACTGGCACAAACTCAGTCTTTTTCCCTTTTGGAGCCAGTGATCATCTAACCTACATGTAGGAAAGGTCACATCCCTGTGTATCTATAAAGTGGAACAATGTGGGGCAAACTGAGGTGATTGTATAATAGAGTATGCTGATTATGAAATTCTATCTATCAGGTTCTGTGATTCTGTCACTCACACATCTAACAGGCACCTGTTTTGTTAGGTTCTATGCAGCATAAATGACCTGATCAACCGTGAACAGACCAAGAGAATATGCCCCAAAACATCAGCACAGTGGGATCCCTAACTCTGATGCAATGTGTGCAAGCCTTTAAGGCTGCAAAGGCAGGTGCAAAGGTAGTGGGAACAACCGGACACGTAAACAAAGGAGTTCACCTGCAATGCATGTTGGAGCCTTGCCTGTGTGTTATGGGGTCCAATCTACACCTTATGGAAATGTTTTGTTTATGATGAGTCAGCAAATTTCACCAGACAAATACTCCATGGAAATGCTAACATTTCTAGTCCCAGCTCCAAGTGGAAGAGACTCATTCTTTACATGGCCTGGGGACTAAAATCTGATACTCTGTTTCTTGAGCATTCTTGAGCAGTCTGCTCCAGTGGTTTTGTTGTATGGGACATGAAAGTGCTCACTGATTCATTTCTAAAATCGTGTAACTCACAAAAGTATCTGTTTTGTTAATCCCGCTGGGGCTTGTTTGTGAGAGTGATTCTCAGCAGTTCAACAGTTCAGACTGGTATAGATTTGACAACCAGGAAAAAAAAAAAAAAAAGAAAAAGAATAAAAAATTAAATTCTAGTGCTCAGTGGTCTAGCCAGAGATGTCATGAATACCAGGACAACTCAGGACAACTGAATATTAAGCTTAAAAAAATGGAAAGGTCTAAGATTGTATCTACCATAAAATGTAGCACAGTTTTAAGACCCCCAAACTACTGCAGACTCAGGCAGTTAACAGTGCACAAATGCAGCCACAATGCTTTCAAGTCCAAATTGTCTCAAGTGGAGCCAGAAGAGTTGTCACTGCAATGTATCTTTCCTTAATTCCCATTTTTTGCTTGTGTGGAGCCAGGGCTGGTATCTCTGCAGCAGTTTAAACCCATAGGACACAAAGAAATACTGTGAATAATTTAGGAAGTAAACTGGACCTCCCAGTTTACCTGCCTGTGCTTTAAATACAAATCCATTTTTCATGCTAACTGGATTAAAACATTATATCTTTCAATAAAATTGTGCTGGCTTAAAGACGGAAACATGGTTGACTATAGTTAACTACTGTAAAGTAATACACAACAGATATGCTTTATAACAGAAATTGATTTTGTGGAAATTGCCTTGCATGACTATCTTTTCTTTTTTTGGGTGAAGACAGGAGCATAATTTTATCTAATCAGATATCTGATTAATTTACTGCTATTAGTTTCCCTAGAAACAACAGTTGATATGAGGTGTGTAGGTAAAAGTTATAAGACAGTATGTGAAAAGCTATTGAGAACTCTTGTGGTCTCCCTTACATGAGAAGAGAAAAGCAATTCTCAAACTATCCAACTGGATCCTTAGTTGGGCTGCCATGGGATTGATGGATGAGGTAGGTGATGCTGGGTGTAGAGGTCTGTGGTGACAGGGCTAGTGGTCCTTCAACACTTGTGTTTTATGAGTTAGCAACAGTATGAAACAACCTCTGATCCTCTTCAGAAAATACATCAAGCTATGGAAGAAACAGTTAGTTCAGGACAACTGAGTGAACTAAAAAATGTAATTAACAGGATGAATGGACTTTCTAGTGAATCCATTCTAAAAACATTATCCGAGTGAATATTTTCTGGACAACAGTATGCAACAAAGCCTGTAGGTAGAAGTAATCGTTTTAGGCACTGTATTAAAATCATACTGTTCAACATCTCAGCAGCATTTATTTCTCAGCCGAAAACTTCTGCTTGAAACTGCTTCAGATTCAGAAAACAATTACCAGCATTACAATCCTCATAAGTTTAATTACTAGATCAGGCAGGAGTTCCAGCTTCGCAGGACTGGTTGTGGACTCCAGCCAGGTCCCAACTCCATTTTGAGATGAAATTTGGGCACTGTTACCTCTCTGTGTCATTAAAAAGAAGTACAAGAGGATTTGACAGAAGCTGTTTCTAAGTGTGCCCTGCTGGTCCAGGTAAAGAGGGTTGGAGCCCAAAATGAAACAAAATATACATAACCACATAAGTCTAGACTAGTTTAAGGAGACTGGTCTGCCTAGTGGGCCAAACCGTTTGTATAAGAGTTTAGGTGTAAACCCAATCTCTGTGGTCATGTAATCATTGAAATCTTAGTGGACAGCATGTGAGAGAAGGAGTTTTCCTTCCCTCAATAATTTCTTATTCCAAGATTGATCTCACCCCATGGCAGCCCTGTAGTCTGTGCTGTTAAAAGTACAAATGGTGTTTTCATTATCCCTTTCTGATTCTCTTTCAATATGAGCCTCGTTAACCCAGCACAACCTCCACCCACACTTACCCTCCTCTCAGGAGAGGAAACCCTCCTGGACCCCATGTAGGCAGCAATTCTGCTACACTGCTTTCTTATGAAGGAGCAGTGGCCAGGGGTGAGGAAGAAGATTGTGGCCTGAAAACGAGAAGGTGATACAATTAGAAGGTCTGCCTTGGGCTGAGGAAGGGGGAGAGGGGCTGGGAGGGAGAAGAGTGGTGAAGATGCTAGGTCTAGGCTGCTAAATAGCAGCAAGCCAGGTGTGATCCTCAGCTTTGATCCATGTGCTAGATAGTCACCTTGGGCTCCTTGGCCCTCAAGCACACACTGGCTCTGTCTGTGTTGTCCTGTGAATCCTCTGGGCTTCTTGTTCAGAGGACACATACCCCTTTAGTCTTGTCCATACCACCTTTTGGAAGCGTTCCTTGGAGTGAACAGCCCAAGGCAGAGATGGAGGAGAGAGCTGTTGGTTTGGCAGTGTGAACAGTCAGGCAACTTCTTCCCCGGTCAGCAGTATTTTAGCAGTGTTGCCATTGTTTGCATGGGTTGGAAGCACACAAGAGGGACCATTTGGTCTGTGTACATTGAAGCAGGATGAAAGGCAAGACTGGTACTGCAGTGGCATTATAAAAGTAGTGTCTGTTGTAGTATCGTCCAGTATGGTATAGACCAGCAGTACTGCTTTAATATTGGTATATTGCTTATCTGTGGTGCAGAGACCATAAGAGCTGTGGAACAACATGGGATATTCACACACAAATCCTAGTGGACTTAGTGTGTAACCAAAATTAAAGTTGCTGGGTTAAGTGGAATAGGGTCAACAGTCTCACAATTCTATTCAGTTCTTTACCATTTTGCTTTTTGAGCTTTATACGGCTATTTCTTAATCTAAAAGTTGCCAGAAAAAATGTTTATTCTTTTTCATGTGTCAGATATGGTTGTCTTACTATACCGTCCTGTTATGTCTTAGAAATGGGACTCAATTTAACTGCAGCATAGCTTTCTAACATTTTTTTGAGAGATTTGTTTTGGTTAATATCTCAGGAAGTGCTTTTTGAATGATTTCAAGATCTTTTTCCCTTTTAGAACCACAGACAAAATTGCTAGTTTAAAACATTTGGCACACCTTATTGTCCTCTTCTTTCAGCAGACCTGAATCTGTCCTAAATAAATGAGGATGAAAGAGAAAGAAAATTAGATTTGTCATAGATGGAGATAAATATGTTGAATGTGAGATAGCTGTTTAGCTTCCATATTTATTCTAAGAGCTTGTTGCACTATTTACCTGAAGAGTTGTTTCTATATTGTATAGTGAGTCTTATCCTCTAGATAAAATTCTCTGTCAGTTGATCTCAGCATCACAAGAGGAGTGTTGATGTACAGTTTAGCTTTTCATCAGTGAAAAGGTGCTTATTTGTTTCTACTCTTTAGAACATGTTATCACAGTGCTATCATAGCACAGGCACTGGATATAGGTAACAGCAGGATTTGGGAGCAATTAAAATTCCAAGTTATACTGTTACATAGTGAAAGAAACAAAACCAGGTAACATAATGCACTCACAATGTCACATGACAACTGAAAACCAGAAAGCATAAAACCCTCTATTCCGCTTGTTGGAGTTCTAGGATATACTTCTTACAACATTATCTGTGCTGTAGTATCACTCTGGTTGTTATACTGTGGAATAGTTACGCCAGGGCTAGGCTAGAAAATATGTGTATGAATACATAGAAACTGCTAAGATGTCATGTTGGTTAACTATGAACTAAAAAGGAAGAAACTTTTCACATAGTTTCACAGGCAGAAAACCTGCAAAAGTGATGTAGTATTGTGAGTGGGTAGGGTTGATAGGAGCGCTCATACATGATAGCACATCAGTATCGATGATATGTAGTATGCTCAGAGTAAAACAATATCAAGACTTTGAAATTTTAACATCTAGCTTGTAACTTTGATGAAAAATATTTTTTTTTCTTTCATTGTTCTAGACTAATGGATACACAACAAACAAAATATCTTGCATTCTTTTCATACAGTTATTTGTTTAATCACACTTCTGTAACGTCCTGTGAGCAATCTGCAATTCATAATTGTTGCTATATCTGTAGTTGCAACAAAATCCCCTATGTCCAGAACAAAAATAGGAAATAAATGCAAATGAAAAAGCTTATCTGTTGTAGGTTTCTCTGATAAGCAACGCAGAGAGAGACTACTCTGTGTGGAAGGCAGTTAAAAAATTAAGTTGGGTAGATTACACTTTGGAGTAGCATCTGTCTTCTTCATTTACTGTACACAATGTTAATGGTAATCAGATTCTGGTAGACTTTATCCAATAAAATGTCGTAGCACTTTGAAGATCATTTCTTCTCATTCTAATGCAGATATCTAAAATACATCAGTGTAACCATTCTCTAAAAGTGCTTATTTCTTCCCTTGCTTCCGACTTTTCATAAAGGATGACTAACTTACATGTAAGCATCTAAATTTTAATTGTCTAAAGTTAGTTGAAATGAATCTATCACTCCTTGCCTCCTCAGTTAGATGCTTCAACTGAACATTTAAAATTGGATGGCTCTAAAGTTCCGTCTTAGATAATATTTTCTCTTTTTCATTCTCATTGTCATTTGGACAGGAATTCCCTTATATATATCTCTGAGGAGAAACAGAACAAATAGGTCTAACAGATAATTAATATAAATAAAGAAAGGAATTCAAGATTTTTATCAGAAGGAGGAGGAGGAGGAAGAAGAAAAGAAAATGGAATAATTTAGGAATAATAATATTTTATGAATAATTTCACATATTCTTTAGCAGTTGTGTCCTTAAACGTTTCAATTTGTCATTTATATTCTTTATTTGAACAAAACCAAAGGTACTGTATATAAAAGACAAATGTTTTTCTTGAATGTTGCTGTCTGCAGTTACATACTAATCTGATGTTTTGCTGCTTTCAGAAGAATAAAGACCAGAAAATGAAAACATATCATCAACAAACATCAGTGTATTGCAAAACTGACATACAGTCATCCTTTTAAGGGCAAAAATGTTATTCCAATGTGCATAATGGAATTTTAGTTGCATAGCCACCATGAACAAAACTCTTCCTTTATACTATATTGCTTTACGTATTATCAGCCTGGGTTTCCACTTTTTGTTCCCTTTATCAAATGGGTGAACTTAATACATCTCAGCATAGGCATAACATGCAATGAAATAATTTGTTTTATATTTTAAAGATTGGGCCAATACTCCCAGTCACTACACAATGAAGGGATTATACATTAAAAAAGGACTGTATGCAATCAAGAAGAAATTTTAATTAATCATAAATAGAACTGGTTTTGTGGAAATAATTTGACCAGACAGTTCAAGGTTTGAATAGCACATCACAGTGATTAAGAATACTTTTAACTTGAACAGAGTCCCAGCGAGTCACTGCAGCCTGAAAAACTTTAGAAAAGCTAATGTGTACAGATCACACAATGTCATTGTTTCTCTTAGTGCTTCCATTCCATTAGGAACCAATGCGGGACTCTTCTAACTTCCGAGAAACCTTCCAATATCATGCTGTCCTGGTCAACATTGAAGCAACAGAGATTACAAGACATCAAACTACAACCTTTTATCCTGTGTTCTGTGTGTATAAAACAAGGAGTCAGCTTCCCTTTGAAGTACTAATTGACTGTCTGTATCAATCAGCTCCTAATCCCTTTCCTGCATGCATTTAGGTCTCCACAGTAACTGAGCTGGCTTTCTCTGGGGTCTAGGCTGTGAAGTACTTACAGTAAACACGTAGTATGCAAAGGCAGTAATTGATCTCAGTCTTAGAAAACCCATCTAAAAGCAACTAGACTTCCTAATTCCTGCTTTAGTCTAACAGCAAGAAGACAAATATGAGTTAAGAGAAAAGAACTTTTAGAAGAGAGTACGTTAAACAATTAGCAATGAAAAGAAGAGGCATCTGATCTTGTGTCTTCCCCCCCCACCCTGAGCACAGATTATCCAGGAATGTGGTGGCACCAGAGATTTACTGATTGTTCTGGGTCCTCACATTTAAGGTTGGAGATGTAATCACAAATAATTTGCTTGATGTTGCTAGGCACAGCTCCAATCACTACCTTGCTCGTTACAAGAATTGCTAGTAAAAGACTTTAAAGATGCATTTCACCTATTGCTGGGAGCACACATCACACACAAGTCATCATTTAGGGATGATAGCCTTGTGGTCTACTGACCAGGCAGCCGAAATGAGTTGCACTTGTTTGATTGCAGTTTCTGCTCCTCTCATGAAATAGCAATCAAGAAGGAGCCCACCTGGAATATCAGTTTGCAATATATAGAAGGGGAATGAAAGGGACATAGTAAAGGGGATTTGAGGGATGTTTTCCAACAAGTACTGGCTTTATGGGTTATGAGAGAAAAAAAAGGGACATAGACCATAGTAAATGACCAAAAATGCAGATCAGGAAAAGAAAATCCATGTAGTAAGCACTCTGAGGAGTAATAAATGTTTAGATATAATGAACGCTGACTATTTAGAGACTGTTGTTCTTTTCTTTGAGAAAATTAGTAGAAGCATTTATATTTTAGGACTATGATAAGTTTTTCTATTATATAAAGTTTTTTTTAAAAAAAAGTTTTAAAAGAATGAGTATTTCCTCAGAAGGAAATAATAAACTGGTTAGTATTAATTCCTAGTATGTAGCATTTATGCTCAGTACTTACTCCTTAACATAAAATAGAAAGACAGTACTCTGCATGCTCCTTTCTTTATCTTTTGTGATGTCAAATTATTAACCTTTCAGATCCAACGATTAATGATAGGGAGGTTTTGTATTCATTCAGACACTTCCTTAAGAGGAACTGTGCCTGCACTGCTACCACCAAAGAACTCATAGCATGGATCTAAGAAAGAAAATTTTAAGTACTGACTAGAAACCTCAAAATAATTATTACGTATTTTAAGACTTCAGTTTTACAGATAAGCTCTTGACGTGCTGGGTTGAAAAGATTTTCTATCAAGTATAGGCTTCATTTTTGTTGACTTAATTAAAATAACCAGCAATTTTGTGTGCCTCTGTTTTGGGGTACCTGGCTTGTCATACCGTAGGGGAAAGGTTTGGTTATTAGGAAATAGTGTTTTCTGGAAAGTCATTCTACTAGTCCCTTTTGAAAATCCTTTCCAGCTTTTTGTTATATAGTCACACACAGTTCAATTAAACTTTAACTGAAATATTGAATTAGCTTGTCATTAGGGAATTATTTTCAAGTGGTCTATCATGGTTTCCATAGCCACTGTATTTTTATCTTTTTATAAAGTCCAGCTCTTAGAATTGAATTAGTTTTGCTGGTGTCTTGGGTGGTCACTTAAAATAGGTTTCTGCATATGACCAGAACTGCCACAAAGACAGACCATGTAGCTGTGTAGTGAGGTCAAAACAGAGGGGACTGTAGAAAAAAAAACAAACAAATCAAGTAAAGGAAACAAACCCACTTGTGCTGCAGCTGCTTACACCTTAACTTTTTTTCTCTGCAGCTTCTTGAGCAGCAACTACCCAATACTAATCCATGTGACAGTTTCTTGACCTTTCAGGAACTGTCTAAACTGTTTGTTTTGAAAAGATGAAACCTGAAGCCTCTCCCCTGCTGTGATGCCCACCTTGCTGTAACCCTGACCCTGTGTTATGGCTCTATTCAGATTTGTTAGTTTAGGGGGAGAATTTGGAGCTAGCTGTCTTTGAGCAGAGAAGGGTCCATCTATAGAAAGAAAGCCCAGCCTATGGAACAGAGAGCTCTCTGTGACAAGTACAGCTAGGAAGAATTAGTGTCTTTAGCTCGATCGCCCTAATAACTACATTTTTTGACATTTCTGCCTGATTGTTCTGAAAACTCTTGCTTTGTGAAAATGATGCTGACTGGTGCTCTATTTGTGGAAGAGTAGGAGAGGGGAAAGAATGACCAAAAGTGTGTTCAGGCAACAGGCATTGCTGATTCCTTCCCTTTCCCTTGCCCATGTAAAAACAGCGTTTGGTGAGTCCTTGCTTTTCACAATATCTGCCTGCATCCTTCAGGAGCCTAAACTGATTGCTTTTTCCTGGTGCTTAGGTGAAGAAACTTTAGCTCAGATTCAGACATCTGAATTAAATCTAAATTGTCAGCCCTGGCGTGAGCTGAATAAATGACCACCTATATATTTTGTACGGCAAACAAAAAAAAAAATGTTTATATAAACATAATCCTTGATGTAAATATTTTTAATTAAAATGTATTTAATTACAAACCTTAAAACAAGAGAGAGAGAAATTCTGATAACATCAATAAGAGTACATTATTGTGCCTTGACTCACAACAATGACTACTAAAATTACATTATGCATACAAGAGTATAATGGATATATAAAATGGAACAGTTGACAGTTCTAATCATTAGATTAGAATGGTCTGAAAAATGCTGGATTTTAGCCAATGAATTACTTGTAACATGAAGGAGATGGACAAATCTAAATAACCTTGAGCTAAATGGCTAAAGAGTAAATAGGAAGATTCATACCTTAGTTTATTGCCTGAAGAATTTATTTTATAATCTTTATGTCAAATGAAAAATGTAACGTTTTAAAGCCAGAAGTGCCCATTCTGAATTACTTCCATGAGTAATCTCCTTATTGTTTTCACTAACATTGAAGTACTGCTTAACCAACTGAAAGTAGCAAAAATGAGTTTCTGAGTCATACATAACTCATTTATTTTGTAGCTTGATACTTTACTGCTTCATAGTAAACAAGTAATCAGCAGCATTTCACAAAGTTATTTGCATTTGTACTTCTTTGACTATTGTGTGGTTTTCCTCTCTGCTCTTACCACAGCTCAAAAAAATCAGTATATCACTACCCAAAGTGCACCTCAGTTTAGTTCAGCTATGAAAGAAAATCGCTAAATTCGTCATACTTTGGCTTGAAAAATGTAATATGCTTGTCTTAACTTTCCTGCTGCTGTGCCAGAGGAAGAAGACCTATATTTATTATTGTTTTGTGCATGTTACTAACCTTGGTTTAAATTGGAAAAGCCGACATCATATGAATGTATTGAGTGGTATGAAGGTCTCTCTAATCAGTGCTTTATAAAATATCACTAATAATTTACATGTTTTAGGAATGGACCCATCGTGTTTCAAGGAAATATGCCAAATATTATCTGAGTAACCTCCTGTTAAATATTTTATCAGCAAGAAATAATTTGAATTGTCAAATGAATGCCAGCTTTTGGTGTCATGATGGGTCACATGTGTGAGTCTGGTGTATTTCACAACAGACTGTGGATAGGTCCTTGGATAAGTAGGTAAGGTATTAGAGGCCACAGAAACCACTTAGTCAAGAAGAAACTGTGAATGTCTGGGGTGCTGAGAAGAGATTAGAGTATTAATGATGGGTGGTAAAGGGAGAGATTAACTCTGAGGTAGATTTAAGAGAAAGATCAAGGAACCGGAGGAAGTAAAGCTGGACCCTAAGGTGAGCTTGTGCAGGAGATATGGCAAACATATTCCAGTGAATCTGTCACTCTGATTTAGTCTCCTTCTCCAGATTTGCTGAGCAACAGTGAAGTGACAGACTGCTTTTTGTGTATTAGCATCCTTCAGGGTGATCTTAGCAGGGAGTGATTCAACTGTCTGGCAAGGCAGCCTCTTTAGAAAGCAACCATGTGAAAATCATGCAATATGAATGATCATCCTAGGGTACTGCTGTCAGCTAGGCAGTGGTCTGGACATGCTTCTAGACTGCTGTCAGGAAAATCAGTGCAAAGGAGTTAGGAAATGTGCTTCTTGTCTTGCATGCTGCTGTACTCATATCCATCACACACATATATATATATTATATACATATTTTTAAGAAAGCTTTTTCTAAAGGAAACATCTGTCACTACATTGCATATAGAGATCAACAGATTTTGCATTCTTTATGGTGTTATCATTCTCTTTCATCAACTAACCAGCTAATTTACACCACCACAGGCTTCCTGTTACAGACAGAAGGAAGGGTTTGATGTAACCTGAAACCCTAATTCACTCATTACCCAACATAGGGTCACTCTGCTATAGTAGAGAATGCAAAGAATATAAAAGCACTTTAATGGAAACCTTCCCTACAGCTGGAGAACATCATTCTGTTTAAGGAATTCCTGGTAAACAGGCATTTTTCAAAACATAAACATTTGGTTTTTAAATGAATATTTATTCTGTTTCACTCTACATTTATTTGTAAAGAGGAAATGTCTTTATAAATAGATGATTAAGATCTAGAGTGCATATTACCAAAGACGGATTGTAGCTTATTCCTGATCACTGTAGGAAAAAACATCCTGAACTTGGGATGGTCAAAGGAAACACAGTATTTGAAGCTTCTTTTAGTACATTTGGAGTGGAATAGTGCATTGTTGCATGTTCAGAGCTTTAAGTGCTTCTATTCTTTTGTGGTGCATAGGGCATATGCATAATCACAGAGCAACAGTCAGAATTATTTGCAAAGTTATAGAGCTCATGCTTGCTCGTGGTTCGCCTGGGGGCTGGCATGCAAAGTAGGAAAAAGGAGATAAGAGAAACCTCACATGCATATCACTCAATGGCCTCAGTTACTGCTCTTGCTCTCTCTGAATATAAAAACATGGGAGAGTTAATGTCCTCATTCAGCAACACATTTAACATTACTAACTAAATGAGCTGCCTCACGTATGCTTTTTCATGGGTTTAAAATGTTCCTCACTTTAAATATTTGATGGTAAAGTGATGCTTCAACTAAGGCAAACCCAAAGATTTGGCTCTCTTCTGGCTTCTGTACAATGAAGAGAATTGCTAGCAGTGAAGAGATCTGAGCTGATCATCAAACTGAAGATTTTGCTGTCAGAGTGTGCTAACTGGGAAACTATGATTTGCTCCTTTATGCCCCTAATTTTGCTCTGCTAAATTCAGCTGAACTATGTCAGAATCAAGGTTTCTTCCTTAAATCTTCTTTCATTTAGTTTTGTAGCAACAGTGCAGTCTTTCATGGTCATAAATTATTATATACTGTATTAGAAAAAAAAAAAAACAACAGTGCTTGGATGTTCATAGAGATATCCAGATTATGTCAGTGAGTCAAGGTCAGTATTGATATGAAAATATTTCAACTGGGACTGCTTACATCAGGTATATGGTGATTTTAACAATTCTGCATAATTTTGGAGGGTAAAAATTGATCCAATTACTTACGTGTAAGTTAATCACAAAGTCTAAGAGGACAAAGTACGAGAACTAATTCAGGTATCTGACTGATATAACCCACCTCTGACCAAACCATTTGCAGTTCATAGCACTGGGTGCACAGGTAAATATGAATCAAACATATATATATATAAAATATATTTTAATTCTCAAACTTGTGCTTACACAGAACTTTCCAAGAGGAAATATAAAATATCAAAATAATGAGGTGATTATTGATTTCAGAGGGGGTAGGTACCCTGAATTTGGGTTAATTTCTTCCTGTTGTTATTTTGGACTGGATTCCCAGTCTGTTGATTATTTGCAATCATAGGTATTGCAGGTTGGCCTAATAGTGAGAAGAACCTGTGTGGCTCTCTATGACTCCTATCTAATTCCTCATGCTGAAAAATTTCCATTACCCCCTGAAGGAGTTCAGGAATGCTATGCAATACCACATGTAGAGTGTTTCAGAAGTTATTTTCAAATTCAAATGAAGCAAACAGTTCCAATAAGATTAAAATACCTAGGAAGAGTGGAGTTTTCCAGAAATCAGAATACTTAACATATATTATTGTTTTATAGAGGCCTGTAGCCTGCTGAAGAAATAATTCAGAACATGCCCTTCTTGCTTTATTGCACTGTATTTTGCAAAATAAGTGGAATTAAGGATGGACTCACAACAGCATTTTTGCCTTGATCCATTTTTTGTCTAATACGCATTTAACGTCTTTCACTTGAGTTGCCTTTTCATGTTAATGGTTCAGAGTCTTTACAAGAATGTTTGCAGGAGGGGATCACTGTTGGGTTTCGTGGCTATTTTCTTTATATCTGTTAAATTGCTGTACTTCTTATATTGTAATTGACAGAGTAATATCTGAAAAATGTCTTTGTTCAGTGCTCCAGTCTTATTTTTCGCTCATTTTTAACTGCTTTCTGAAAAGACATTTTAAACCACAACAAACTCATAATGGCCTCTAAAAGAGTAAATGACACTGAAGGCCAAAATCTTCTAAATGCAAAGATAGATTTCTCTGAATGAACATTTTACTTTTAAAGCTTTTAACCATATGGTTAACCTCTGTTGACTGTGCATTTCTCCAGAATATTGTGGATTACGTTAATCTTCCTACTATAAAACTACTTTCCTACTATAAACTATAGAAAAATTATTTCTATCCCTATGAAGATGCCATCCTGTTGAACACAGTTTTAAAAATTGCCAGTATATATGTACATGTGCTAACGGATATAAATTTAGAGCAAGCAAACAGAAATGATAGCACAAAGTATATTACCTGTATTTTTAAACTCAGAAATCAAAGAAACGTGGGGAAGAAAAAGTGTGGAAAATGTTGAGGTGAACCTAGGAAATAGTAGGAGTCATTTCACTGGCTATTCCCAAACTTCCATTCTGCAAATGACAAAACAGAATCAGTACATCATTTCTTGAGAAGGGAAGTAAACGGTCCCCTTAAGTCTGCATTTCATGTTACTGTAATTATTAATTAATAGAATCACAGACTCATTTAGGCTGGAAAAGACCTCCAAGATCATCCAGTCCTACCTTTAACCTAGCACTGCCAATCCCACCACTAAACCATGTCACTAAGCTCTGAATCCAAGCATTTCTTGAAAACCTCCAAGGATGGTGACTCAACTACTTCCCTGGGCAGCCTGTTTCAATACTGCACTAACCTTTCAGTGAAGAAATTTTTCCTAATATCCAACCTAAACCTCCCCTGGTGCAACTTGAGGCCATTTCCTCTTGTCTTCTCAGTTGGTGCTTGGGACAAGAGACCGATTACCATCTCACTATAGCCTCCTTTGAAGTAGTTGTATAAAGCAATAAGATCTCCCCTCAGCTTCCTTTTCTCCAGGCTAAATAACCCCAGCTCCCTCAGCCACTCCTTATAAGACTTGTTCTCCAGACCCTTCACCAGCTTTGTTGCCCTTCTTTGGACACGCTCCAGCACCTTGATGTCCTTCTTGGAGTGAGGGGCCCAAAACTGAAGACAGTATTCGAGGTGCAGCTTCACCAGGGCCGAATATAGGGGTACAATCACTTCCCTAGTCCTGCTGGTCACCCTGTTGCTGATGCAAGCCAGGATGCTGTTGGCCTTCTTGGCCATCTGAGCACACTGCTGGCTCATATTCAGCCGGCTATTGACCTGTACTCCCAGGTCCTGTTCCGCCAGGCAGCTTTCCAGCCACTCTTTCCCCATATTCAAACATATTGAAGGTGCCTCTGCGTTGTTAAGAAAAAGAGAGCCAGGAAATAAACCTAAGCACCCATCTGATTCCTCACAATACTTAAAATGTTCATTCCCTGCTCTATTTTGGACTAATAAAACTCTCCCCTCACTCTGCTTTAGTAGAGAGTAGCTTTAAGTTGTTTGTGCATAAGTCAGTTGGTGTCATTTGGCCTGAGGACCAGGAGTCAGCTCCTATTCCCTCCTTAGTGGAGGAAACAGTATAGTGGATGGAAGTTATATGTACAAACCAGAGCTCTGCAGGTCTTGAACAAACACTTAACAATAGATGATCCTCATTAAGAC
This sequence comes from Chauna torquata, assembly GCA_013399475.1. Lineage (NCBI taxonomy): Eukaryota > Metazoa > Chordata > Aves > Anseriformes > Anhimidae > Chauna > Chauna torquata. The sequence continues at coordinate 24,940 of VXAL01011055.1, forward strand.
AATTTACAATACAGATACAAGATATAGATACAGACAGAGGAACAGGACATAATATTCAGTCAGACAGACATTGACGTTTATCAACTAGCTGTGTAGCACTGTGCAATTTTAGTATGCTTCAGACAAAAAAAAAAGTTTTAAAGGGGGATTAAGAAGATTTATGTATTGGACAGTATTCTTGTTATGTCTGAGGAAAAAAATATGGAGAAGGATGAGTACAAAAAATATTTTTTCCTACTGCTGAGGAGAACGTGATAAACCTTGGAATTGTGTACAGAATAAACCTTTACTTCCTGGTACCAAATCAGGTAGTGTAAGTTTAAGACACAAAGATCTTTGAGGAGCAGACCAGATCATCACTCTTGATGCCAGAGAGAGTGAAGAATGAGTCAGGGAACACACAGAGTAGTGATGTTGTTAAAAGCTATACTTTAAGGGAGGTGGGGACTTTCATTTTAGCAGCAGCATTCCAGATAGGTATTATGTTACACTGAGTAAGTCTTGTTATGTGTAAAAGTGAATTCACCGTGTATACAGATGTATAAATTCAATGTTAGTCCAATTAAAGTTTTATCATTGTAACCAAAAAACAATAGACTTTATTAATAGTAGCTACGTTAATATTGACAATTATAGTCTGAATTAATACAGAAAAGCCTCATCAAATTAAAATTAAATTTTGTTTTATCATAAAACTTACTTGTACCTACCCCTTACTACTTACTAGTACACTGTGAGCAGCGAGGGGAACCTGCTAG
>VXAL01011056.1:9404-27548 GCA_013399475.1 Chauna torquata
TTTTATTTTATTTTAAATTAAAACTACATTGACTGGGCTAATAAAATAAGTTTTGAGCACACATTTTAAAGAAAGATTCTGGTACATCCTATATCTCCTTTACATAGGGAAGTGAATATGCTTTTTACTAGGTATTGTTAAAGTACAAAAGTTTCTGAGAGAGAATAAGCAATATGAATCGGTAGTAACAATCCACTTCAAACGTCTTCTGCAGCCCCTGGGATTAGAAACAGGGTGAGTTGTTTGTGCCCAGTTCCATAACTGGGAAGGAAAAAAAATGAACAAAGGAATTTGCTACTCCAAAGACTGGACATTTTCCTCCACCTCCTCCAAACATATCTTTCTTTTAAGCTAAAGCAAATGTCAGAAAGAGATTGAGAGAGATTTGTTTTGTTTTGTTTTGTTTGCTGAGGGCATTGCTTTCCCGTGACAACATAAATACATGGGCCTGACACTAACTGGCACAGGCTTCCTTAGGAAAATCTGCAGCCACCCAGTGAGTTAGTCCACCCTAAAGCCAGTGGCCAAAGGTGCTGCAATAAAGCCAGGCTGTGCACGCTGTGTCTCTGCTTGTGTGTGAATGGGCTACACCAAGGAGAGAAGGCAAATTACCAGGGCTGCCACGGTGCCTGAGCTGCTCTGAATCCCGCTGGGACTACTTGAGAGTGACCCAAGATGCTGAACTGTCTGTGACTGTAATTGCAACAGTTATAAACAATAGCTATTAATACTTTCCTAGTGACAACTTAATCACTTGAAATATTCCTAAAGTGTATGAGTTCTTTGATATTACAATGGATTTTAACTAAATGATAAATTTTTCAAAGTTGTTAAAATATATATACATTTTTTTCAGTTAAGGGTGCCTGCAAATTTAAAATCTGGATATTAAGATTTTCTTAAATGTAACTAATACTGATCTACAGACAAGCAATCCCATTTACTTCAAACAAATCTTCAGTAAATTCAGTCTATCATTAAGTCAGCTGCTGTAATTTCAGAGAATTTAATGCTTTTACACTACATTTTTTTTTTTTTTTTAACACAGAGCAAGAGTTTAGAAGAATGCCTTGATCATACCTGAAAGAAGATTCTCAGTGCCACTATATATATGTGAGAAGCAGTCAGTTCTGAGCGCTTCACAGGTCTTGTCTAGATGTTAAAGGACTTACAGAAAAAGATATTAGCCAGAGTCCAAGCTGGCATCCTGGATAAATCAGTATGACACTTTACACCTAAGAATCAGGCTCAAAGTATGAAAATAATTGTACTTAAAATATTTGATTGTCTTTTCATCAAATTGTCTTTTTTGTCAAATGCATTGTATGAATTTAAAAGTCATTAAATCATTAGAGAAAGGTCTGAAGACCTCTTTCCAGCTACACACAAACTCCATATCTCTGTTTAAAATTGGATTTGACAGAGCACTTCACTTTTTGTGCTGGAATATCTGTTTTTTTTCTGAAGATTTCACCATCACTGCAGTGACATAATTGCAGTGAAATTCAAATTCTTGGTAACTTCAGTGCATGCAGATAATGACCCAGATTCCCATTACCTGGGTAATGTCTGATGTCTCCTTACAGAAGAAAAAAGCTGTTCATATTTGTAATTTCATAAAATTCAGTCTAGAAAGGGAGCTGTCGAAATCTGTTTGTTAGAGAAGTACTAACTAAAGAGAGTTCTTTAAACACACTCCTCTCAATGGCTTGGATATCTAAATTGGGATGCAGGTAAGCACTTTTATTCCCCTATTACAACTACCACCCAACCTCAACCATCTTAACTTACTTGTTAATACATTTATTTATTTGCTCATAGAGTGGTGATTTATATTCATATCCCTCTCTCAGCCTAGTTAGACCAAAGCCCTCCTTTCCCCTCTTGGCTGGAGGGGGCAACTGTAACCCTTCACCTCTTCCTGCTGCTGTTGTAATGCAGCTGAAAAGGGTTATGAAACATCTAGGTCGCACAAAACAGCAGAAAAAAAAATAAAACAAGTTGAACTGCAAGTACACTTGACCAAGCGGAGAGACTTAACTTCCTGCAGGGTGATTTCATTAATTTAAATTTAAGAGTGGAGAATGAACACGTCCCAATACTTTATTTGGTCCTTTGGAGCTATCTACTGCATTTAACCCTCCAGTCCTAACCTGGTTTACGCAAAAGTTCTAGTTTGTTATGGCAAGTTATGACCACTGCTTAGGAGGTAGGAAAGGGGAGCCTGAAAAACTGCCGTGAATTTGGAGGTTAAGGCTGAAACAGAGCCTCTGTTGAGCCTTTCTGTTGAAGTAATAGAGGTGGCTTTATTAAACATCTTAAAAATAAATGGTTTTAATTGCACTCTAAGCATATTGACTGGGTCAGAATAATCATGGGACATGGTGCTTTCTATTTTTAGTGCTGATTGGTCTAAGTACAAGATAGATGTACAGACTGGCACTGTTCTGTGCATGCCTAAAGCAGAACTGAAAATATTGTAAGAAACACTGAAGATGGTTTTAAGTTTATCAGGGAGGTTGTTAATGAGTTTCTAAGACGGGAGAGTGAACTGCAATTTTTCTGCTATAATGGAATACAGAAAGGAGAAAATCTCGTCATCTCTTGGTTTTAGATAGAGGTAGTTATAACCCACCTAAATTCTTATTTCTTTCTATCCCTAGGCATATACTGAGAAATTGATCATTTAAAAGAAAAAGGTTTTGTAAGAACGCATATGTACTTAGATCTAGCTTCCTGTGGGAAAGAAATACAAAACTGTTACCAAAACCAGAAAATCATGCTCAATTAGAAAGTGTATGTTTACACAGATGCCACAAAACATCTGAATTTAAAAGAATGTTTTCTCTCTATTTCAGAATGAGTAAAGTAAGTAATAAAGATTTCAGTAAAATAAGTAGCTAAAGACTTCAGATACAACAAATACAATTCAGTTTGCAATTTTGAAAAGTTTCTGGAAAGAATAAAGATCCTTAGCTCTTAGAAAGTTCATTAATTCTGAAATCCTGAAATCCCTTTTATTGATAGTATAAACACAATAATAATGACTATATTGATCAAGTACTGAAGTCTAATGATGAAGAAAAATTTTAAATTTCAACTTGTCTTCAGGTAAGCCCCCTTGGACAAAGATGGAGAGTCCTATGTACTTAGTGTATAGCACAAAAGGAGCCTGATCATGCTTGAATGAGAGTGTTTCATTGACTTGAATAGGAGCAAGATTGCTCTATCAATCTAGATTTTCTTTCTTCTCCTTCTTCTTTTGTTTCAGATTGGTAACTACCTTGAGCTGTAAGGCAAAAAAATTGCTAGATGATATTCAATGCCACATTCATATTTTGAATGACATTAAGAATTTATATTATACATATATTTATGTTTCACTTACAGGATAACAGCAATAGTGCTTTAGCACCAGAATGCTGAACAAACCTGATTGCTTCCTGATATTACGAGTCCAAAAATATCCTCTAACTTTGGCTCACATTTTTTACATAGATGATGTTATTTTTAAACTTCCTTAAATTCAGATATTATCCTAACTACATTCTGGGAATGACTTATAAGGCTTTCGATTACATAGCTAATTCAGGGAAAAAATAGTACTGCTAACCTATTGTTTTCATTTGCTGCGTTAATTGTTCTTGATTCTGATAATTAGTTGTAACTAGCTACATGCTCCTGCAAGGTATTTGATCTCTCAGGTCCTTTTCATTACGCATTCAGCCAGCAAGAAAAATAAGAACTCAGTTTAGACAAGTGCAACTCTGAAGGCTTTAACAGGCTCAGTGAGATATCTTTGTCTTAGATGCCATTCAATTTAATCCCGACTTAGAATTTAAAAGCATCTCCACATTATTGATCTTGGACTGCCTAGAATTATATAAAACTATTCAAGTTAGTTTACTGTCATTGCATTACTTAAGAATTACTCCCTTAATATTTCATTGTATTTGTAAAAAAATCCCCAACTTCTTGTCCATCTACCTTTTTACTTCTGTCTCAACTGTACTTCCAGTAGGGTGAATTGATCTCTGCATGATCAGTAGTAACTAAAAAACCAGGGACAGTCTGGACTAGGAAGTTTTCTAATAAAGTAGATACCTATTAAACCTGTTGAGTTAATGCATAGTTTTCCATTTATTTCTCTCCAAAGATTTTGTAAAGAAGGATACATAGTATTTTTTAGTCTTACTGGTAAATACCTTTGTTTAAGGCTCTCCAGGCAATAACATGTCTAACTAGATAAGTACTAAATAATTATTTAAACTGTTAGCTATTATAAACTAACTGTGTTATAGTACCCTGCATTTTCAACTGTACCATGCAGCATGATGACCTTCTGTGTTACTAGACTAACCACAGGGCTGAAGATGTGTCGTTTTCCATCTTGAGCTTCGCATGAATTATGAACATATAATCTAACACTCTTTTCTGACTTTAAAATCTGTGGCTGTACAAATCGCTTTCGTGACAAGTTACCTTTGGTTTTCTAAAGAAATACAGAAGTGTATTAAACAACATTTCACATACTTTTCCTTGCACAGCATACAGGATATTTACTGTGATGTTTAAAATATGCACTGAATGCATTATATATTAATAGTTTTGACATTTGAACATAGTGGTCTTTTAAACTGTTCCCTTAAGTAGTATCAGTATGACCAAAACCTTAACAGCAATGTAATTTTAGCCTTGATTTCTATTGACATCTCTTTTTTTTTTTTTTTTTTTTTTTCACTTCAGACTTCTGATTCATCTCTGCTCTCATTTTGAAATTTTCTCACTGTGGCATTTAATATGATCATTGACTTTTTCCCACCATCCTGTTTCTCTTATCCTCATTTTCATTCTCATTCAGTCTTTCAGAAATGTTATATTATATTCTAAATTACAATTTATAATTATGATACTTTTTTAAAAATTGTCTAACTACATTTTATTCTTCTTTTCCTCTTTTGATATTCTTCAGCTCTTAAAATTACTTCTTTGTTTTTCCCTTTTTTTTTTTTTTTGGACATTAAATCTATTGGTTTGGGATTTCTTTCTTTTCTTTGAAATGTATTATTTTGTCTTCATTCAAGATCACCAGAAATTTACACATTTCTTTTTGTAACTTATTTAGATATTTATCTCTTTTATTGTTACATTGGTTTCATTGTTTTGAGCAGTAACATGAATGAAATTATCTGTGTGCACCTAAAATATATCATGATAATGAGGGAAGAGTATAAAAATTAGTATTACATCTTTGCACTATTAAGCTTTACAATGGTTAGTGTAGATTTGATATAGTATAAAACACTTTTTAAAGCTTTTATGCCTAAGATACTATTCTTTGTATACACTGTCTCACCTCTCCTTTCTTACAGAGAGTGTACTTTTTCTGGTTTTCAGTTTCGCACTCTTTTCTGAGTTGCAGAAGGAAGGCAGGAGGATCTTAAGTATTATTCCAGTCTATCTTAACATCATAATGCAATTATTAAAACTTTATTCCAAGAAACTGGAGATTGGAAACTGTAGATACTGTAGAGAGCTGAGGAAGTCACTAGATCAGATCTCTGCTTCCTGGATGAATTTTCTGTTCACTTAACTAGATTATTATACATATTATATGCATATTCCAATTTGTGCAACGTTGCACTTAGGAAATTTGCTACTAGAAATACTGCTACCACAGTTTGTCTAGTTATCAGTCCAGCAAATACAAGACTTGATAAGGATCCTCCCTCCCTTTGGTGGAAATGTCTCTCACCTGCTTCTGTAACTCCATTCTCTTATTCCTACACTTCAGAAAAACTGCCTGCAAGTTCAGAGTCTACAGAATGATATGGCAAGGAGTAAGCTGCCAGATGACTGAGGTCACACACAGATATCTGTGCCCCTTACACCAAAATATATAGCATAAATGTGCGTTAACACACTTACTTTACACCTACCCAGCTACATCTGTACTAATGAATAAAGCAGTCTCATTCTTCAGCCTCAGGCTGAGTACTATTGTATAGCTCACATCCATATACAGAATTCCTCCTCCTGTCCTCTGGCTAGGTATGTCATGCTAAAGCAGATGCCAGCTAGTAGCTCCCTTTAGTTTGCTCATGTGGATATATGCAGTGCAAAACTCTGTCAAGCAGAGAAGCTAGGAGTATGGCACAGGATGCCCAAAGACTTTTCCCAGGAAGGACCAGCAATAAGTAGATTCTGAAAATAAGTCTTTGAAGTCAAGCAGAAGTTACAAACACCCTCTACTGGTGTTGCTTCCTTGCATATGTTGTAAGACTTTTTAACATGTGTATGAACCGGCTACGTGGCTTAAAATTTCCACCCCCGAGCCAGGGACTTCTGAACATATATTGTCAACAAAGCTGAGCCTGGGACCAGAGCTATACAGTAGCAGCAACTTTTCAGTAAAACACAGTTCTTCTCTTGCTAAATTGGGAAGAAATTGTCAGAAAAGGCACACATGACTGTTCTGGCTCTATATAATTACTAGATCATTCTTTCTGTGGAACAATTTACTTGGAGCAGTTTAGACAGGCTTTACAGACAAATTATGCTGGAACATTTACTTATGTAATGTGATGATTTACTTATAACTTTTTTGTATTGCTTTTATGCACTAACTTTGCAACTGTATCAACAAAAAGCTGAGATCTCATCTTTACTAATCCATGTTATTGTTCCCAGCCACACACAAAAATGTGCATCTCCCTTAGTATTTATTAAGCGAATTGTAGTTAGATTACTGAAGAATAGCTTTTAGCTTGTTAATGCTATATCTTCTTTTCTCTATTTGGCTCCAGTTGTCTATTGCTGTTAGTAAATAACTACCAGTAGTTGATAACTGGTAGCTATTTCCATTCCTTTAATGCTCCCAGTCCATACTATGAATCTCAACAATTGTAGACAGCCAGCTTATCTAACAGTAATTTTAATACAAAAATCTGAAATATAAATCCATCATTGCTTAGTTCTTCATGTGTATTTCAATGTTAAAAGGAGATGCTAGAGCTCCCATTCCCAGTCATTTTGGCTGATGTCTACCCAGATGGTAGCTCAGACTGGCGGATGAGTGCTTCTGCCCACACAAGGGAGTCATCAAACACTGTGAATTTTTGCCTCCTCTTTCCAGCTCTGTTCCCAGCACAGTGCACTGAGGGGTCCTGACTGGATTCCCCCCAGCAGAACGTGTTTGCCCTTCTCAATGCCACATCCCTGAACCTGTTTTCTATGTGACCAGGTGTGGATGCAAATGAAGTCTCACTCTTGCTGCCAGAAGTAGCATCCTCCTCGAAAGCTCCTGTTTTGCTTCACTTATGCCTTCCTATTGGTCCTTGGGGGCCTTTGGCTATGGCCTCTGCAGCATCCTTCCTGTTGACCTCATTCATCACCTCTGATGAATGCATCAAAGCAGCAGCACGTCTGGGACTGCTGTGAACACCTTCATACCAACTGTGTTAGCTGCCTTACTTCTTTTTTTGTGCTTCCTTCTGGAAATGTACCTGGTTGGGTTTCTCCTTAACTGCCAGATAAATAGGAAACCTGAATCCATCCTGCCCCATCTTTCTGAAAGTTATCGCTCTCTGCAAGAAACTTTGCATACTGTCCTGTACTCTCCCTACAAAAGCTTACTTGCCTTGCAGTTGCTGGGTACGCTGTACAGTGCTTTCTCCCACACCACAGTCCTGAAGTGACCCAGGGCAGGGAACAAACGTTTTCCAGTAGTCCTGGTGAAGAAATATTGAGAAACATCGAAAGTGGCAGATTATGTAAAGCAAATGAGATTGGAATGAAGAGACAGTTCTAAAACAGAGAAAAAACTGGGGGAGGCATTTGTTGGAACAGGTGAAACAGAATGTGCAATGCAAGAGGAAATGTACAGAAAAAAGCCTGTGCCCACTACAGATTGCTCTTTCAGAGCTTGAAATCAAGTTAACACACTTGAACCTAATCTTTATTCAGCTCTCTGGAAATAGAAACCTGCCTGAGAAAATAATTCCATAGGCCTTAGCTTGGCATTCATAAAATGGAAATAATAGCCTTTCACCTGGCAAATTAAGCTAGTAAAGTTTGTGATGCACTTAAACTGATGACTGTTGGAGAAAGTCTGAGTAAGTCTGTCTTCAATGCAGAGAATGAATTGTGCACTGGAAAAGCACACAATATCGCATGGAACAACGAGAAGAAATTAAAGTTTCTGTCTTTTGTACAAATAGGCAACTGGTTCACTCAGGAAAAAAAAGTACTGTTTGAGCTCACAAGCACAAACTGTATCCTTATGTGGATGCACAAACCTGGATCAAGGGAAAGCAAAATCAGTGTTATTTTTTGAATGATTAATAACATCAGGGTAGCAGATATTTTTAGATTCAATCAAAATGCATCATTATAGAGCTAGTGTTTATTTCACAGAGCTGCTGCTCTCTAGTATTATACGTAAGTCAATCACAGTCTAAATCTGTTTTTCATCCTTCTCAAGAGCAAAATGCCTATTGCGGGCGTATAAACTAAAAAACTCCCTCTCTATTTCCCTTCAGTTTATCTTATTGATCTTATTTTCCACATTCTCCCATTTTCTTTCAGCCTTTTTTTACAGCTATTATAACAGTTATCTGGAATTTCCACATCTCCCATGGCACAGCAAAGAGAAACAGTACAACCATCAGAACCTAACTTGGCTTTACTACTTTCTGTCAGCAGTTGCAGCTCCTGTTTCAATCTCACCATCTTTTTCTTCAGCAAAGAATTCACCTTGCAGCTTAACAACATGACTCCTGTTCTTGGCTCATAAATCTAAATGTCACTGGGTTGCTTGGTTCCTTTATTATCTGCTTTAATCCCAGTTGATGCTTCTTGACTTGTTGGAACCTGTCAGTGTCAAACCACTTCACTCCATCTCCCTCTGTGACATTCCTCAGGAATTCTGTGTTTATTCTTTCCTGTTTTTTTCCATCCTGCAAAGGTGGTTCAGTTGCAACTCAACACAAATGTTCATATGCTTGTCATTTTTTGTTTGATTCTCTCAAAGGAAAGGGATCTTGCTCTAGTGATGATTGCCATCAAACTTACTGTACTTAAAAAATAGAAAGAGATTTAAAGGAAAATTAACTATATTTCTTTTAAACTGCAGTAACCTAGTTGTAGAAGGGAAAATTCATGCTATGATAATGCTCTTCTTTTTACCCCATTAAGAGCTTTGATGTTTTCTCTAGACAACACACTTTTAATCCACACAGAACTTTTCAGTCTCTACCCCTTTTCTGTTGTTATGCCTGTATAACATGACTAGAGAATAAAAAATATGGTACAAGCAGTAAAGATATTGCACTACTGATATGCTGGGGGCTGGGTTCATGTTTATAGTTAAATTCTGATATTAGTTGGTGAAGATAGTGCAGGAAACAAAAGCTCATGCATTTTTTATGAGCTTAGTTTGCATAGAATTTGTACAAATTGTCTAAAACATACATTTAACATACTGCAAAGAGATAGTAAATCCAGTTTTTAAATCTAATTCTGAAAACCATATTATTCATGAATAATTACTGTTTAACAAAATTATAGGTACTAAGATAAATGGAAACCAATCCTTCATTCCAAACAGCAGAAGAGACCTAACAGATAACACAAAGAGATCCCATATGAGAATACATCCACTGAATATCCACTTAATTTGCAAGAGTTCAAAGGACATTCAATCCCAACAGAATGACATCAAAAAGGATTGTAAAAATATCTTGTCAAGAAGCATTGTTGTGCTGTCTAGCTTTTTAATCGTAGCATAATGTTAATGCTATTAGAGTTTCTATAAAGACACACAGAGGTCAAGGATGCAAGAGGAAAAAAAAAGAAAATGGGAAAAGAAGAAAAGATTATATGTGCTAATTACATTTCTGGAGCTTAGCATGATGATGTGACCTATATTTATGTATTTTGGCTTGACGATATTATTTTAAAACTATTCTTTCAATATTAACTGGTTCTAGAGTAGGGTATGATGTCTACCTATAAAGGTTATAAAGTATCAGTTGAAAATACAGGACTTTTACACTGCTGAAAGCTGACAACTGCCCCCCTCCCCCCAATTCCCCTAACTAGGAAATGTTCCATTTTCAGTATATCTAAATTTATGTTTCAATTCTTCTGTACCTAAAAAAGATGAAGCAAACTGCATATTTACAGAGGTATGTGTTTACCATGGATCTTGTCAAGTAAAACGCATTTTACACCCATATCATTCTGCACCTGTAATCAGAATTTCTTCTCTGAGAAACACAGAATTAATCTCAATTCTTCATCTAGCAATCATAGATATCAAATTGGTTGCTTGATTGCCAAATAAATAGTAATGTCTTCATGTTATTTTCACCAAGTTTTACATGCCTACACTTGACTTTATTTCAGGTAAGAACTGCACTGAAAACGCTGCTAGTTAGTGCAAGAATTTTGTGGCTTTTGTGATGCAGGTGGGGGTAGGTAAATTCTCAGTTATTTTGCATTGTTTTTCATATTTGTACAAGCTTTTAATACACTGCAACTTTGCCATTAAATATTGCCTCTGGCCTATATTTAGCGCAGTCTATTTAAATTTCAATTGGAGAAAAAGACACCTTTTTGTATTATGTGATCAAAATTTTGAAGCTTTATAATTTTCTTTATACTCATAGAAAAAAAGTAACCTGGCTCCCAGAGATAGCCTTTTCTACAAGCTATAAACATTTGCTATTAGGAAAACCTCAGTGAGGGTTTAGTTATTAAAAAAATAAAGGAAGAATATTATTAATAATAATTGGTTTAAGCTAATGAGATGTTTTTATCCAAATATATGAACCTTAAATATGATCTGGAAACAAAAGACTGTTTAACAGTTACTATTAAGCTATACATTAGGAGATCAATTAGAGAGAATTTCTTTCTAATAATCAAGCTGTACAAGAGTTGCTATGGAAACCTGGAAAAAGAGAGACTCAGAATGCAAAATAGCTAAAGAAAGAAACAAACAAAAATATTTGTAAACTAGTATCTTAAAATGTGTATAAGTACACATTATAAGCTAAGTAATAAAAGGCTGATTCAATACTTTTTCACCTCAGCATATCTACAGGAAGTTTTCACCTCAGCATATCTACAGGAAGAGCACTTTTCCATATGAAGGTGACAGTTTAGTCCATATTTGGATGCCACAAAGCAAGGCAAGGCGAAGATAATATTTATGTAATCAATGACAAGTCACTAAATTACAATATGGAATAGAGAAAAAGGATTACTTTAAAGATGTGAAAGAACTATACAGTCTTGTCATTACAAATTGCTGGCAAAGAAGAAATACATTTGTGGCAAGGAAAGTGCAAATACAGGTGGTTAAAAGCAACAATAATTATTTCCCCCATACCTTAAAATAAAGTGGTACTTAAAGCAGAAACAGTTTTAAAAGACTCAAATTGTCTTGTCTGAAGGCTGTTGGCTGCTTTGTGATTTTTCATTCAGTTTTTTTGCACCTATACCTTGAAAAATTCCTGAACAGCCATAACATTAGTCCAATTCTGCCAGACATTTATAAGTGAAAATACTATTAAGTAACATTTTGAGTTAAAAAGTTATTTTCTGTTACTAAGTATGTTTTTATAAACACTTAAGTGTATAAATTGTATAAATATGTATAAATTATGTATGGGCATAACTATCCTATATTTCGTTCATAATTACAACAGAGAGTTGGACAAAGCAGCATTCCTGTTGTGAATACAAGAGTTTAGTCCAAGAATTAGATTTATAAAACATGCTTAAGAACTTGCAAAATTTTAGAGAGAGAGAGAGAGAGAGAGAGAGAGAGAGAGCTTCAATTTCAGGTCCTTTGAGGAAAAAGACTGGACAGAAAACCTTAATTATCCTTTCAACGTTGCATCAATTTTTTTTTCACTGTATAGCTTGCTTGCAATATATGTGATCTTGAAAGCTTTGAATTATGCAACCTTGAAATTCCAACCAAAAGAACAGTGAATAAAGCATCATATTTGTCTTTAAATTATAGAATCTATATTTTTAATAATGAGATTAATGGACAAAAAATTACTTGGTTATCTATGAAGATACAAGCATGTGCAAACACAGCTACTAAGGATCTTTTAAGTAGGAATATTAAAACTTGCAATTGTCTACAAAAAGATTTGCTTTGCCTGTACAAATACTTACACAGCAATTATTTTTCAAAATTTCAAATAATGCTATGTATTTTTTCCTTTGGTATGTTTATTACAATTACATATGCATACCTTTAAAACCCTTTACGGGAAATACGAAAGTATAAGTGCATAACATTTTCAACAGAAATTGCAGAAGAAACAAACCCACACATTCAAGTTTTCCAGTATACATATTATACTTTGCCAATATATACATAGAGAAATGTTCAAAGCAGGGATGGTAACTGGGGATTCCTGTTCAGATCCAGAGACCTGCTTGTAACAAATAATTTATATGATGGACTAGACACACTCCTTCTCCTCTTTGTTCTTTTCTTTGCAAGTTGTCCATGGGTGAAATAATTTCATCTTCTTTGCCAGTGAAAAAGATTCAGAAAGTAGCCAGATCTGGTAAAGATCTGCAGCAGGCATAGAGCCTGCTAACAGCTTGTGAACCACAAATCCTGCAGCTGTTTGTACCAAATAGATGAAAGTCAGAGGTATTGTGCAGGGGTGCTACACTTCTGTCATCTCCAGATGACAGGTGGCTTTTTGTGGTAGGACCACAACCAGCTCTTCCCATCCACTCTATGCACAAGGAGAATCCCAGTCCAGAGGAAACCAGTCCAGAAATAGCTGCCAACAGCTTCAACATCACAGTTCCAGTCTACATGCTACAGCATGGTCCCTTATCTGGGAAATTTCAATACTACTCAACTGGCAATCTCTGTAAATGTATGTCAGCTAACATTTATGGTATGATCTGAGCATGTGAGCAAGCTCCTAATGTGATGCATTCATTTAAGCGTATTTTTAGACCATGCCTGTATACTTCTGCTAGTTCTGAAAGCAAATCAAGATGACCAATATCGTGTGATTTTCAATGAACAATTGACATTTATAAACAGAAGAAGGAAACTGGTACTGACAGGTTTGTAGAAACCAAACCAGCAAGGTAGGTACTACAGGTTTCTCTGGCAAGTTGTCACATTTCCATATTCACTGAATTTTGTCTTAACCAATTCTGAGCAATGCATTCTTGTGGATGTTTCTGATGAAAACATATGAATGAGTGCATTTGGCAATGAATTTGAAAGACTCTTCCAACATGTAACTTTCAAAGTAAAAAGTGAATTAAATGCGTAACATAAATAATAATAATAATAATAAAAAACCATGAAGAACATCATGAAAAATGAATTTCATAAGTGTATGTGAGGGTATCTGGTTATCTTTTTCAGGGATCAGTCAATCAATATAATTGGAATTTTTTTCAAGGACTCACCCTAAGTCATGATCCTGCTACAGTCTGTATGATGGGACCACCAAAATGACCTAGTTCTATATATATCGCACTCAATGATTAATTTCAGTGGAAACTGGCCAATGGTAATAACTGTTTTCCAAAGCCCTCTTCTTCTCTTTTCCCTGTGTCTCATTTTACATACCACATCAGCTAATACTTGCCTGACCTGTAAACATTATGTGAGGCTTGTTTAAGCCATTTGTGTTTAATGTCTTCAGACTAAAATCAGTTTAAAGTATTTACTTCATATGCGCATTAACATAGTTCTCATTTTAAACAATTTATAATCCAGATATACTCCTTGTGTTTTTTGAAAGTGTGACTATAGAGATATACCTCTGAACAGAAGACAGCTGTACTTCAGAGAACCAACAGAAAAAGAAAAAAGAAAGAAAAGGAATATTTAGCCAACTTAAAGAAATACACAGTTATCAGGAAGACAAAAGTATTATTTCTGAAAGAAAATCTTTCAGGTTTCCACTTGGTGGCAAGGTCATTTTTGTTGACTTCAGCAAGATAATAAAAAAATCCAGTTAGCTCTATATAGCAGTTACAAATCTGTTCTCATCAAAGGACACAGATCCTACAGCACAACCAAACAAAGTACTACTAAATTACACTTATTGAAAAGAGTTGTATGCTGCGACTGAGAGCAGACTTAAAAGAATTCAGCTAGAAAGTAACTAAAAAAAATATTCCAAACACTTGTCAAATCAAGCCAATGTCCCAGTAATAACACATCTGACTAGAAAAAAAGATGTAAATTAGTATAGTGTTTTATTGACTGATTTGTAAGATGTGCTACTACACTCATAGACTGATATACTTAAACTTTGCAAAAATCAGTGAAATCTGATGTGAACCCAGTAACCCTTCACAATGGGAGCACAGGCTCCACCTCACTCCTAAGAGATTTCTTTAGACAGGAGAAGGTAATAAATTTGTCTTGAAGGGTGACCTAGGGCCAGCTAACTTTTGGGATCAATGGAAGAATCAAGTTCCAAGTCAAAGGCCCTGAGCAAATACCACCCAGAATTTATTTTATTTTTCAACAAGCTCTGAAATTAATTCGAAGGTACTCACTTGGTGAGCAAAATTCATGAGTTATTTGCACATACTGTGTTACAAATATTCCCTATTTGGGTTAAATTTTTGCCGTCCAATATCCGTATCCATACATTACACTTGAAAGTTGTGGCTGTCAGGATGTCACAAGCAGCTATTGTGGTATGTCTACAATCTGAAGTCTTGCTACAAATCTTTACATAGTACAAAGTATCTTCAAAATATCGATTTTTTTTTTTTTTTAACAAAAAGCTTTCAGAATTTCATTGTCCTATCTGCAGCTAATTCCCTGGTTTCAATGCATATGGAGACCTCAGAGTTCAAATTTGTTAAGCTTGACCACTTAAGTGTTCGGAGAAAACACATATGACAAGATCATGTATCTGAATAAACAAACTAATTTTTGAGGCAGTATTAACTGCAAAACTGTATTTTTTAGAGATCTGTTTGCCCATATTCAGCTAAAAGTACTTGATCTCTTGCTTTTAAAATGAGGATTTCTTCCTTCTTTATTCTTTCCAGACATCTGACCACTACTATATGGAAATAAGCATTTCTGCTAATTATTTCACTGAGAAAAAAATTACAGAGAAAATCAAGATGAATGAGGCACTGTGCTTTGCGCAAATCAGACAGACAAGCTGTCAGTGCTGCCTAACCCATCCTTAGAAAAATTTCCTTTCCCCAAGGAAGTTGTCAGGAAAATGGAGGTCCTTGTCATTTCTCCACTTGCAATTTGGGACTTTCCTTTCACACCTAGTTTATTTCCAGAATCTTTTGACGCTATTCTTGCAATTAAGTGACAAAATAATTTTTTTTTTTTTTTTAATTCCCATCCTTAAGCTGGCATCTATACTTTCTGGTGCCATACATATATTAATAAGCATGTTTCTTACTACTTTGTTCCATCTCTGAAGTGCATTTTTGTCCTGTAGGCACGCCAAGCAGGCAGCTCTGCATCAGTGCCTCAAGTGGCTGGGCAGATTGTCAGTGCTTGAAGAGGCCTGGGAGACTCATCAGCACTGAAGTGCCTGTGAGAGTATGCAGGAGCGCTTGGAGCCACTCTTGGAGCAGACCCACTCCTCCAAAGTTTGCTATGTAGATAGATTTCTGCTGATGAGTACTCCAGGTGGAGCAGTTTGTAAAGTATATTAGAAGCTTAAACTCACTGGGGCCATTTGATACAGAAGAGCTATGTTGTTAATTGAATATATTTTTCAATAAGAAAAATTTGTTAATCTATAATGAGATCTCACCATCAAATGTCTGAGCTTTCTCAGCAGTGTTTGCGTCTGGAGTATGGGAAAAAAATATGAAAAATTGGGCAACTGTGATTAGCACTCATGATCTATTTTTCTCATTCTCTTTAAAGCCATTTTTTTTCCACATAACCTTAAATTTGAGCAACAGCAACCCACATTTTCTCAGCTGCACTCATTAGAGACAGTGAAAAATTTGGAGGCACTTTTAAAGGGAGGTCATTAATAGAATGACAACAAAAGGGAATGACAACAGCAAGTGTTAAAGCAAAATGCAGTTTTAAAATGAAAGATTTTTTTTCCATATAAATAAATTGAATACATTGCAGATTACATAGAGTTGAGTCTGGCACAACTTTATCAACAGCTTTTACAAGAATGTTCCAAATTAACAATGTAACATTTGTTTTTACACTAATCCCAAACCAGCAGAGACTGTATGCCTTGCTTGCTCAAGATAAAGGAGAAATATGGACACCTGTGCTATTTATGTAAGGAGCTGAGGCTTAGAGAATGACAAAGAAACTATCCATAACTGGAAGATGAAATACAAAGAGAGAACTTTAAAAAAATAGAAACACAGAAAAATCAGAATTATTTATAATGTAAGACAGACTATTGCTTAAAGGTCATCTGTATGAAGACATTTGGTAAATATTAGTCAGAATTAAGAAAATAATTGAAATCACGTTCAAAATAATTAGTTGAACTGAAATAATATACGTGCACACACTTAAGGTGGTAGTAGTTCAGTTGGGTTACTTCACCTCTAAAGAGAAGTAAACTAAATCAAACTCAAGCCATGAAGGGTTCAGCTACCATATGTCAGCAGTCTGTACACATATATGGCAATTACAAGGTCATCTGAGGGCTTAGGGAAGAACCACAAGTTAAGTTAACCACATAAAAAGTTACTGTGGATCATCAGTAAGTTATGTGAGTGTCTATGGCATATAGTTCTCATCAAAAATGTTGAGAGGGACTCACTCTTTTTTAACTAACTCTGTTGTGACATTTGTGAACTTTTTGCAAGCATTACTGTACAAAGATACTAGCCAAGAACAAGTTGTCTAGATTTACTTCAGGTGTACAGTAAAAAAAATTTAGACTATGCAGAATTTTGAAATAGAAGAAAAATAGGGAGTGTGGACCAAAGTCAGATTGGACCATGCACTCAGGGCACTCAGTTTTTTAAGTTTCAACACTTAGCCTCCACCCTCTAAAACAGTGCCATATACTAGCACCTACATTTCATTAGAGTAAATGCAGGTAGCGCCCAGTGTGAAACACCCATCTTCCTTTGCTGTTTTCCAGGAAATCTAACCACTTCTGCAGAGCACAATTAAAAGCTGCCTCACAGTGGAGCAGGATGGCCTCTTGGGTATGCAATATCCTGTTCCATACTGGGTGCACAGTAAGTAGCACACTTGGTCTCTCTCCATCCTGACAATAAACACCTACCAGGGAAAGACATGAAGGTTCCAACATGAAGGATCCTCCCTCCTTAACCTGGACTAAAGACTCACCTCCTGTTTCCCACCCTCATCTGTCCCTGTGCCTTTTATTCTGAGCTGCACAGGGACTTATATTCAGCAGGAGGTGAATATTCATTTTTAAATACATTTTATGTATGTTATGAACGTGCTTTATGTATATTATGTTAGGAATTTTTTTATATTCAGCAGAAGAGTGTACAACAAAGTGAAAGAGAAAAAAGTAGAGGTGATGGCATTTGGATATTTATTATCATAGTGATTTGTCAGCAGAAATTTGGATCTGCAAAATGAGCAAATCAACTTCCTGTTTTTAGATAGATCAATAATGAAACAGCTAATAGTGACTTTTAAATTGTCAGATTTTTTTTTATTATTATTATTATTTTTAGTGCAATGGTTCACCCGCGTGAGCTAGTGAATGAAACTGTCTGCAGACTCAGGGAGACAGCACTATGTTATCTGGCTTAAGTGAGAAAGATTTAATTAGCAACAGTAAGACCTAATGCAGCTGAAAGAACAGGCTTTTCTATACCACTCTACTGCAAGCAGTTGATTCAGCAACCCCAACGTTTCTTTAACTCGTGCCAGCTGTTAACTGTCACCTGGATCCATTATTGCAATCAGACATCTCAGGACACGTCAGCCATGCTTCAGCTCCCCAGCCAAGTTCTTTTCCACTACTGATAGTAAGTGTGGGCATAACAAGATCTGTTATTACCTTTCTGTGCATTGAGGACTCTCCTGTCATACAAAAATTGCACCACTGACTTTGCAGACCAGTGATTAAAGGACTCAGGTCAAAGGTAATGAATGATCATCATGCTTAGAAGACT
>VXAL01011056.1:34886-50778 GCA_013399475.1 Chauna torquata
TCTTTTTTTTTTTTTTTTTTTTTTGAGTATAGATAATCCTAAGCACTGTTCTCTGCACCTTCCTCAGTGTAATCACCTTTATTGTTTGAAAATGTGTTAGTGTATTGAAAATGTTTGTCCTCGAGTTACATGACAATGTAACTAATTCCATCTCTAGCATACTATGTGATTTTTCCCACATAATAGTCCAGTCAAGTCCTATATTGATGAGACCCTGCAAAATTCCTGTCATAAACCATCATTAGTACTCTGTTTTTGCCCATGGCATTGAAGGAAGCGTTTAATAAGACTGGTCTCAAAATGGGTCATTAGGTTATTCATGGAATTACAATACTCCAAGCTAATAATTCCCTTTGCAGCACAACCCATTATCACCTCCCACTTAGCTCATTTTATCCACTTTAAAAGTTCTTGTACTAGCCCCATATTTTCAAATTCAATTGGTAATTTCCCATGTGGTACCATATCAAATGCTTTAGTGAAATCTAGACTGACTACACAGAACGCATTTCCTCTGTCAACTGCCATTTAAAATCCAGGATAGCAGGGATAATCTGACATGATCTACCTCTGATAAAGATGTTTTACATTTAATCTCATTTTCAATTTATCTCCCTATATTTTTTCCTTCTTCTTCTCCTTCTCCTTCTGCTCTTTCCCTTTCCCTTTCTGTTTCCCTTTCCCTTTTCCCTTTTCCCTTTCCCTTCTCCTTCTCCTCTGTCGTCTTCTTCTTATTCCTCTTCTTCCTCTTCCTCTTCCTTTCCTCTTCCTCCTCCTCTTCTTCCTCTTCCTCTTCTTCTCCCTCTTCTCCCTCTTCTTCCTCTTCTTCTTCTTCTTCTTCTTCTTCTTCTTCTTCTTCCTCTTCTTCTTCCTCTTCTCCTCAAAATCTTTGCACATTATTGAGGTCACGCTCTAAAGCTTGTTGTTACTTGAGTTACTTTCCATCATAAACATGGTGTTTACTAATCTCTAGTAAAAAATATCCTCTTGAAGTTAATACACTTATTGAACACTTTGACTTACTGAATATGCAATGATAGATCTTTCAGGTTCCTAGCACAGACTGCCACTGCTGAAGGTAAAGCAAAATTCAAAAGGCTTTGAGATGAAACAATTTCTGTTTCCCAGACTTTCTTTAATGTCGTCTGCCCATGTGCTAAATATCATTACATTCACTGAAAACTTAATTCACATACTTATTTAGTTTGAAGAATAATCTACGCCATCTTTAATATTAACCACAATCTAATGAATGTCTCTTTTTCTCTGGCAACCCTAGGCATCATGTCTGAATTAGTCATCACTCTGGAACTGCCAAAGTACGTCTCTAGATCCAAATTAGGAGCTGCAATACACATGGCTTAAATAACACTGCAGGCACCTAAAATTAGGTATTATGTTAATTAAACTATATTTTTTAATCATAAACTACTATATATTTTTAAACATAACTGGTAGTACTGTCTAATTTGTCTTCCTGCCTTGGACAGGACTCAGAATTATTTATTAGCCAATAGTTGGCTAAGCATTAGCACACAATTGTGCGGGTGGGGGAAGGCAAAATAAAATAAAACAAACAAACAAACAAAAAAGAAAAAGATGTATTTTCTTCAGGTGGTTATGAATTTGCCACAGTTCTCTGTAAGCTGTTCCAGCGGCTAAACCTATTAAAAATACATACACTGTTTTTAGCTTTCTTTTTTATAGTTTTAACTTTCAACAGCTGATGACTCTTAGTGTGTATTTGCCTACTGTTTCTGGTGGCTTTCCCAAACTCAATTACTTGGAGAGTACCTTCAGGCATTCAGTGTTAAAAAGAGTAAAATGCTACTAATGATAAAATCTGGGGAAGAATATATAATTTCAAAAACATAATTTTATAATACAGTACATTATTATACTGAATTCTCTCTCATATTCTCAGGAATTAAAAGCAGCTGTTTCAAATCAAGTTGCACTGTGTGTAGGATACAGTGTATTTGCATAACTAAGCAAAACACATTCATTACTAGTAGTAATAGCAATGACAGTAATAAATGTTTCCTCATAATGTCATGATTTTGACAGCCCACTTTTCCAGGTCAAGAAGTTGTTAAAAACGTCCAGTAAAGGACTTCTGTGCTTGAGCAGGCTTTCAGTGAAGCTGAGCAATTTGAGATTGATGAAAACTTCTCCTCCACTACTCCTTAAATTTCAGGTTTCTAAATGCTTCTGATACCTCCTTGTCTGACTTTCATCTCCCTGAGGGACATGGTAATATAGCAAAAGAGGGTATCATGCAGAAAGTCCTGATGTAGTTCTGAATAAGTGTTTTCCTTTACTGTAAGCTAATTAACTGATACCACTGAAGAGCTTCATTTGGGCAAATGTACCTTTTTACATGAAAATAAGCCAAAAGAAGACCTAGATACTGGATCCCAATTAGGACCTGAGTATTGAGTTGCTGGTGGCAGTTATGATCCAGAACCTCCCATTAAAAACATCAAAAGATGCCTGGTGATTTTAATCACTTCTATGATAACACAGGATGAGGGGGTTTTTGAGTTTGCGACTTTCAGTTTGGGTGTTTCAGTTCTGCCTTCCCTGGGTCTAGCTTTAAAGCCAAATCCACAGAGAGAGGGAGGACTTTGGCCCTGCCTGGTTTTGTCCTGATCTAACCACCTGAAAGCCATCAAGCTCCAAGGCAAAATTTTACTTCATTTTTCTTCAAACACTAGGTCTGATTGTAAGCCTTAGAGCCACAATATAGTCTAAGTGATCACATAGCGCTTTCAGTCCGTCAGTCCCAAGCTTTTCAGTTAAAATTTTACAAAGGGTCACAGAAGAGGAAAAAAAAAAAAGGAAAAAAAAGCACAATTTTCTGATTCAGAACAGAAAACAATAGGTGTACGTGACTGACTGAGCTGGTAGACACCTTAACATGGCTTATTTTTATTAAGGGATAAGTGAAGTTTAAAGTGTGACTGGGAGTACTGTGTTGAGAATAGGTTCAGGACAGCTTGAAATGTACTAATTAAAAATGAAATTAAAAATGAAATCTGGGTTTAAAATGGAGTGGAGTTGCATCTGGGAGATTAAGCTGTGAAGAAGTCACTGGAGTAAGTTATACCATTCACTTCTTTTTAACCTTCCAAGTATTCATTTTGTTGTAGAATAAGGTAGTAGCTTCTCCCTGCTATGACTGGTTGGAAATCACCATCTGTAATGGAAAGATTTTTTTTTAGGGGTTCATTCTTGTTTTTAGCTCTTCTAAATAATTTTCTTAAAGCACACGTGATTAGATAACGGATATTCCATAAACACAAATTATTTTAAGAAATCTGTATACTTTACATTGAAGGCCAGTTACCTATGCAGTTATTAATCTGTAGTTAATTGAAACTCAGATGTCTAAAGATTATATTTAATGTTAATGTTCCTGTAAAAATGTTTATCAAATAAGAAATGTTTAAAAATTTCAAAAATAACCATTCTGATATTTCTTTAGAGATAAAGCAGCATTGGTTACAACTGGGGCAACCAAGGTACAGATGAGCAATGCCTTACAGTTGATTTATTAAGGCCATGCAATAGCTGATAATAGGTAATAACAGGTCATTCAAATCGATTAATATCTGTGGCATTTATCCCTTCTAGAAAAAGAGGTAGTCCATGATAGAGGAATCTGCTTGCGTACATTGGTAGTGAAAACTCCTAGTAATGCACATGAAGAGTAATTTAAATGGAGAAATCCCATTTATTTATGTTTCAAATAAAAAGGTAGATGGACTCTTAGAACCAGGAGTATGAAAATAATAATAAATATCCAACAAGTATAGATGTTTAATACTGAGTATAATTTTCCACTTAGTGGATCTGGCTAACGGTTTTCAGTAGAAGTATCTTGAAAGAAAGCCTGCATCAAAATTTAAACTAATACTTAAATATTCACTGTAGGTAGAAAGAATAAAACTAGGATCCTTCTTCTGACATGCAGTCAACTACTTGACTTTGCAGAATAACAAAAAGAGAGAATGAAGTTTAATCACCAAATCAAGCATAGAACTAGATGATCTTGTGACTTTTTTTTTTTTTTAACTATTTATTTTTATTTTTAATTAGGGATTTTGAAAGTTTTAGTACTGTTGGGGTTAACATAGATTTCAAATTGGTGTAACTGACTCCTTATACCTGCACTAATAATGATGTGCTGATATGATTTTCATACAGAAGACATGATACAATCAAGGAGTGAACTGTAACTGAGCAGATGATCTTCTAGGCATTGTGAACTAGTTACTGTAGGCGGGCTGTCTACTTATCCTTGGAGGCTGAAGCCCATGGAGAACCTTCAGTGTTGATGATTCAGATTGGAATAAGGTGCTTGTTTCTTCAAAATGCAGCATCTTCCAAAGAAGTATTCTTGGATTTAATGGATAGCAAGAAAACAAGATGTTTTCTCCCTGATATGGAATTTATGTTAATGGAGACAAAAGTCATCTCAAGCCACCTGCCCCCTTGCCCCCCAAGGGACACAAAAAAAGATAAAATTACACCTAATTGGATTCAATTTAGTTCACCAACTACCATTTACTGTAAGTGCTACGACATATGAGGAAGTATTCAAGACAAAACCATTGCTGCCCAAAACAAATTTTACTGCCCCCCAAAAAATAGCAAAAAACTTCTTTGAGCTCTGCAGTAATTCTTATAATATAATGACTAAACATTTTGAAGTTCTTGTCATTACCTTCTCCTGGATTTATAACAGGGCTAGCTTCAGCTGTACTGAACTCAGTATGCATACAGAGCACTTGCTAAGCATTTGACCCTAAAAATAGCTAAATAATATAGATGCAAGCAGACTTCTCACTGAATTTAAAAGCAAGCAAATGCATGCCCCTCAGAAGAAAAAAGACTATCACAGCTATAGGATCAGTGAATGTCTATGCTAGCCTTCCCTCCCTCCTGAAATGAAGTATCCTAGAGCCTGATATAGATAGTACCAGTAGCCTGTGATCCTTTGCTTTCAAAATATATGTTGATAGGACATCAGAGTGGCACCAGCCACTGCCTGTTCTGCTTATATTTGCATGATCCTTACGTCATCAGTACAAATAAGAAAGCATCAAAATTACCATTTCTGCCAACTTTATGGTTAGTAACAGCACCCACTGCTAGAGAACTGCTTCAATAACAAGAAGTTATAGACTGACTCCATCTTTTGTGAGCCACCTACACAGATCCAAAAATGTGAAGTGAAACACTGGAGACTGGATGTCTGACTGAAGAAGATCTTATTGAAACAATCCATATTAACTCACAGAACAGCAATATTAGGATAGCAAATGTCACTATTAATGGAGAAAAATTATGAACTTTATGCTTCAATTGCAAGTTTTTAAGTCATACATAAGTGCACCCCTATTCTTCACTTTATCACAGCCAAGAAGAGCATATATTCATAATTTGGGGATGAGGAAGAATAAGTTGAGCAGGAATTCACTTTTATTCCCTGCCATAAATTTGAAAAGATCACAGGCAAAGTTTCTGGGGGTGGGGAAGAGGAAAAAAGTTTTACTAATTAGAGACAGGTTACCCATTGCTGTACAGTTTACTGCAATTGTATTTAACCCGGATAACCCTTGTTAAGGTTTACATCTGCTTTCCTAAGGAGGTCCAGGTAAAGAGAAAACAGTGTAGTCAAGCTTAGAGTTCTGAACACAGATTTAGTAATCCATTTCTTTTTTATTTTTATTTTTTTTTTTAAGTTTATACTCAAAGAGAAAGTGTGTTACACTAATAAATTCCCAAATATCCTACATAATTTGGTAACAGACTAAAATGCATGCACAAAACCAAACCAAACCAAACCAAACCAAAACAAAACAAATATAAGTACAGATACATATAAAATCACACTCTCTCTATCTAGCACCTCCTATCTTACTGATTTAGGCCATAGACCCAAACACTCTGAAATCAGTAGACTTCAACAATGTGATTATCCTAGATTTCAGAAGTGTTTCACCATACTTTTTATCCTGAAAACACAAGACAGTACATATTACACAATTCTCTCTCCCATGAAAAGGCCTTCTTTTGTCATGCTGTATTAATTGTGAGTAGACAGGGATTTTCTATGCTGGACTGACTCAACTGGTTTCTGTTCCCATTTTGTATAAACCAGTATGGAAGAAATGAAAGGATATCATGTTTCCGTAACTAAGCTAGCACCTTGAGAAGTTCAACATTTGTCTTCTACATGATTCAGAGAATGCACAATGTGCTACAGTGTGCTCCCAGTTAATCAGCCTGTGAACTCCAAGATGTGAACCATTTTAAATTTAGAAAGTAAGTCTGCAGAGTTGGTACACCTATTACACCACTGTATTTGTGAAGGGGCAGGTTGCAGAAAAAAAAAAACAAACAAACTCCAAATTAATCTATCTCCAAAATGCATATCCAGCACAGGCTTTGCACAGCAGCTTGAACCACTGCTACAACTCACAGATTAGACTAACGACTATGGGAGGACAACACCCAAAGTGGTAAATTCTTTCTCTTTCCTATATTCACAAAGTTATCAGAGACAATTTACTTTACTTAATTTTTTCTTTTTTCTTTTTTTTTTTTTTTTTTGGTGCAGAAGATATGAACAACACTTTTCAAGATACTTTTTCCTAAGTCATTTACTTTTTAATAAATAACCTTTATTGTGTAGCTGTTGGGTGTGTTAAAGTGATATGACCTTGCCAAGTAGGGAGTGGAATGCCTTGCATAGAATAAACTTTATATTACTTAATATATAAAGATGAAGCATAATTAGTCATTTGCCAGTGGTCAGTCATGATAATTACTATATTAAACCTTGATAACAACATTTTTCCCTCCCCTCTGTCTCATCTCATCTTTCTCTGCACTGTCCCCAGGCTTCAGCAGTCCTTACTAGCCTTCTGGTAATATTTTGTTTTGTACAGTGCCAGTAATACTATCATCTTAGGCCTCTGCTTCCTGGAATCATTAATACTGTGCTTTGGAAATTATTTGAGACAGAAGCCTCCACAATTGTACTTACTGGTTCAGCCTGGTTCCCTGGGAAAAAAAAAAAAAAAAAATTAGTGCATTTTCAAAAGGAGAATTTTGCAGATAGGAGTCCAAATGGATTTTCAGCTAGGCTTCAACCTTTTTGAAACCTATGGTTGTTGAATAGTCTTTTACTAGTTGCCATGCCAACTGATACCAAAGGAACATTCCATTGTGTGTCCATCCCCTAGAAAACTTCACCAGATGTCTTCAACGAATTGACATGAAAAGACTTGAGTTTGTCTGTTGTTAGGAGATAAAAATCTGACTGCAAAGTCCCTGCCTCCATTTCTGACAAAACTAGCTCATAAAATATGTAGACCTGCATTGCTCTCACAGTAAACCAGCAAAATCTCTTACCCCCACCACAGCTCCCCCTCACTTCCTGTAGAAAGATTTTTTAAATATTTATGTTCTTATTTCTACAAGAAGCACAAGGCCATTATGCTTTGCAGCTGACATTGTCTGGCAGTGCAAAGCTAGAAGCATCTGGTTGGCAGCGGAGAAAGAGAACAAGTTGATAAATTATTGATTTACATAAATCAACACCCTTTAAATATTGGTCTTTTGAACAACAACAACAACAAAATTTTTATTTCACCTAGAAAAGTGTTAAAGTGATAAACGCTGTATCAGCTGCTTTGTGATTTGATGTTTTTACCTCAGACAACAATATATCTATGCAATGTATTTTATTCTGGAGGAGCAGTATAAGAACACAAAAATGTTTTTCCTAGTGATCTAATATTTCAGCTTAAATATTTTTTTTTAAATATAGTGGCTGTGTAGGCAGTAACAATGGATTCAAACATTTCAAAGCAACCCCCAAAAATGAGGTTTAAGAAAACAAAATTTCATAGAATCAGAGAATATTAGAATACACTGAGTTAGAAGGGACCCACAAGCATCATCGAGTCCAACTCCTGCCTTAGCACAGGACCTCCCAAAAATCAGACCCTATGTCTGACAGCGTTGTCCAAACGCTTCTGGAACTCCTGCAGGCTCAGTGCTGGGACCACTTCCCTGGGGAGCCTGTTCCAGTGCCTGACCACCCCCTTGGTGAAGAACCTTCTCCTAACACCCAGCCTGAACCTCCCCTGTCACAGCTCCATGCCGTTCCCTGGGGTCCTGTCGCTGTCACCAGAGAGCAGAGATCAGCACCTGCCCCTCCGCTCCCCTCGTGAGGAAGCTGCAGGCCGCCATGAGGCCTCCCCTCAGCCTCCTCCTCTCTGGGCTGAACAACCCAAGTGACCTCAGCCGCTCCTCATACGTCTTCCCCTCCAGACCCTTCACCACCTTTGTAGCCCTCCTTTGGACACTCTCTGATAGTTTAATGTCCTTCTTATCCTGTGGTGCCCAAACCTGCACACAGTGCTTGAGGTGAGGCCGCACCAGGCAGAGCAGAGCAGGACAATCCCTCCCCTCGCCCGGCCAGCAGTGCCGTGCCTGATGCACCCAGGGCACGGCTGACCCTCCTGGCTGCCAGGGCACGCTGCTGGCTCTTGTTTAACTTGCCGTTGACCAGAACCCCCAGATCCCTTTCTGCAGGGCTGCTCTCCAGCCTCTCATCCCCCAGTCTGTATGTATAGCCAGGGTTGCCCCTTCCCAGGTACAGAATCCAGCACTTCCTCTTGTTGAATCTTGTGTGGTTGGTGATTGCTCAGCCCTCTAATTAGTCAAGGTCTCTCTGCAAGGCCTCTCTACTCTCGACAGATCCAACAGTTCCTCCCAGTTCAATATCATCTGCAAACTTACTCAATACACCTTCTAGTCCTACATCCAAGTCATTCATGAAGACACTGAAGAGAACTGGCCCTAAAACAGAGCCCTAGGGAACCCCACTAGTGGCTGGCCGCCAGCCTGATGTAACCCCACTTACATAACACTTTGGGGCAGCCTGTCAGCCAATTGTTCACCCATTGTATTATGTTTTTATCTAGCTATATGCTGGACATTTTGTCCAGAAACTGTATTGAAGGCCTTACTGAAACCCAAAAAGATTACCTCAGCTGGCTTCCCTTGGTCAACTAGATGGATGACCTTGTCATTAAAGGAAATTAAACTTGTTAAGCAGGACCTTCCCTTTGTGAACTCATTATGGCTACAACCAATGACCGCATTGTCCTTCAGGTGTTTTTCAATATCTCACAGAATAGTTTTCTCCATAATTTTACCAGGCACTGAAGTTAGACTGACAGGCCTGTAACTACCAGGGTCTTCTTTCTTGCCCCTTCTTGAAGATTGGGACAGCATTTGCCAGCTTCCATTCAACTGGGACCTCTCCAGATTCCCAAGACCATTGAAAAATAATTGAGAGAGGTCTCGCGATGACATCAGCCAGCTCTCTGAGTACACTGGGTTGAATCTCATTGGGCCCCATAGACTTATATGCATCCAGGTGGAGCAGCAAATCCCACACAAGTTCAGGGTTGGCTGGGAGTTTATCATTATTGCAGTCACAGTCCTCCAACTCAGAGCACCTGGGGTCCCTGAGCCCATCATCAGTGTTGAAGACAGAGGCAGAGAAGGCATTAGATTCTGCTTTGTCTATGTCCCTGTTTGTGAGGTGCCCATCCTCACCAAGTAATGGACCAATGTTTTCCCTGGCCCTCCTTTTGCTGTTAATGAATCTAAAAAAGCCCTTATTATTGTCCCCCACAGTACTGGTCAGCTACAACTCTAATTGAGCTTTGGCTGAACAAATTTTCTCCCTGTAAATGTGCACAACATCTTTGCAGTCCTCCCATGTTGCCCGACCTCGCTTCCAGTGGCCTTACACTTTCTTTTTCCACCTAAGCTCTAGAAGAAGATCCCTGCTTAGCCAAGCCGACCTTCCGCCTCAACTTCTGACATTCTGGAATAGCCTGTTCCTGTGCTCTTAAGAGGTGGTAATTAAAAAGTGACCAGCACTGATGGACCCCAATGCCTTCAAAAGCAGCTTCCCAAGGGACCTAGTTCCCTGAGCAGCCTGAAGTTTGCTCTCCCCATATTCAGAGTTGAAGTTTTGGTGGCAGCTTTCCTCCTATCTCCAAAGATTTTAAACTTGACTACTTCATGATCACTACGGCCAAGACAGCCACCAATACCCACTTCACCCACGAGACCCTCCCTGTTCACAAGCAACAGACCTAGGAAGGCACCTTTCCTAGTCGGCTTCATTAGCACCTGTACCAAGAAGTTATCATCAAAGTGTTTTAGGAATCTCTTGGACCTGTTTGTATCAGCTGTGTGGTACTCACAGGTAACATCTGGCAAGTTGAAGTGCCCCACAAGGGTAAAGGCAGCTGATCTAGAGGTATCTCTAAGTTCTTTAAAGAATAATTTATTGGTTTTGTCGTCCTGGCTGGGTGGTCTATGGTAGCCTCCCACAATGACGTCCCCTTTATTTGCTTGTCCCTTAGTTTCACACAGATATATATCTTGCAGGATGACCCAAAGAAACAAAACGATGACTCCACAGGAGCTGTGACTAATCAGGACCTTGTGACAACTGTTCATTGTTTTTACTATATATATACCATTTCAGAAGTGGTAGGGCACTGGGCACTTAGGATACTGAGAGAAATGCAACCTGTCATGATTTGTGAATAATCCACAGTGAATTTCTGGAAGAAGAAAAACAAGACCATATATCACAAATAATGTTCTTTTGAAAATGTGCTAAATTTTCAAAGTTTCTGGGGAAATAGGCCGAACCAGCAAGTATGATTGCTAAGCCTTCTGTCTCATTTGGGTGTTCACAGAAAAAGGCTGAAGTGAAAGTTCTGACTTGGCTGTTAATGAAGTGTGGAAGCTGCCATGTGAAACAGTTTCTTCTACTTCAATCATTATGTCACTGCTTCTTGCAGGAAGATCTCTTATTATTATCTAACATGGAATAATTCAAGTTGGAAAGGATGTCACGAGATCTGCAGTCCAACCTCCTGTCGAAAACACCGTCAGTGAGGTGGTCAGATTATGTGGCCCAGGAATATTTCTCCAGCCTGACTTGAAAACCTCCAAGGATGCTGCACAGCATCTCTGGACAACCTGTTCCACTCTAGACTGTCTTCATGTGAAAAAAGGTTTCCCTTTTTGTCTAGTGTGAACTTGCCTTGTTTCTCTGTGTGCCAGCTGTCTCTTATGCTACCACCATGCACTGCTGCAGAGAGCCTGCCTCCATCATCTCAACATGCAGGTCATAGGTAGTGGTGCCACCAAAGCTTTCTGATCTCCAGGCAGAAGCAGCCCTGTCCCTCAGGCTCCGCTCCAAGGGCAGGTACTCCAGCCCTTGAGCATCCCTCTGGGCTTCTGCTGGGCACACTCCAGTTCAGCAATATCTCTTGGACTGTGGAGCCCAAACCAGAGGATGCCATATCTATATCTGAGAAGAGCTAAGTCGAGGGGGATCATCATGTTCCTCCATCTCCTGGTTGTGCCCCTGCTCCTACAGTGCCAGATGCTTTTGCTGCTGACAGCTCACTGTCTCCCAGGGCCCTGGGGACTTTTCTGCAGAACTGCTGCCCAGGCAGGCAGTACCCAGCCTGGACAACTGACCGGGGCTCTGCCTTCCCAGGGACAGGGCTTGTCTGACTGGGCAGAACTGCACATGGCGTGTTCCTCCAGCCTGCTCAGGTTGCTCTGGATGTCAGCCCGGCTCTCCTGGAGACACTTGGACACTTTGGAGTCGCCTGCCAGCCTGAAGAGAAGTTGCTCCACTATCCTCTGCATTTAATCCAGTAGTTACCCTTCTAGATGCTCAACCATAAATTTTTACCTCACTTCATTTTCTGGCTTTTTCCTGCCTAAATGTGAATATTCTGGATTCTTTAGTATCTTCCACAAAATCCAGGTTTAGCATCCAGGTTTTGAGACATGCTTAAAAAATCTTTGTTTTGGAAAGAAAAAAAAAAAAGAATTTAATCATAGCACAAAACTTACATCCCTATTAAATAACTGAATATCTAGAAGTAAAATTCAGAGAAATCAAACCCAAAGACTGCCCCAAACAGGCTTACTATAGAAAATGGAAACATTTGAGAAGCAGCACAAGTACTACTTTGGTATTGATAATGATTTTAGGTAAAGGATATTCAAATATTCTCAACACACTTCAGTCACAACGCGCCCAAACGAGCACTTGTGGGATTCCAAATGAAATCATGAGAAGGAATTAAAGCACCAGACTTCCATAACTCTAGGCTTCCACTTCTGAAAAAGGGCTCTCAACAAACTTATCTTCTACCATTGACAAAGAAAAGCAAAAAGCCTTTTGGAAAATTTCACCTTCCAAGCTTGATTTTCAAAGCTTGCAGCTGTGGCTTTGAGACATATTAGGGTCCTACCTACTGCAAAACATAGAATCAGAGAATAGTTTGAGTTGGAATGGACCTTTAAAGACCATCTAGTCAAACCCCCAAGAGATATACTTTCTAAGGGTAAAGCTATAAATTGAAGTTTCATATACTGTACATACGCATTTATGTGCACTAGAGTATATTCTGTATTAAGAAAGTGGTTTAGTCATTGTGTTCTGTTTATATTGGTCTGCCAACCACTATATTTCCACTGGCAGGTATAATGATGTATATTAATACTTTATGTTTCTTGTGAGTTCACCCCCCTCCCTGAGTTAAATAACTTTTGCTAACAGCAGAGATCCATGACAGAATTTAGAAACACTGTGGACATTCCTCCACAGATCAGTGGGAATGTAGTGAGAAATGGCTGTATCTGCAAGCTGTATAGTGTATTGCTTCAACCACTACCACATACTGAACCACTGTGGAGAGGACAAAATATAGAATATAGATTAACCACATCTGTCACCCTCTCCACCACAAGCTATATTGGAATAAGAGCAGGAAGTTAACGTGAATCTGTTATTTTTCTCCAGCATTATCTGTTACCATAAATTAGATTTATTTATTTATTTTATTTGGAGGGGAAAACAACAACAACAACAAATTACCAATTTCATAATGAAAACACAGTAAAGTGCAAAAAGGAGAGAAAAAAACATTAACTAAAATGGAAATGTGGATTGATAGGGTAGATGGATTTTAAGAAGTAGTATGAAGTTAACCTTAATCAAATGCAGATTAACCACCAGGGGTAAGAAAGCTGTAGCCTTTCTTTCCCCATATTAGTGCCACAAGTGACAATAAAAACTACAATGATATATTATGCCCGTGTTTGGTCATACTAATATAAAGCAATATAAGTTCATATGACAAAATAAAGTTGAGTAATAAGTAATTCCCTGTGTCCTGAATCTCAACATTATCCATGAGCCTGACAGTTTTCTGTTCCTCACATTTAAAGAAATCAGCTGAAAAAATTCTAATTTTATAAAAACATACATATATGATAGCTATCATCTACCCTATGCTCTGCTCATTGACTAGAGAATGTAGTAAATAACCTCCCAAATAAATTTTATGGGATAAACTATTTTGCTGTAAGATACATATTCGTTGCAGAAGTGATGATATTTTCAGTGGTGTAGCTATTGACATGAATCTGCTGCTGTTATTGACATGAATCGTTAGCATTCAAATAAATATTATTTTAAGCCATCTCCCTCTACAGAAATGTTTTACCAAGCACGCTTAAACTACTGTACCCTTTGATACAAGAAAATTCACAATCACAATTACAAGCAACTTGGAAGATCTAAGTCTTGAGGAAAATCTTGAAATCTAAGGTGTTCTTTAAAGAAGAATATAGAGTAGATGACAGCCTGAGTAACTTTTGCTGCGTAATGAGGAAAGAGACTGCAGGAAGACATACTCCTACAAACAAGATGGCTGCTGATAGTTGACCTACCATTGCTTCAGAGTGGGCTTTTTGTTTCTGCTTCTTGAGATGTGGAGGCAGAGTATCAGAGACAAACAGTACTAAAAGACCCAATCTTACGATCCACATGAAAGACGTCCGCATCTTAAAAATGCTCATGCTTAACCCCTTCCCAGTCACAGAGTTCACTAGGGTGACCAGGGTGTTTTTTTGATGAATACTTATTTACATTTGGAGAACAGCCTTTGCTGGTCTCTGCTTTATCTTTTGCTACTACAATATAGTCACTGTTGCCTGAGCATGCATGTTTGTGATGCCTCCAGTTTGGTCTTCAAACACATGCTATTCCTTTAACAGAGGAGTTTATTGTTCTACAAGCTGTGAAGACCTCTGGTTGCCGGAGCATTTCAGTGAGTTTCTATCCTAATTTCTTGTCAAAATGTGACCATTACACATGTCCTTGAATAGTTTTTTTTTTTTTTCTTTTTTTGGGGGGGCTGGGGGTTGGGGAGTAGGGCAGGTGTAACTCCAGAGATCAATCACTTGCAGCTAGAGAAAGATCAGTGGATGGACAGAATGATAACTTCTTCATACCTGCAGAGGAGTGGACGGGACCCCTAGAATAAGTCTTTAAAGAAATAAAGGACTTTTCCAGTCTTGGACAAAAAGGGAAAAGCTCTTAAACATGGCAATAAACCAACGGCTGTATTTCTTATGAAAATGAAATACATCTTACAGAAAAAAAAGGAAGGGAGATTTTAGTTTCTTATAGGATACAGGTTTATACACTGACAGACATATTTGAAGAACTTGTGTTTTTCCATTAATCAGAGAGTTTTGGTATGTCATTCAAGAGCATCATTAAACTGAACTACAATTGTACTGGCTATTAGATATTTCTACAAAACAAGAAATTGTACTGTTGGAATTACTACCTGGAAACATCTGTGGAAAGTTGTGTCACAAAGGCTGAGTTCCTTTGGATTCTGAAATATTTAAAACTGTTCCATTTATATTTGGAGTTGTTTAAGGTCATGATGAATTTGTGCTGCCGTTTTCTCATCTTCTGTATACTGGATGTCCAAACATAGAAAATAGAAATCCTTCTGTGCCAAAGAGCAATTATTCTATTAAAGAATTTTACACAAAGTGTTACCCAGAGAAATGACTCTCAAGGGCAACAGCCCCCAGCCATAGATAAGGCCCAGGATTGTCCAGTGTTTTGCAAAGCCACTGGAAGGCTCTGTTGTCACCGGAACTGGCCAGGAAGGCAAAGCAGAAGTCTGCTCACACAATACCTTGCACAAATAGGGTGTGAGGGGGCCAAGGTTTCTGTGAGAGGGGAGGTGAAAAGCTGATCTTCTCCTATGCAACTCTCACATTTCCTCCCTGAAGTGTATCAGGCTACTACTGAGGGTCCTTTTGCTTCAGAAACAAGGACTCATGGAGATTATATTTGGTATTTCTTCTTAAAGCAACAGTACTTGTCAGTGCTAGCTATGCATGTACATTTAATATGCTTAGCAGACAAACCTATTGAAAACAGGTTTGCTTGTGTAAGTGCAAGATTTGACTTATAGCTATAATGTGTTTCCATAAAGGGAATTATTCTGTGCCTTTAAATTGAAGTATGAATACCACTGAATGTTGCCCAGGGTCTCTCCATTTCTTCAGTTTTGAGAAGTCACTGTATGAGGAATAAAGTGAAAATTGTTCCTATCAAATTAATTAATTGTCTAACAGAAGGAGTACCACATAAAAAATAAATAAATAATAATAAAAAAAACAAACAGACAAAAATCCCTAAACATACACATAAGATTCTGATTTCAAATCTTGCACAAAGCACAGAGAGCATATGGCTAAGCAGAGATCTAAGCTGTATTTAATGCTGTAGTACTTACGTTTCCTCCTGGACCACTGTGGGGTCTCACTGGAGCACAAATGCTCTTATCTGCTTTTTTTCTAGCTCCACAGAGATTGTATACATAACTGCGCTATACCTTACTTTAAAATGCAGAATAGAACTTGTTTTCCACAAAGAAAGAAG
>VXAL01011058.1:3530-21764 GCA_013399475.1 Chauna torquata
GTGAACTGGAGGCTACTCATGGAAAGACAGAAAACTTGCTTTTTCCTCAACAGAGACATGATTCAAACCATAGCCTATGAACATTGAAATTCAAGCAGTCAAACTCTACTACAAGCAGTGAAGTGCAAACACTATGTACTGAAAAGGTTCAGGTACTTATGAAAGCAGTAAGCTTTTAAGCTGTTAAGCATGACACTTTTAAGTGAATCATCCAATACAAACTCATGTTTTACACTCTTGAAAAGAAACAGTAACACTAACATTTGGATCCCTCAATTCTGCCACAGAATGGAAGACTTCCTACAACAAATAAAGTTGAATAAATAAAGGTGATTAATAGCAAGTAATAGCAAGTTGGCTTTATAAAAATTCTCATCGCATTGTACATTCAGGAAGTACAGACCTGAAAGTGTGGACTGGACACACATTTGGCTAGCTGTCTGAAGAGAGGCTCCATAACTTTTACAAATTCAGATGGTTCAATAACATCTAAAATTTCTTCTAGTTCATTTAAAAACATGACTTCTTTCGGACTGTGAGTCTTTGGCCAGTATTTCAGCAGTGCCATTACAACCTGTTGAAGCAAAGTGAACGTAATTTTCATAATAACTTGACTTTGCCTTTTATTAAATTATGTCATTAAGTAGTTCAATGTTTTAAACAGAACAAAACCCTCAAATTTCTTGTCACATGATCACATGACAGTAGTGATCAGATATGGTTTAGTGTCACAGAAATAACTGCTAATATGGCTAAAAACACTTCTTCAGAAGACATAGTTATACACTTAAAAGACTTGTTTGAAAAAAAATCAAAAGACTAGAGGAAGTAACCTGACATCTATCTTAACATGATCATCAACTCAAAGTGCAAATTTGCTGCTATACGATGGGGAAAAATATCTGCCACTTAAAGTGACAGCAGTTTTCAATCTCTTATTTCTTGGAGGTGTACTCCACGGCTCAAGAAATTAGGTTCTATCATTATATTTTAAGGAAAGACCTACCATAAATACCCAAACTGACAAGTGACTGACTACTCCAGGCATATTAATATTACAAATTAAGTCTTAATTGACTACATTACTATAATCACAGTCTTAAGGGGATCCACAGAATGTGATGCAGAAAAGGAAGCAGTCTGTCAGGTGGTTCACAACTATTCAGAAAGAATTTATACATCTGTGGGACATGTCTCTGAAGTCTAAACTGAAAAACAAACTTGTTCATCTATTGAATATTGAAGCTGAAAAATTTAAGTCTGAAGAGCGATACCAGTTTAGCAGTTCAATATATTTAGACGTATTTATTAATGGAGTTATCAATTACATCATCATTTCTCAAGTAACTTCAAAAATATGCAAAATTATATTGAAGGAATAATGACTACTGTGCTGTTAACAATTTCTGATTTAAAGAAAAGGCAAATAGACACAAATGTTTTTGTTATGGAATGATTACGATTTTTTTTCCCCGCAAGGATGTCAGTTTTCAAACTAAAGTGCAAGTTTTTCTTTTACTACACAGTTTTTCATCTGTGACAATTTAGTACCAAATAATATTCAAAGACATTTTCTTTGAATAATATTTAAAACATGTTACATTTTTTAAAAAAAGACTGGCATAGCATTCCATTTAAATTTTTTTTTTTTTTTTAAATAAGAAATCAGTATGTTCTTGAAGGTAAAAGTTTAAAAATGGTTTTGTTTGTGGTTAAAGATTAAAAATACAGAGGCTTAGGACTCTAGTCACTGGAGGGTCAGGACATTTGCATTGCTACGTCAAAGAGTATTTTTCAACTAAGGATGTTTTGATAAACCAAACCAATGCAGACTGATGAACAACAGAAAGCTGCAATTTACATGTAAGCATATTTAATGATAAACAAGCTGGTGTGTCAACAAGAGAGATAGCTTTAGTCTTTCCCTCTCTTTTGTTCTGCATTCTGACTTACTTTCTAGGAGCATACAGGAAGCTTTGTATTTCAAGTATCTTTTTCTCTGAAATTTTACTTTCATCTGAAATTCACACTATTAAAATCTTATATTGTACTTTTAAAATCAATACAATTTAATTCTTTCAACAGATTTTTTAAAAACTGTGCAACTTATGATTGCTCCTAGCTTGTCTGATTAATACTAATTAAAGCATCCAATATTTTAAAAAATGATACCCTGGGAATAAGAAACTAGAAATGGAAGCACGTTCATCTGCATGATGCAATGTACTCTTGTGGAGACAGAACCTTATCACGGATTGTGTTTGAAATTAGAATGTTATTCAACATACGTATAGCAACCCAAAAAGCCAGATAAATAACAAAAAATATGACAGTGTCTGTCTGGCACAGAATTCCTGGGGGGAAAAAAAAACACACAAGAACTCCCTCCCCCCCAAACAACCCTCTTTTAAGAAGAAGCTTATATATAGTTTAAAAGTTGCAACAATTCATTAGCCATTCTCTCGGACACCAAACTTCCTCTCTCATTTACAAAAAGGAGCATTCTTTATTTTCTGAAATGGATGATACTGTTATAAAAGTCCTGATTTTTTTTAATTTAAAAGCTACAAGCAATATTTAACATCATCACTGGAGTGATAACTCAATGACAAATCGGTGTAAGCTTCTTGTATGTATCATTTAATTGTCAAAGCAGACATTATGTCCTTAATGAAGCCTTGGAAAATTTAAGCAAATTTTATTCAATAAGATGAAGAAAATAGTCATATATGACAATTACAAGCGGAAACAAAGGGTTTTGTTTTGTAATGACCAGAATTTTTGAAGTGGAAATTAGCACATGCATCAATCACTAAGTGATTAGAAGAATATTGTAAGCATTATGTACTAACTTGAGATAAAAAAAGGGAAACAAATTTGGATGTGTATTAGTTCAAATTTGTGTTAGCAAATATGTAACATCCCAGCTGATGTCTGGAAGAAAGCTAAGACTTCAAGATCTCACATAGCACAAATGACAGAATGTTCAAGATTTGATACCTTAAATATTAAAAGCTCCAAGTAAAAGAGAGTTCTTGCTCAGCTGCACACTGCTTCAAGAATCACAATTCCATCTTACAATGGAAATAGTTAAAATCTAATAAAGTGCACTTTTGTTAGTAGCCATCATTTACCAATTGCCACTTAGTGATTAAATGTGTTGGCCTAGTGATGCAAAACACTGTATATTATTTAGGACAATTAAAAGTATTCATCTATGCAGCTATGTGCAGCTAGACCAAAGTTTGTTTTTGTTTATGTTCCAAGTTGGTATTTGATTCAAAAGGAGACAGGAACTGACTCAAAAGCCTTGCATCAGTAGGTAGCTTTGTGTGCCAGCAATCTGTGTTCTAGCATAGTATCAGCCTCTCAACGCAGCACAGCTCAGGCAAGCAAATACCTAACTGAACTGCTTCTGTATCAACTGTCTCAGATCTAGTCAGCCAGAACAAAATAAGCAGAATAAATCTGTTTTGTTTGTAAAAGATTTACTTTTAAAGTTGCATTAACTCATTTTGAACATTCCAGTTGCTTAAAAAAAGCAACTCCACTTGATAGATTAAAAGTTTAAATATTCTACTCTTCCTAATAAAAACAATTACCTATGAATACTTTGTTCCTAAAACCTCCTTAAACAGTCTACAGATGAAAGGGATATTTATATTCCAAAAAGTATGAAATAGCAAGATAAACTTACTGGTTCTGTAAGTGTGCTGTCCTTTTCTAAAAACTGAACTACACAGTACGCCAGCTAAAATAAAAGAAGATATTTTATTAACACTTGTGAAATCGAACAGACTTTGAAATCAGTAGCATAACTGAAGAACACTACTGAATCCAGAAAAAAACAACAATTTTTCTGTAATTTCACAAAGATTATTTGGCAGATAATTTAAACAACAAAAGAGTAAATATGCTTTAACAATTTTCCCCCAACCGTCTCATGTCTGTTCTCATCTTCTCCTGGGTTATAATAGGAACATAAACTTACAACTGCTGAAAGATTTCAATACTATCTCTTGAGAAAGCAAGAATTCACAAAAGAGAGAGAATGGCTTCAACAAAAATTACCCCTATTACAGTTTATTCTTCTCCCATTTATACAGTGGATCAGTAAATAGGACCGAGTTACGAGAAAACAAGGAGATAAAAAAAAGATAGGGTTAATCAGCCTGATTCTTTCTAATATGCACTAGGATACCTACGTCTTTCTCAATGTACAAAGAGAAGATACCAAAAACAGAGAAGAAACCATGAACAAGCACTTTTAAATCTGGAGAAGATGCCTCACTGCTATCCTCTGATAAAGATACACACAAATGTAACAATCATCTCCAGTTATGGAAGGTTTGCCTTATGTTGTCACCTAAAACACTAGCTGTATGCAGCTTTCGTCCTCTAGGAAGATCCACTTTATACTATTCGGAAGAACCTGTTTATACTATTAAAACTGTATGAAATAACCTGAAAACAGGCTTTTGGACACACTGTTTACTCGTATCAATTACATCTTTGCTCAAATGCCCTGTTTGTTTTTACATAGTTTTTGCTTTGCCATTTTTAATTAAAGAAACTTAATTCTGAAGTAAATGAGAAATCCAGGTCCTAGAAAATCTCCTTTATATAAATGTAATTGCTCACTTTAATACAATGACCTTCAGAACTCCCCTGAAGCAAATACCCAGTCAGAAGCCAGCACTACAAAGGCTGAATCAACTCCTGTTCGAGAGGGAATAAGCTGCACATCTACAGGTGCCTCATTTGCTTTCCCATAAAAGAAGGTTAAGAATTTCTTTCATTACCAACAGGGAAACAGTCACTTTCCAAATCATCTCCAAATGAGATTCTTACATGGGAAGGGGAATTTGCACCTACTTTTGGTGATGGAAATCTGCAACGGATTGTTCTATTTGAGACTTCAGCTCTTTGTTATCAAGAAAAAAGCTTACGGATGTCTTGGAAATGACAAACATGAAGGCACAGACTATGAAGCTGAGAAAGCACATCTATCTTCATAAAGCCCACAGGTAGAATAGCAAAGTTTGTTTCCCAGTTGGCCTTACCTAGGCCACTGGTGAAAAGCTAGAGAATCCCAACAGCTGACTTAGTTACAAAAAGAAGATGATCTGAAGTGCCTTTACTGAAGATGCTCATGCCTAGAAGCTGCTCACTTCAAAAGACCTCTGTAGAGAGAGAAAAGGCATTCAGGAGAGAGAGAGTCCTGCCCTTAGGATTGAAACAGAGCAAAAAAATGATACAAGAACAAGTCTGGATAAACACAGACTTCCAGGCCCAAGCTGACAAAGTGTAATTTAGGTCAGCTCTCCACCTGGGTTTCCTGTCTCAGTCTGATGCCAGACTGGGGATCTGGAACTTCACAGGTATCTCCTATTGCTCATACACCCTCTTGAACTTCTTTTTACAGCACAACACTGTTGAATAATTCAGGTTTAATTCTACAGTAACTGGTAATTCATTCCCCTTTCCATATTTCTGAATTTGATGTTGTGTTTTTAGATCTTGTACTTCACATTTCAACTAATTTCCTCTTTTCCAACATAGAATTTAAAATTACAGTTTTGTTTTCTAAAGTGCTTTACACTTGCTAACATTTTCATGTCCCATATTGATTTAAAAATATTTTCAACTTCATCACCTACGTTAGTCAAAAAAGCACAGAACAGTTGTAAATCTTAGGATTTGCTATATATGAGAAAGTGAACTAGTAATAACTATGTGTATTGATTTCAAGCAGATGCAAGATTAGACTGAATTACAGTATTTACCAACTTCACTTCTGAGCATGATACTTTGTATCTGTGCCTAAACAGTCAACTATAACATCCCTTTCACTCTAGACACCAATAGTCCCACCAAAGTAACATTTTTAAATGGGAGGATCACTGCACACTGCATGAACAGTTTAAACACTTTTTCTAATGTTTTTTCATTTATGGAGGTTCAGCTGATCAGCCTAATTCCTTTCTTGTTTTTGATGACTGTTACCAAGAATCTGCGTAGGTAATTTGAGGAACGTACAAAGATTACTATAGCTAGTGTTCTCCATTATTCTAAAGTAACTTTAAATTGAATAGAGAAATTAGCTTTCTTCATGTATACCTGGATTTGTCAGTAGAATCATCCCAGATATCTACTACTGTTTCAATGTGGTTTTACTCTGATGGTTCACACACCAAATTCATTTGAAGTGCCTTCCCACTGCATTCACTAGGACATGTCATAGACAGAAGACAGGCATCCCTACGTCTACTTTCTGCTTATAAGAATGCAAGTCACCGGAAGGTATAGAAGAATTAGTTTGTAAAGTAAGGGGAATAGACAAAGATCAATCCATCTCAGGTAGGTTAGAATAGAAGGTGGCCATCATAGCGCACCTTCGCACTTTTTATGTTATTAAGAAAAGCACCAAACAAAACTCACCTGTGGATGGTAAACACTGAGTGATTTCACTTTATGCAGTGGTAACAAAACCTTCAATAAGAATATTTTGTGCTCTTCTTTTAATGGTAAGGCAAATCCATTAATTATGCTGACAGGGAAAGAAATTTAAAAATAAAAATCAATTACTCAAAATCTGTACTACTGTACAGCATGTACCAAACCCCTCATTTTCACAGCATGTTTGTTTGAGATCTCCTGGAAAACAAAATGCAGCAGAAAAATTTATGGATTCCGCATGCATCAGACACCATTTCATTTTTGATCCAGCTCTTTAAAGAATACAAATTAATACAGTCAAATACAGTCAAATCGACATCTGCCCATCCCTCACCCGAGTCTCACAGGTCCTAAATTCTTCCAAGCAACATGTATGACTATGTCTGCACTTCAGATTCCAATTTTTGTTATGAACTATTCACTATAAACAAAGCTTTGAATACATATTCCTATTAGTATCTTCTCTGAATTAAAGAATGTACCAGAGACTGGATGTTCGAGAGATCAACCCAGAACAACAGACAAGGGAAAATATACATGGACTGCTAAAATACTTTTAGAATCCATCCCCCATCAATATCAACACATCAATATAGAAGAGTTACAGCACAGAAGCCTAACTTTGCTACTAGAAATGTTGATTTGGAAACCTGAGGAAAAAAACACTTAACATTTACAATTTTAACACTTAAAAGTCAACCTAAAAAACCTAAAGTGAAAAAGCTGGTGACATAAGTAACAGTTTTAGCTCCATATTTTGGTATTTCAGCTTTACACAGTCTTCAGTATATCTTGATCAGTGTTACTTGATCACTTTATAGTATGTAGACGTAATGATAGATTTGTAACTCTTGTTAATCACTGAATATTTCATTTTCAATGAAATAACTATTCTGAGCAGATGTGTAGACATAGAACATTTTAAAACATCTTTCCAATTTAAACAGCGTCCTGGGCTGCATTAGGAACAGAGTTATTGGCAGGTTGAGGGAAGCAACTCG
Source organism: Chauna torquata (assembly GCA_013399475.1). Lineage (NCBI taxonomy): Eukaryota > Metazoa > Chordata > Aves > Anseriformes > Anhimidae > Chauna > Chauna torquata. Next base: position 10,991 of record VXAL01011058.1, read on the forward strand.
CGATCCATCCCCTCTGCTCAGCGCTGGTGAACACGTATGGAGTAGTGGGTTCAGTTCCAGGCTCCCAGGGACAGGAAAGATACGGACGTACTGGAGAGAGTCCAGCAAAGTGCTATGAAGATGAGTAAGAGGCTGGAGCACCTGACATACAAGGAAAGGCTGAGAGAGCTGGGACTGTTTAGCCTAGAGAAGAGAAAGCTCAGGGGATCTTATCGATGTGTATCAACATCTGATGAGACAGTGTAAAGATAGTAAGACTCTTCTCAGTAGCGCCCAACAAAAAGGCAAGAGGCAATGGGCAGAAATTGAAACAGGAAATTTCATTGAAGGATAAGAAAAATCCCTTTTTAATCTCAGGGTGGTCAAACATGGGAAGAGGTTGCCCAGGCATGTTGTGGAATCTCCATCCCTGGCGACATTCAAAGCCTGACTGGACACGGCCCTGAGCAACCTGCTCTCACTGATTGTGCCCTGAGCAGTGGGGTAGGGCTAGATGATCTCTAGAGGTCCCTGCCAACTTCAGTAATTCTCTGATCCTGTGAAATTTACATTTTTCTAAAATTAAGTGCCATTAAACTGTTATTTTTATGTGCAAAGATACAGAAAAACTGTAAAGTAAAACTAACTATACTTTTAAAGTGTATTAGTGTATTTTGTATATAAAATAAAAGCTTGCATGTGGATGAGAGAAATCAGTTGATAAAAACACACCAGTTTTGACTAGGCTATCAGCTTTACTTTGTACAATTCTAGTTTCAAGGGCTTTCAGATGCATCACTGAAGTTTACTATAAGGAGATTAACAGAAGGTTTCCGAGGACTTATAACCTATCCTTCCTGCCAGTGTTTACCTGCTATGCATTTAGTAAAGTTAGAAGAATTTTTAAACAAACTGCAACTAGTTACTTGTTAATTATAGCTCCACTACAACTAATCTTAATTACAAGGATCCTAAGCTAGAAAATAAGACTTAAAAATATGATGTAAAAAATTGTCACATCCCAAAAATGTTGCCATGAGGTTGAAGTTTTTGCTCTGTTTCTGCACTCTTATACAAAATATGTTATTAGCTACTGCTTTGCCACATGCTGGGAAGCTATTTTAACCTTGTCTCACAACAATTTGCAACCCTCAACTCAATTTCTAAAGCCTCCTCTGAAGACCAAGCAAGTTTAATTAGACAAAACCTACAACTTACCTTCCCAGTATTTCCAATAATTCTGCTATGCCATTGTGATGTTCTGTTTCATAAATAAACCTAAATAAATGAAAAGTTTTACTCAGTTACTACTGAATAGAGATCTACCACCGAGATTACTACCTAACATTACAGGTAGCCTTGACCTCCCAGGTTTTAGTCACTCAGTAGAAAGAAAACAAACACAGTGGAAAAGAAACTTTCTGGAGTTCACCAAAACAATTTAGCAGTCTTAGAAACTTTTCTAAAGACAATAACACTTTTGTGTTCTTGAAGCCCTGGTTCTATAGAAGACATGCACACTCCATACAGAAACAAATCAAGAACACATCAAGCTGCTTTCAACCTTCACACTTACTCTTTCCTCCCACATTTAACAATACTGCAGGCATTCAAGCTTTTTCCAACAATCATACTCCATGCCATTTCAATAATGCAAAATTGAACATAGCAAACAATGCTTTAAATATTAAAATAACACAGAGCAGCTGGCATAATCAAACGCCATGACTCAACCTTCTATAGCACATGCAAGCACAAGGTGTTCAAAGAGTTACTACTTATGGATCTAAAAAGCTATTTGGTATTACAGACTCCTGTGCACACAGAAGGCTATGTAATAAACAGAGGAGGTCAAATTTTCCTGAATTTTCTTTTGATAGAACACTAATTTACTGTGCAATCACCTTTTTTACATTCGTCCCAATTGCCTGAGTGTAAATTTATTGACAAACTTCTATGCACAACTTCAGTATTTTGCAAATAATTATCAAAATTTTCGCTTATTAGAAAATACTATGAATTTCACTTATTAGAAAATGATTTTCTATTTGAAAACTTGTCATAGGTCAACATACTAACAGCTACTTTTAATTCAGAATATTTGATATGACTATTTTTTCTCCTTAAATGTGCTCTCCATATAATTCAGGACACAATTTCAAGCAAAACTAAATACAACGATACTATGTTTCTGCTTATTTAGTCTTAAGGTTATCGTGACTTAATAATTTTAAAATATGTATATATTTTATATTAGAAAAAAGTAAGATTAACATACCATGGGGACAGAATTTAATTTATGTAATTCTGGTCAGTGACTAAAAGACTACACAATTCTGTTTCCTTCAAGGCTTAGGTAAGAAGACTTGCAGGAAAAAGTATAAAATAAGGGAATATTTTGAAAAATTCTACACATACTTTAAGAGTTTATCATGCACAATCCACTAATTCAAGACAGAAGTTGAAACAGCTTTCGTCCCTCGTGCTCATATTTACCAGTTTATATTTGGATGCAAAAAGTTTCAACTTATAGCTCAAAAATATTACAGAAATAAGAGAAGTTTTCTGTTCAATTTTTTTCCCTAAGACTTGGTAGAGAAAGGTCATTTCTATAGTGCAAATGATATCATTTCTCATAAAAATTTCAGATTAAAAAAATATGGAAAACTATTACAAAGATTGCAAAAACTATTACAAAGTCAATTTAATGACTAGAACATTTCTCAGTCTTCCAAAAGCCACACACCAGAACTATCTGTGTTTGAAGACTTTGCCACTACTGAAAGCAAAGCGCCAGAAGTAGCAAGTAAAAACATAGTTCAGAAATGAATTATAGTAGGCTGTGATACCATTTGGTTCAGATATTTTACAAAACTACGCATTTTGGAGAAAGTTTAATGAAATCTATGCATGACAGTTCACTACTTTGTTTGAAAGATATACATGTATTTTTACCTAAGAACATAATGGCTCTAGACATGGCCAGTCAAGAGCTATCATCTGTAGGAGAGTGAAGGCTTCCTAATTATTTTAAAGTAGTTCCTCTGTACCCCTTCTAAAGGCTCACTTGTTACTACATGCAGAGAAGATAAGCTCCCTCTACAGCTGGTACTGCTGGGTACCATTCAGGCAATGGCACCCAGTACATGGCAGCTTTTTGCTACTTCCTTAAATGGGTAGCATCATACATTCATTGTGGGTAGAAAATAGATGCACCATGGAAGGAGTGTAAAAAATACACAACATAATGACTTGTAGAAAAGTGTAGCAAAACTAGAAGACAAAAAAAAAAAACATTTACACCATTCACACAAATTAGTTTTTCATAGTGTCCCCAATCCAAAAACGTGACAAGAACTACAGTGTATTCTGTGACAATTAAAAAAAAAAAAGAAATTCTACCAGCCCCAAATGGTACATCTTAGATCTGAGGAAAGAAAAGGTAGTAAATATGTTCCTTCAAGCAAATTCCAGAACTCTCAGTCAATCCATTTGGGTTGCAATTTCTGCATTACAAAGAAGAGTGCTATTATAATATGAATACTACTATCCAATAAGAAAAAAGTCTCAAAGATACCAAACCACTCATCAAATCACATAAAAATTCAAATATCAGCTGCCAAATTTATGCTGTGTGCAAGGCTACCCTAATTCAAATCTTCCAGGCTAGTATTAACTATTGTCAGATGTAACAATATTAGGTACAAGATTACTAAGAATTAAAAGACTGCTAACAGTGTCCCGTAGCATATTGAGTTGTATACCTGATCACATGCACCATAAGGCAAAGATAGACATACCTATAAAATATATTATTAATTTGTTTCCGGATGTAAGCTCTCAGGCCTAAGAATTTCCCATATATTCTGTGAAGAGTTGTTTTCAGAAAATCTCTTTCGCGAGGATCTTCGCTGTCAAAGAGCTCTAAAAGCTGCAAAGATGGAAAAGATGCACTTTACTTGAACCTAATGCATTGTAAGATAACATGGATTTGGAGCTTGAAGTTAATTTTTTTTTTTTTTTTAACCTTACCTGTAATACAAATTTCTGATCAATATATTTCTTAGCTATATTAGGTTGGAAATCTGGAGATTCTAAAAACCTTAAGAAAAATTCATAAACAAGCTGAAAAAAAAAGTCCAACAAAAAATAGTATTAGTCTTTTAAACAAGAAACCATTTTATAAGCAGTACGTTACAAAAATTACTAATTAGTTACTCAGAACAGCACTATGTTTTTATTTGTAAAAAGCACATTTATTTGTATTTATATAGCACACTGTGAAAACTTTGCTCCTGCCCTCCCAATGTAGTATGTTTTATACCTAGTACAAGAACTTAAGGTTCTTTAAATTGCATTGAAATTCTGCTGAGCTCCATTGCTAGATTTTACTCATGAGACACAAAATAATCTAACATTCTTCATGCTCCAAGTATGCGTTTTAAAAATCCTCTGTTCTCCTGTTTGTTACAGTACCTCTCAAAGCTAGAACTGTGCCAGTCAGATCAAAGCATTTAGTGATAAACTGAAGCTCATTTAAAATCACAGCAGTTACATCTGTACCACAAAACCCAGCAAGCCTTTAACCTTCAAGATACTAACTGAAATTTTTTGAAAAGATTACCAGTGTAAATTCAAGAAGTATTTTAAATATTGCAGAGAAATGTAATTGACTTAAGGAGATAAACACATGGCCTAAATCATTTTGACTCAATAAACAATAACTTTAAAGTCAAAATTCTGTTAGATTACTACTTCTTTAGTCTTCATTAAGTACCTGTAGATGAGGCCATGCAGCTTCCAAAGTTGGTTCATCTTCCTCTGGATCAAATTCTGCTCCCGTTGGATTGGAAGATGGTGGTAATGTTCGAAACATATTGACTGCAAACTGAAATCACATGTGCCTTTAAGAACTTTGAAACAAGTGAATGATTAAAAAGATTTCAAAGATGGTTTTCACTTAGAATTCTTAACATGATCTATTTAGTTAATATTTGTAAAAACACAAGCTATGTAACCCAGTTAATTTAAACAAAAATGAGGTAAATTTGTTTTTCTTTGAAGATTTTTTTAACTTGGAGAACACTTTTCCATGCAGTACTCTTTAAAGCACTAACTTACTAACAGGACGTATTTTATCTCATCTCTTCACGCACATATTGACACACACATTTTAAAAGCCCAAGTAAATATATAAAAAATGTTTAGACAAATATTTTACATATACACTTTGAAGGGCCTCACAACAACTTTCAAAAGTACAAGTCAGAACCAGAGATGCAAAGCAAAGATTACCTGCAGTTGTTCTGTAAATTATTATCAGTTTCATTTCATGCCATGGGTATACATATGTGGAAACACTTCAAAACCAAATTCCTCCCTATTAGTTGTACTTCTCTTAACCCATGCCCATTTACCCGACATCATGAGGGCATCGAGGGGGGAGAAACGCACATTCTCTCATCTTTCACACTTCAACTGAACTCCCAAACACCTGAACTAGCATCCTAATGTAAATGGAGCACACTACAAAGATGAATTTTAAGGTGTGTGTACACACACAGCAATCGTTCTTGTACTTTCAAGTGCTTGTCTAGATGCACATTTGTAATGTGCATGAATCAAAGCAGTACTTGCCACAAACTCCTTTAAAATGAAGAGGGCTTCAAAGTCCCTAATAAAGACAAAAAAATACTTAAAAAAGAATCTTAAAAGATAAAAAAGGGTCAAAGTAAAGGTAAAATTTAAGGAACCTCTGCATATCTCAAGATCAGAAATATTCTAGAGGGAAGATAGGTGCTGATTGTGCTCCTGCAGACTGTGTATTAACCATCATAGGTACTGCCAGCATAACGGTTTTGTAACAAATTTTAACACACAACACTTTTCTAAGAGGTCCTCTTCTAGGTAAAACCACCTCATCACTGAATGCATGTTGCTCTTTTTTTTTTTCCAATATAAATAAAAATACACATAATCAGATACAATCACAACTATATCAATATATTTTCAATACATATAATCATAAATGAAAGTTAACCACGTTTGTTGGCTCAAAAAAAATATTACATGATTTTTGGGATAGATTTAGCATGAAAGTAATCTTACATACAATGGCTTAGTACAGATTTAAAAGGTCTGCAGTACCTTCAATTCTCCACCCGAAATGACAGTTAGCTTCTTTGTGGACAAGAGGGGACCAACTAGCTAGTGATTCAAATGGCTATTCTCACACCCCTGAGGAGTTAATGATTAAAACTTTTACTGAGCAAGTTGCAGGGAACAGGTTTCTGTGCGTGCCAGTAAGAACACCTGAAAAAAGCTTTATCTGTAAATGTGAAGATAGCTACAGCTGTCAGTACCAAGACACTAATTCCTCAATTCCACTTGTAATCCAGAGTATTAGACAAGGCAGATGTTGGTAAGAGGTAACTAAACTGATGAGCAAATAGAAAAATGCAATCTATTTAGCCATGTAAGTGCATCCAATAGAGACTTTCTTGTTCTATTTTGTTGCTTGCTTATTCATTATTAAACAAGTACTAAGCAGTCTAAACTTATTTTTTTAACAGAATGAAAAATATACATCAATTCAAACTATGGTCCTAAATCGCCTCCGCTATTTTGAAATGATCCTTTGACATAAATGCCTCAATCCCTCAGCTGCTTGAACACGCTGTAAAAATGAAAAGATTACCAAAATAAAAACACAGTGGTATACTATCCTAACCTTTCATAATGATCAAGTATATTAGGCTACATACAGGAACTCTTTAAGGCTATTCCTATTTACAACACTAAAGCAAGTTCTGCTTTCACAAGTTAAATCATTTTGTGCTTTATAAAATGAAAGAGATATTTTAAAATTAATTTTGGTGGACATTTGTTTACAATGAGAACGGTGGCTATGCTGAATGGAGGACTACGACATGCACAAAACTGATTTGCGAATCAGCTGCAGGGGGCTGCATGGAACTTCAGCACAAGGCATACACACACTTCACTCTAAACATGTGCCACAAATACTGGAAAAAGATATCCTACACACTGTTATTGATATTTGATTGTTGTAAGAGTTTGGAGGAGCCTTTTTGCAAGTATTTAGGGGAAATCTGAAAATACATTTCCTAAGTCTGGCCAAGTAAGATACAACAGGACAACAGATTTCCCAGGAATAAAGAAATTCTTTGCAAAAGGCTACATCACCAGGAGCAGCAGAAACATTTACATAGCCTTTTCAAGAAAACCAATACTTGGCTCAGCAAACATGCCAGTACAGAGCATTTCCACAATCAGCTAGAAAAAAAAAGATTACTCCATTGAAACTTGCCCAAATGCAATGTCTTGAGGATGCAAAAGAACATTTTATTTACTTCATCAGCTGAGATGTTTCTATGCTTTCAACAATTTAAGGAAAAAAACTAAACCCTGCAAATTTGAGTTTACTTATAACATAGCTATAGGTCTACTTATGCCATAATATCAGTCTTTGTTATTTTCACTTTTATGATACTCACACATGCCATACGCACGTTTTTATTCTTTTCTCAGTTTTATTGAGGTGGTGTTTTTTTGTTGTTGTTGTTTGTTTATTTTTAATTGCATCAGAGGCATCAGAGTTTACTTGCTGATAATTTGAAGATGACCCAGAAGCCTTGAAAGATTAAGCTGTCTAAAGATGTTGTTTTGCAGGGGAATCCACTCCACCCATCTTTAGCGGGATATTGGGAAGAGCAACAGAAGGCCATGTTTCCTTGTTCACGTTCTGACTGCTTATCATTAACACCTCCATTCACAGTTCAAAATAATGCTGTACATTACTGATTAACTGGCAGGCTAAGGAGCATATGCATGTGCTGTTCTGCCATCTCACGTCTGACAGATGGCAGAGCAGACAGTGGGAGGCAGTATCAAACTGCATCAGCTAAATCTGCAAGAATTACACCATATTCCCATGAAGGAAAAGTCATCTTGATGCTCTGTTTTGCTTCAGAATATTCCTTCATTTCAACAACTGAGATGTAGGTCTGATATCGACTAGGAATGCCATATCAGAGTAATCACTATTTCACAGAATTAAAAATAAAGCTAGAAAGGGGTATATAAAGGTATGTTAACGGCACGGATATCATGTGACTAACAATCTCCAACCTTTCTTTAAAAAAGGTGAAAATTTACAATAATCAACGGTCTTCCGAGAAAACAAACTTAGGAAGACTAGACCTGAAATTCCCACTTTCTAAGACTGTTAAGCAAATAAAAGAATAATCAGTCTTTTCGGGATGAGCAAGTCTCAGACTTTTGCTACAAAGAAAGAAGAAAAGGTGGGTTGTATAAGGTGTTAGTATTTTGCTTTTTTTTGAGGCTATCAAATGGAAAGAGTTTAAAACCCAAAATAGAGAATAATTTGTTCCATGAGCAATGTAGCCAGTGAAGCCTGATTTGATCTCTGTTTTGTATCTTTGACCAACATGAAACTGCTCAAATCAAGATGCGGCATTGCTCAGTGAAGGTACAGACCTGAAACTCTCCTGTCTATTAAGCCACTAAAATCTATGAAAATTTGCAATGAATTAGTATCATTGAGAACTTTACCTTTTTGCCAAATGGCCAGTCTTCTCCCTAACTTACGTCTTTTTACCAAACAGACAAGATGCAAGCTACAAAGCCCAATTTCCTCTAAGGCCAAATTCCCACAGAAGTACTAAGCAAACAGAGCATAAAGGACTAATTTACACCCTCCCAATAATACACCAAAACCCCACAAGCCTCTCCTCCCCCCCGCCCCCTTTATCAGATTTAAGTCTTTAGGAAAACCTGTACAAATACCTGAGGGGACAACGTGAAGAGGATGGGGCCAAATTCTTCTCAGTGGTGGCCAGCGATAGGACAAGGGGTAATGGGTACAAATCGAAACACAGGACGTTTCATCTCCATATGAGAAAGAACTTCTTTACTGTGAGGGTGACAGAGCACTGGAACAGGCTGCCCAGAGAGGCTGTGTAGTCTCCGTCTTTGGAGATAGTCAAAACCCGCCTGGATATGATCCTGTGCAACGTGCTCTGGGTGTCCCTGCTGGAGCAGGACTAGATGATCTCTGGAGGTCCATTCCAACCTCAGCTGTTCTGTGATTCTGTGAAAACTGGGCTATTGTGTCAAAATTCTCTCTGTACTTTTAGCATTGACATACTTGACTCCAAAAGATGTAACTCAGGAGAGAATAAAAAAAAGAAAAGGCAAACAAGCTGCATTTTTACAGCTTCACAGATATGTTTGCTGTCATGGTTACATACCCTGTTTTTCTGCTGGCCCATTTTGTGCAACACCAGAGGAAATTTTCAAGCAAGTAGGTAACACAGAGATAACATTACTCACATTTTCTCCTCCCTTCTGCTGAGCAGCCCAACTGAAGCTTGACATGAGCAGCTCTGAACGACAAGCTTTATAATCTGACAGTCTGCACCCTCCATATTTTAATGAATAAAGCCATCCTATGAGCTAAATAGAGCCACAATTGGTACATTTCTACTCACAATATCTTATTCCATATCGAATGTCAGAGTACACAAAAAACCCTACCCATATAACCCCAAAAAAACCATCTTAAATAAAATATATATACATATCCCCATGCATGTAATTGAGTATTTCATTTTTGTAGTACATGAAAAGTAGCAGTGAAGACTGCTTTAGCTGCTGAAATAACCTACTTAGAAGATCTTATTTCCTATATATTAGGAATTTAAAATAATAATGGTCTATGTGCTTCACAAAAATATTAATCTATCATCCACAAGTACTCCATCATCATCAAGGAAATTATTCTGGCGGCTACAGAGATAAGACTTATTTATACAAGGTTTGGATCTACTTGTTTTTCAGAACACTACAACACTAGCTCTCCAAATTCAGAATTTCCTTAGCCTGCTCTCAGCTCTCTTCAGTATCCTCTGACCGGTTAGCTGGGGAAGTGGATATTCATTATTGATGTTCAATTTCACCGTCCCTCTTAAAACAGATACAATACAGACATTGCCCATCCTTTCCTGAGATGGAAAGCAGCATTCATATGGGTCTGTATTCTCCATAGCTAACAATTCTCATAAGAGTTCTACAAAACTAACATCCCTAAATGTCCATGCTTCTGACAAATTAGTGCGCAACCGAGCAATCTCATAAAGCCTTGTTTTCTTGAAAACGCAAGCTAAAATAAAGCATATATCCCTTTATTAAACAAGAATCTGTAACAGATGCTTTTCATCAAAACTATTAAATTTATCATTTACATTTACAACATGTATTTAGACATTTGTCCACATGTCTTTCAGCTTTGCAAAGATTTAAAGTTCCTGCTTTGGTGATAGTACAACCTTACTATAATATATATGAGAAACGGAACTTGTAAGACAAGTCTTTAGTAAAAAGATTTCCTTTCCCATCACATCTTTGCTTACAAATGTAAAGAGAATCTGAAAGACATGTCAACTGGCTCTTTGAGGAAGGGGAAGAAACTCTTGCATCCACTCTGGAGGATAATATATCCATTTTAGAAACTCATTTCTCTCATATCTTTTGAAAAGGAGACTCATGATTAAAGTTAAATAATTGGATTAAGCCATCAGATGAATACATAGCTTAAAGACAGGATCTAACTATACATTTGCCAAAGATACCTGAAGCAAGAATGGGGCAGGGGGCTGGGGTGGGGGAATGAACATGACATGATCACTAGAATTACAAAGAACAGTCTTATTGGAGCAAAAGTAGAAATGAAGACACTGAAAAGGAAAAATAA
>VXAL01011060.1:5256-32490 GCA_013399475.1 Chauna torquata
GTATTTTTTTTCCTTAATAGATAGTATATTGTCAGTCTGCCAGTGACCATCATCAATGGGAATACGAACACGGTAAAACAACCTACAGATCAAGAGCTACAGCCTTCTTTCACCTTTTGCTCCTCCCTCCCTCTCTGATATCTATAATTGATCAAACTGATCAACAAATCACTCTGTTGTCATCTTCATCTACACAGATTATCTGTCTCTTGCCTGTGTCATTGGAAGCTGCCAGAATTTCCATGTAAGGGTGCTCTACGTCAACTCTTAAACCACTGCTGACTCATGTTAGAGTGCTCATTTTGTAAAGAGCATCTCGGTTTCAAAAATTCCAGTTCATGAAAACTACTTATGCCATTGGTTTGTTCGGATGAAGTAACTGCTTAGCATCTTTGAAAATCAACATACTTTTTTTTAAATTGCCACACATTCACTGCGAAACTTCATTTGAGGCGGCTGAAAATTTTGGTTGACAGTGTTGCCCAAAATAGGAAGATAACTAGAAATAATAGAAATTAAAAATAGTTCTGACTATTTCAGAGATCCTGAACACTTCTAAAGAACCATTTTCAATCTTGTGCAACTGAGCTAAACTAGTTATACAGATGTGACAAGCCATCGTAGGGCTTCATTGAACTAGATTCTCATTCAATTCACTCCTTGACAGGAGGCTGGAAAAAGAAATTATGTTGCTCCCAAGAAATTCAGCTGCAATCTCTATGTCTCTGGAGATGGAGAATTATTTGATATTTACTTAAGCACTTGGAAAACTGGGCATTCAAGGACATATAAATGTTTTTAAGTGTTCTAAGCAACTGTGTTTTTAAAAGCTAAGAGTTTTCCACTATGTATGCCATTCTTCAGTCACTGTTTTCTGAAATCAAGGGACCTCCAGAGCTTGTTTCATGTCAAATCTTAGCATCACAGTAATGATCAAATGAAGCTACAGCTGCACACATTCGAGTGCCTTGACTAACAACTGCCTAAAATAAATAAACAAATAAATAAAAACTGAAAAGTTTGACCCAAATGTAGTCAAATTCGCTGAGCCCAGAATTCTTCCTAGACTTCCCTTCTAATGTCACAGTTATGTTTTCCTTTTAAGCTTACTTTGCTGCTTGTGCTTTAGCAAGCTGCAAAATAAGAAATAATTCTGCCCTGTAAAGGTTAAAGCTGCAGTTCAAAGACAGAATAATTTAGGGTGTGATACTTCAGGAACAGCCTCCTGAGGTGTTTTTATATTCAATTTCGAGTGACTCAGTTGTTTAACATTTAAAGAAATGTACGAAATAGAAAGTTTGGAGTATTTCCTATTTGCAGGTCTGGGATAGGTGTAATGATTTGTCTTACAAGATATCAGATTTCATGGACAGTGAGCACAAACACCAAATGAAAATGCCTAACAAAATTATAATGAAAAAATGAATGTTTTTGTATAGTGAAAAAGTCATAAACCAAAGCATGCTACAATGGTGCAATACATTCATACAAAAACTCTCTTTTTCCAAAGCCTTGTTTACAAAAAACCAAAAAACCAAAAAAAAACAACTTTTTTTTTTAACTTTAATTTTTTAAAAAACTTTCATACTACCTGTCTAAAATAAAAACTCCTTGTAACTAGACAGCCTTTAGTAGCGTCTATTTTGTATCTATTTTCTATGGGACAAAGGAAGTACCAAGACTGTACTTGAGCATGCATATTTCCCCCTTGGTGCCTATAAGAATCATGAAACACTTCCTTATTTCCACAAACCTAAAGACAAAGAATTTAGGAAGGAAACCTGAATTAGCAGATGTACATGAAGAGGAAAAGCACAGGTTTCATACAAAGTAGTCGCCTGCATTTCAGAGGAGCCTGTACTCTGCCCACTGATCCCATTTGTTACATGCAGCGGGCATATGATGTAATTCTGAAAACATGTTCCTGCGTGGTTGAGGAGTGTTTCATAAAGATTGCAATATCTGGAGCACTAGTATTGAAATGTGCAATGCTTTAGTACTGATGAATCACCTAGATAAAAGAAAGACCAGCTAAGAAAACAGATCAACTATACTCACGTAACTTCTGATTAAGCAGTGGTTCCATATGCTACCTCCACTGATGAAAAGAGCAGCAATAACTACTAATCAGTGCTCAGGTAGAGCTTCTCATCATCATTTTCTTAGTCATTGTTCTGACATCCCAGGCAACTGTTACTGAAGTACAGAGGTTACAAAATGCCAAAGACTATTTTTCCTAAGACTAGCACTTATAAGTTAAGGCCAATGCATTTGTATTGCGAAAAAAAGAGAAGTTGCTGTGGGAGGCACAGTCCAAGATTTTCCATTTCAGCTGCTAGTTCTCCGTAAACATTTGCACCTAAACAGCTTAAGAACAACACCTTCTAAAATTTGCTGTGAACATGCTACCAGAATGAAACAAAGAAGGCTGCTGCAGAATGCTGGCCATTGAAAGAAAAATCACAATTAGCAATTTCCTGGAGGAGCTATGAAGATTAACACCAGCTGAGGATCTGGCCTTGGCCACTGGCCTGAAAGGCAGAACTCAAGCCAGCAGCACTTCCCAGTCAGTTCTGCCTGCTCCTCTGAGTTTCTGAGTTCTTTTTTTTTTTTTAACCTCAGATGAAAAATGTATATTAATTCATTTTAAAGATCTGACATTTTGCAGATTTAACTGCAGAGTTACACTCTTCCACTGTCCTTCATGTATATGGCAACATCCTTTGGAAGAAGGTCCTCCTTATTCTGAATAACTAGTAAAAACAGTAAGTCTTGTTTTCTTGAACAGATGCCCAGCAAGACTGTGTAAGCACAAAACTGCTATTTTGGAAAACAATGCATCTTAGAGGGATTTTGCGTTTGGGTTAATCATTATAATATAGACTTCTTTTCCAAAGAGACACCTTTACCTGAATTCTTTGGTGATTCTGGACTTTTCTGATCATGAAAAACATCTGTAAAATTACTTATATGTCTTTAAAGCCAACTTCTGGAGGAAAAAATGTATTTTTTTTCAGTGACAAGAAGCAGTTGACTCTTACACTGAACACAGTTAAACTGACTTCTTCTCCAAGGAGCTGAAGTGATTGCAGATTTTGATTTTCCAAAATTTTATCACTGTGCACGGGTTTAGAATAGTTCTAAACATAAAAGCACCAAGAACGTTTGAAAAAAATCCTCCCGTATGGAAATTCGAAACAAAAAAAACCCCATGCACACCTTCCGTCCTATCGCAATTTATGAATCTGAAAACTTCGATCTATCAGTGTCAGCCTTTGAGGTTTTCTCTCACAGACTGCACTTAAGTACCTCATTAGCAGTCTGCAACCAGAAATTCTAGCTTTCAGGTAGAGAAGAATCACAAATTCATTTATGATCCATTCTGAAAATGAGAAAAAAAAGGAAAAAAAAAACCAGAAAAAAAAACCATATGGCATTTAAGAATCCTTATCACCAAGGAACAGCAGACAAATGGCATGGGAAGAGGGATGATTTATGAGAGGCAAGGAACAACTTTAACTGAAAAGGTTGAAAAGCTAAGGAAACTACCAGTCTTCCCTCTTGCATAGCAGACATTTTGCTAGTTCCACATAACATTACAAAACTTAATCCCCTTGGCATCACCCCACTGCTTGGCCTCCCTCTGAATTCTCTGAATCCTTTCTGCATAGGGGAACAATATCTTCAACTCCTGCAGAAAGTACACCCGAAGGGGTTGCAAGTGCCCCGGAAACCAGACACAAATTGCAAGTAACTAGTCATTCTTACACTCCCTTGTAACATTAAAGATGCATACACTCACTCCTTTCTAACTTAGAACTAAGCCTCCATCTTACTGAAAACAAACTGAGCTCCCTTGCTCCCTGTTTGGCTCAAAAAGAAAACAGGTTCTTCCTGACACACCAACAAATAGCGACAGAAGACCTTGCAAACGGCTCTCCACAACATCTAAACCACAAGAGCAACAGAAGCATGTTGGCACTCTGACAATCTGGGAGGATTTTCAACATGGAATGAGACACCCCTGTAAGCAGCAACTGGCTTTCCCAACCCTCTCCTCCCACCACTCTGAAGCAACCCTCATATACTTACATTGGAAATGGGGGAAAAGAAAACCCATTTCCTGTCTTCAGGGCAAATTTCCCTGGTGCACCTAAGATAGGTTGAGATCTCTCATGCCAAAGCAGAACTCATGCAAGAGAACTCAGACATCGTCATTCTCTGTATCTGGTCCAAGCAAACCTCCCCTGCCTGAGAGGGAGAAAGGTCCTGAATTATTACTGCCCTCTCTCATATCATCTGAAACACAATTTTCTTTTTCTTTATTGACACAGAACTTCATTAAAAATTGAGGAGAATGTGACAGCAGATTCTCAGTTGGAGTAAATTGCCATGCCTTCACTAGAGCCACTGGATTTCCTATTTCACTGAGAAATGAAAACATTTCCTATTTCAGAGAGAACACGAACATTCTTAAAACTCCAAATGCATTACAATGATTCTGTGAATCAAGGTACACATTGTTTGAGTAGGTCGCAAGTTACTCAAGATGTTTAATAGGCTTGTGGCACATTCTGAGACACGAGCTGGAAAACGTGCTGTTATCTCATTATCTACCATCTTGCACTCTTCGAGAATCTTCTTGTAAGAAAACAAAATACAGAACTAAGTAATTTCAAGTTGTGCCGTTGTTGGTTCAGAGGTTAAAATGGAGTTTATCAGCTCTAGCAATGTTCTATACATTCACCTAGAAATACCGAGGCATGTTACCGAACACAAGTGTAAATCATGCTTGAAAGAGAAAAGCTTCTATCCACACGCACTGTCATGATCTAGAGGTCAGGCCTGCAGCTCTTCTTCACTTGAACAGCACCATGCGATTTAAAGCTGCTGAGAGTGTGATCCTTCAGGATACAAATGGCCTTCAGCTTCCACCTCAGCAACTACATCCAAAATTTACAGATTGTTTGAGAGCATCTGGTGCTCTCCTTGTCTGTATCTTGCCTCTATCCTGAAAGAAGAACCAAAGTACATGCCACAGTACTTGGCTTCTTACCGGAAACAGTCTTGGACGTGTGGGCAAGTCAGAAACCACGGTACACCCCAACAGGGAGACTTCTGGGAGACCACGACTGGTAGTGCTTTATGGAACCCATCTACTTCCCAGATTCTACTTCCCAGGAAGAAAAACCAGAAGTTAACTTGGACTTCAGACTCAGTGTGAAACAAAGGCTAGTCTTAACAAGATAGTTCCTGCAGAATTAACCTAGAAGTCCCTCAGGGCAGAGATCTTGGCTCCAATTTACTTTGAAAAGATGGATGGGTAACATGGAAGAAGAATTACTGCTAGGCCTGTGTTCACCACAGCAAACTATACCTGTTTCCTCTGGCAGCACAATTCCACAGCATATCTGTTTCAAAATCAGCGATTTCTGCAGTAGTGCAGAAATCCTCAAATTTCAATATGGGAGTAAGGAGATATTTGACTGCAGAAATGCATGATGGAAGATGTCAGAAGAAGCTAGACAGCACCTAAATAGCTGTAGTACTTTCCACAGGGAAGACAGTCTGGAAATCTGTTCTGGCATAAAGGGTATGTCAAAACCACCAAGAAAAATAAAAAGAAATTAATTGTCTCCCTGATATCCTGACGCTCTTTACTTGTTCTGTACACAACTTAACACTTAAGCCATTGGACTGGCTTTTAGACCAGGCATTTGGAGCTGGGAATTCATGTAGTCTGGGATCTTTCTCTAACTCAGGCTTGCTGATTTGATTTTTAAAATACCTTTTCTCCCTATTTAAACACACTTGCATTTACAGAAACAGCTCAGTAGCAGTTTTAAAGTTCTTACACACAGATGGCTAGTTTAGAGCAGTGGGAATCTTCTGAACATGATGATGGACTCTGTTTTGCTTTAAAGACCCTCAGGGATTCTGTGACCCTGAAGATGTGGTCTTGAACAGAAAGAAGACACTGTTGTAGAATCTGAGTGAGTTTGGTCCGGTAGGCAAACAGAAGACTACAAATAAAACAAAACAAACAAGAAAATATCCTTCTCCAGATATTATACACATTATTAACAATAGGTCCTCACAAACCAAAAAGGACAGAACAAAAAAAGAACCCAGAAATGTGCTAAAACACTAGGCAGTACCATTGGACGGTTTTGATTTTGGTTCTGTTAAATCTTTATTTTGAAAAGAAAAAGGACTAACTTCCCGATCACAGCAGATATTTCAGAGTCTCAGAATCTTAGCTTTTTCTTGAAAAGACTTTGGATTTTGTCAATCCAAAATGTTTTGCAATTTGCCAAGGTAAAGTATAATCACACCCATTTAAAACTTCATAAATTCAAATAGGTATTAATCATATCTGCACTGATTGCTGAGCATATAACGCATATAATCTTCCTCCTCAGAAGCATTCAGGAATCAAAAACACATGTCATGGGCTACATTTCTGTCATTTCTCATAAAAAATAAGAATGACCGTGAGTGTTCAGGGAGATCTTAATGGAAAAAAATCACTGCATGTTTCACGGTTCTGGGAATATATGACAGGCTGAAGCTTCTGATGCTTCACCCTGTGGCTGAAGCTGATTTACAACCAGTGGAGCTTCAATTTGCTTCCAAATGAATAGGGTTAATTAGTTCCTGATGCAAAAGAACACATCTACTCCCATATCTGAATGTTTGTAAAAAGTGCATTCATTGGGCCCATACATGACAAAAAAAAAAAAAAAAAAACAAACCAAACAAAACAAAACAAAAACAAACAAACAAAAAGAGCCCTCAGGAGAATATTCTGACTGTTTCCGTATGCTGTTCTGCGCTTTCGCTGTTCCATCAGGCAAAGGGCCAGAACAATTGCCACCGAGACAGCTGGGATTTTGGCCCTTAGAACAAGTAGATGGCTGTTGTGCTGCTCGATAGTCTCAAGGTAGAAACAGCTCAACTTCAGAGACATTGGTAAGTGGGGCCATGAGCCAGGCACACCTGGCCTGGCTCTTTTGCTTTGTCGTGCCCCTGGCGGTTTTATTTCCCGCTACTTCTGCAACCTGAAGGAAGAATCTGGCCTTATATTACAGGCAAATGTAAGTAAAAAGAGGAAATCTGTCTTTCTCATGTTTTCTTCACAAATGAGACTTCAAATACTCTGTGACAAAGGAAGGTTAGGAAATACAGCTATAAAGCTTTGTGGAATTCCACATTTTAAAGAGGGTGTTAGAATCTGTTACAGTTTCTTAGCAAACTGTAAGAGTACTTACTGTCATTCCTTGTTCACCTGTTTTTCCTGGCTCACCCTTAAAAAAAAAAGTGTGAATAATTTCAGTAGCATGTCTTGAATTCGGTTCTTTACCTCATAACAGTGTTTTAAAAATTTCCATTCTTTAACGGGTATGGCAGCTGACTACACATTAAATATATATATATATACACACACACACACACATATTTTGCTAGTTAAAGTAATAGGCCAAATCACAGATATTTTAAAATGCAAAGTACTATTTCAAAATCTTTTAATGGTGTAGTTCTCCAGGCAACAGCTAAGCACGGGTGTCCTGACTCCCAGCACCTTGGTTCCAATCATAATATTCCATTCCAGTGAATGGTGCTAAAGAACACAGAAAAAGGTTATTTTCACATATGTGCTGAATCCTACTGTTTACATATTCCAAAATTACCTTGTGTTCTGTCATCACCTCAGTCAGCAGGCATAACTTACTGTTGCAAATTATCATATTGCATAAACCTATGAATATTGAGATTTTGAAGCCATGCAATAATTACTCATCTGTTAAATATCTGGATTGGTTTTCAAAATGATAACCCATCATTTTTCCAATTTATTCTTTTTATGTAGAGCTGTCCCCACAGGAAGTCAGAACCTATCTTCTCCCCTTTCTTCTCATATGAGCACATACAACTCTCTGTCAAGAGTAAGATGTATCAGTTGTACAATATGGGCTAAAAATACCTATCCAAAAATCAGAGTTCCTATCATTTTTAGTGATCTAGTTTACAGATCACTCCCTTGTAAACCCAAATGTGCATTGGGCAATCCATGCGCTGTTGTATCAGCACAGCTGCAGGAACATCTTTACTAGCTTTGTTATAAGAGAAAACCTGACAAAAACAGATGGGAACTGTTTTGATGCTGCTCTTCTTGGCAACTGAACAGATTCAGAACTGCTTCTCTGGGTAGGTGTGCATTCAGAAGCACAAATGTAGCATCTGCAAACACACTGAGAAACCAGGGAGAGAAACCACACAAGCACACATTTCAGACAGCAAATTATCCAAGCTTGTTGGACTTTTCGGTTCTCTCTGAAGCCTTGCTAGCTTACATATACAGCAAGCTCACAGCCTGAAGTAAGCATCAGGATATGCCCATAGATGTTTGGATGCATTATCTCCATGGTGAAAGATTCTCAAGAGTTTGTATCATATTCTATTTTTTAATTACCAGCAAAAAACAAACAAACAAACAAACAACAACAACAACAAAACAAAGATTTTTCTCCTTTTACTTCTTTTAGGAAGTGCTAAAATTTCAAAGTCTCTGTGCTGGTGTCTATGTGATGGGAAAGGTATGACAGGGAAGGTACCTATTCTAGGCATTTTGATCTTTTGGTAGGCAAGTATGTTCAGGTTCCAACAGGTTCTTCTGCTGACATCCAAAGAAAGGCTTAGCAGAAGGCTGTACAGCCCTTTCTTACAGCCTTGCTCTTCCTCAGTGCTCTCTGCTGGCAACAGGCCCAACAGCCTTTCCCTAACATTTCTACCTTCTCAGCTCTGAAGACTTCCTGTCCCAGAAGCCAACATATCCTCATCTCTAGAAGCAATAAGTATCTGGGACAGGATGCACACTTCTGGCATGCAAGATAGCAACAGCACAGATGGAGATGTGGGGGCAGAGACGGAGATGTGTTAGCACACAGACTGTTCCTCAACACTGCTGTCTGGAGGAAAAGAAGTAACGATGGGTGCTGGAGCCGCTCACCTGGGCCTGCTATCTTGAGTGCGTGACTTTCTCATGACACACAGCAAGCGTATGGGCATGGGGGAAGGCATGGGACAAAACATTTTCTTGCAGCTCTGGTGATTATATGCTCCTTGCTTGCAAGGAAATGCTTGCTTAAGAGAATGACTGCCTTATAACAGAGGCTGGCCATGGCAAGGACTTTCTCCAGCTGTGTAATGCTGCCATGTCCCTACTCGTAACACAATACAGCTACAGTTTTGTTGTTTACCTCTTCAGCTAAAAGGTCCACACAAGCCTGTTAAAAATACAAAGCTGTCACTACCTCTGGGACAAATTTTCCCTTGACAGCTCTCCTGCTTGACTGTATATCAATCCTATAGCCATGGAGGAGCAAGCCTTTCAAGGATCAGCAACTTTAACCTGTGGATACAGGACATTGGGAAGGAGGAGGATGGTAATAACAGTCAGCCTTCTCATTGGTTTCTATCTGAGTGTTTGTTGTATCTGATTCTAAAGCTGTACTATAAACCAATTTTCCAGAAGGTTATAGGGCTTAAGATAGCCACAGCTTAAAACAAAACAAAACAAAACAAAAGAAACCCTCTCTTGCCATCTAAAGTCAAAATCACTGCAGAACTGTAATAAAATGGAATGACCTCATTGCATAAAATGCATTACTTCCCTGTTATGAGAAACACTAATGTTCCCTTCGCTAAGCAGCAAAAAAAAAAAAAAAAGCAAACTACAGTCAGATTGTGACCAGCAACACCAGCTGATTCTCCTTGACTCTTGTATGTGAATTATACAAATGGTGTCACTGCAGTCAAAAATTGCTTGTGATTTCTGTCTTTCTGTCTCAACTCTTACTAAGTTAAATCAGAAGCAATGCTGCTGTACGCAGTCAATCTGACAGCATTAAAAGACTAACAAGAATTGGATAGATGGCTGAAGTGAAGCATTGCAATGAAAGCAACAAACTTTTCATGTCACTTCATAAACTTGTGCTAAAACTTAGCACAGCAATGTTGAATAAAAAGCTAGAGTACCACAGGCCTCAATTGCCAAGCCTTGCTGGATTTTCAAGGAAAATTTTAGTAGAGTCCTGCTGTTATCAAGATGTTGCACTGTATTCGTATAGTCGACACAATTTCAAATGAGAAACCTGAATACGTCTAGAACAGGAGCCTAGGTATTTTCTTTCCTGGTTTCACCTAGCAAGGCCTTGCAGGGAAGTTTTATGCCTTCCTGTCCTGGCTCCACATAATAAGCTATGCTTTTTCTTTGAAAAAACTGTTTCTTTTACCAGTGCTGGTCCTCACCTTGCTAGTTCCCTATGCATCCTCTTGGCTGTGATCTTTACTTATGATGGGTGTGGGGGTGTGTGTGCATCTGTACACATGACATTTCACTTGTCACATCTGCTGCCTGTGATTCAGTTTCCACACTGATAACACAGTGGCATTCATGATGAACAGAGAGGTACTTCTTTCAGAAAAATAATAATTAAAAAAAAGAGTATTAAGGAGGTCGCAAACTATAAAAAAAAATATACTCATATTTTGCCAAAAAATAAAAAGTCCTGCATTTCTGCATCTGTTCATGAAGTCTTTCATAATGCTTCAATGATTAAGCAATCATCAGGTCACAAAGTGCCATAGGCTGTGGGTCTTATCCTGTACCTAAAACAAACAATAAGCAATATACTGTATTCTGCTGGTAGTTCCAATGAAACACAGGGGATGAGCCAAAGAAAATGGTACTGTTATAGCTGTGTAAAGATGGAAGAACCTCACTCCAAAGTTTATCATACTTTGGGCAGCATTTAGCAGTTGTTACTTTAATTTCATAACTTGAGGCTAAATCAATAGGAAGCAAGAAGTCAAGCCAGTCCATGCAATGATGTCTCAAATTCAGGTTTATCTTGAAGTCTGAGTAGGAATATTTGCAACTTGTAGAGTGGGGCAGACCCTCCTCACACAGTTATTAAAACATCAATGAGCAACTCAGAAACCTTAGAATGTGTGGCAAAAACTGTCAGGGCTGGGAGGCAAGAAACCTAGGTGTTACTCTTGGCCCTGCTATGAACTTGCTGTGTGTGGTGGGGGAACTTCAGGTACACTACGACATTTGTCTGTGGTTCAGCTTCCACATGTCTTACTTGCCAATCTTACCTCACAAACCATCTTTGAAACTGAGCTGGCACATACTTGAGAGGAATCTGGACACCAACAGACTAACTCACCGGAATGCCAGGCATCCCTCGGGGACCATCTTTGCCAGTATCTCCTGGGGGACCTCTGGGTCCTGGTGGCCCTGGAGGTCCAGGTGGTCCAGCTTGCCCTTGGTCCCCCTGAACCAACAAAAAAAATCATCATTAGAAGTTTGCTTTAGAGGCACCAACCACACAAAAAGGCATCGTTTCCCAGAAAGAACACAAGACAAGCTGGACAAAGCTGCCATGAGCTAGACACTGGCATCTTCATTCCTTATGGCAAAGACAGCACTTCGCCTTGAAGACCAGTGGGTTGTACCTGTCCAGTGCAATCAGCCACAGAGCAGAAGGCTTGCATTCTATATGGCTTGTCCTACCACAGGACATACATTAAAATTTGGGGTAGCTTTGCAATATTTTACTCATTCAGTTTTCCAGAGCAAGTAACTGTTTTCAATAAGCAGCTCTTCACTTCATGATTGGCATAATCGTGACAAAGCTGAAGTTAAACAACAAAACCAAAAAAGTCGCGTGCAAGAACTAGACAGTTTGCTTGGCAACTTTCCAAGCCCATCAGTGATGCATGGATAAACTTCAAACATGAGCGTGGAAAATAACTGCTTTTCCACAAAGTTGTACAGAATATTTCATCTGTTTTAGGGAGCTGTTTTATAGTTATAATCAGCCAAATCCCTTAATGATTTAGAACTATTAATTTGTAAAAGACAATTTCTAAGAAAGTCGCCAAAACATATTACCTTTCCCTTTTAAAACACACCAAGAATGGTGCACAGCAAATTTGGTTTCCAGCATACCACTGCAAACCACTAAAAGAGTTGACTGCATCTTAAATGTGGACCATTTAGCAAAGCTACCCATAGCATTTTTAGTGTTAATTTCATTAACAATTGCTTAATTCCAGAACATTTTTCAAATGAACAATGTGCTATAAGAAGGCATCTGACAAAAAGGTACAGCAGAGAGTAAACTGAATGCAAAGAAGAACCAGACTCCAGTGAGATGAAGCACTACCTTAATGAGGCGGCGTTTAATGAGCTGCTGATCAGCAGAGAGAAACCCATGATTGATTTTAGGAAACACCATCTGATCAGGCAGGTGAGGTCAAAGGTTGAAGATCAGAGATGAGAGAATTGAAGAATAGACATCAGAAGGCCCGAGAAAGAAATAAAGATATATTCATTAGATTTGTTATAGCTAAAATTATATAAACCGGTGCCTCCGCCTGATAGAAGCTGTGCTTTGAAGAAATTTACCTCTAATGCACAGGACATACTGCTTTATGACTTAATCATACACAGTGAGTTAACTGGGTAACTTTTTTCTCCCCAGATTTCTTGGGAGAATTCTTCACTTTTATTAATTTTTTTCATTATCCAGGCTCTGAAAATCAGTATTTTTATATGGTGTTCTTCCAGCAAAGCTTCTTAGAGACAAAGCACCAGTCCAACTTTCAGTCAGATTTTCTAACCAGCATATTGTGCCATGAAGAATGGTGTCATTTTAATAAGGACTGGAGTTCCAACTTGACCAGATTGTTTCAATCCTTCCTGCTTAATTTGCAAATGCCCTTTGAAAAATCAGCACATACAGATTAAACTTCGGACATCTAACACAGATAACTGACTCTATGTAACCAGTACAGAGTTCACTGACACTTTCCACACTCCTGTATGCCTCAGGGAAACAGAACTACAGAAAAATCTCATCTGAAAATAAAATACTGACCAAGAGCACATGGAACGTGGGTGCTGCCGGGGGTAACACCGTACACAGTATGGATTTGATCCCACGTTTTGCATCAGGAACGCTTACACCAATGCAAAGGCAGCGAGGGTTGACTTAGGGCCACCATAAGGATTCACGGCTATCCCATGGTAAAAACAATCATTTCATGTGCACTTTTATGCTGATACAGAGAGACCTGACTGAACAGGTACGTGTCAGCCACAAACCTTGACGGTGAGGATCTGATTACTGTGCAGAGCAGCGACTGTGGGGAAGCCTGGCAGACCCTAGGGACACAGCATAACATGGTACCAAAACAGCACAACACAAACATCACAGAGACAATTTACTAACAGACAAACAGAACAAACACTAGGTTTAGTATACCCCACATTGCCTGCTGACAGGAAACAGCCTCTCTGTCATACGGGAAACAGAATTAGGTTTGCACTACACTGCACATGTAGGTTGTTACTTCACAACATTATAAACAGGCTTTAGAAGGAGCAGTCGCACAGAGGTGACTTTCCTTAAAATTACAATAAGTTGTTATGATTGTTTGACAGGTGTTAGGTTATCAGCCAGCTGATGACTGAGCCATTTTCAAACAAAATGTGCTACAATGCTTCAAGAGAGCTACGCAGAAAGCTTGAATTCTGGATTGCTGCAGAACTTGATGGCAGTGACAGAGGATTTTGAGGCACTTTGTGTAATTTCCATCCTGCTCCTCATGTTCTGTTTAACATATGACATTCAGCACATAAACGGGTAATACATACACAATTATAAACACTAAACAACAATCTACTGCTAGATCTGGGGGAGTCCACAATGGCCAAGGTCAATATTTTCAACACATACATAGCAGCATTTTCATAACCAGGGCAAAAATTTTCCCACTGAGTGCTGTACGCTGCATGTGGTCTCTCACATTCTACTCTACCAACATGTGCAGAACTTGTACTGTACTGGTACCAAACAACAACAAAAAAAGTGGTAATCGTGGCCTGCTGCAGCAATACATGGGGTGAATTTTGCTTTCAGTTCAATGCCCTTCTTTTGCTGCCTTCTAGGGTGCAAATTAGACCTTCTGATAAAGCTGAATCATTGTATGGTTGAGTAGTATATCCCTAAAAAAACCAAATCCCTAAGTTCTCTAGGCATAGCACACTATCTGAAGCAGAGGTTCTCACAGGTTTGTTCATGGAGAGCCAGGAAATGGCTGACACACATCAGGCTGAGGAAATGGAATACAACATAGTCTGGTCCCTTGAAGCTCCCTACGTACATGCACACACACGTGCCACGCTGTGAGGTGCAGCTGGTGGCACAGCCCCTCCGTGAGGCCTGGAGTCTATGGCTGCGGGGTTGCAGTTTGGCACCTACAAAAAGGAAGGCTGCACCTGGCTTTAGCCGCCAGACAAGGTGGCTTCCAAGAAGTCCTGCATGAAGGTTCTGACGGGCAACCCACATGACCACAGGGCAGCCTAGGTGCACGAGCCATTTGCAGCCCAGATGGCCTCGTGGAAAGCACCACCAGGCAACAGCAGCCTGACACCTGCAGCAGTCATCATTGCAAGTATTTGCTCTGTGCATCTCTACCCGCAATCACATCAGAGATCCTCTGGATCACAAAGACCATACTGGTCTTTCCAAAAAAAAAAAAAAAAAGCAGAGTTACATTCTGATGCACACATGTCCTGCACTAGTGCCTTTGAGATGAATTCAGCAGCTTTACTCTTGATATACACCTGTGAGACAAGAGGAAGCTGAGACCCTGCAAATGGATCCCATAAAGTCAGTGGCAGTTCTACCAGCCTTCCCACTTTGTTCTGATGAACCGGGGTGCAGCTAACTGCATTGCTCGGTGACCTGAAATCTCCTCTTTAGAAACAAATAAAAAGAAAACAAAACCAAAAAAGGCTAAGCCACCAAACATTTAAAGAAACTCGTTCCTGAGACACTGCTAAGATTGGAATGATACATCATTTAGAAAACAGATGTATCAAATTTGTATTTATCTTCTTATGGAATATAAGTTAAAGAAGTTATTAGATGGTAATGTGCCAGAATCTTTACATCTGTGACTCATTAGTCCTGCTCTGCACATGGTCCATTCCTCTTCTAGATAAAACTACAATACCCATACAGTGGAAATGAGCACAAACAAGAAACCTACAAAAGATCTAAAATCTGAGCAGCAAGCAATAAATTTTAAATCTCATTTATTAAAAAAAGGGATAACCAGAAAATCTTTTAACCAATTCATTTTTATACATTAGCCTTTAGGATTACTACATGGTAATTTTCATAGTTAACACTAAATGTAGCATATTTACAGTCTGACATTTTTGAAGAAAAAAGGGGAAACTCAAAACTCATATTAGGTTTGATTTATTTCACGTTGAATATGAAGGAGAGCTGAGAATTAATTAAGAAAGCAGATACTCTGAAATCTCTTTTGCTATAAAATTTTATTTTGAGAATAAAAGAAAGAGTTTTGAAAGTTTTCTGTAGCTGCACATACAAACATTTACAAAGAGCACTTCACAGTCCATTCTCAGTGCTTCCCAACACCACAGAGGCAAGTTCAAGAGTCCTTATCAGCAGTGCAGGTTTCTGCCTACATTAACAATACATGAGAAAAAGACATCCGCCTCCCCCTTCAGCAACAATCTTTTTCAACTTATTCCTAAGTGGGACAAAGCCTTCTTTCCTTT
Source organism: Chauna torquata (assembly GCA_013399475.1). Taxonomy (NCBI): domain Eukaryota; kingdom Metazoa; phylum Chordata; class Aves; order Anseriformes; family Anhimidae; genus Chauna; species Chauna torquata. The sequence continues at coordinate 20,927 of VXAL01011060.1, forward strand.
GCCCAAAGCAGACAATCTCAGACCTCTAATGTACAGAAAAATGCAATGCGGCTTGGACCTAGATCATCTCCCCATATGTAACATGCACTTCTGGAGAGGGCCAGAAATACGGGAATATTAAATGGAACCCAGCAAAGAAATTATAATGAGTGCATAGTTTTTGCGTGCGTGGGAGGCTTTAGAAGGCATTGCATCTTCTGGCATCTATGAAAGATAATGTTGGCAAACAATGAGCTTCAAAAAAGGCATAAAAAGATCTATCCTTCCCACAAAATGAGTTCTCTTCCTTTCCTGTCACTCTGCTATAAATATAGCCTCAAATATCCCCTAGATCTGTTTTATTTTTTCTCTGTCTAAAGTTGTTCTCAACGATGGACTCAAAGTTACTCAATTTTCTCTTTATTTGGTTTGATTCTTGAACTGCACATAGGAAGGGCTCTTGTTCTGCACCCTAGGAGGCCCTCACAGAGTACAAAACACTGCAGTGATCAAGAGCGACCACTGGCCTGCTAAATTCCACTGCTGACAGCAACTCCAGCTTACCCTGAAATGCTAGCTGGTTACAATTTCTACATTAACACATTTGTTGCACGTCCCGCTGCAATTTTTGCCCAAATGCCAAGCAAAAAATGATGCTTGGTGGAAGCTAATAGGCCTGTGACCATATTACGCAGCGTCCTGCTTACCTACCTGGAAACATAGATAAAGCCTACTCATTCCCATACAGTAGTCACAGAGAAAACTGAAGGATGGCAGAACCTCCCATCATTGCCTCTGATTTTCTACTTAGGTGAAATAATTCTCGTTACATCCACCACAGTCTTCAAGAACATCATTCTCACTAGCAGTCCTAGATATGTCACGGTACGCTCAGCCTAGTGCATTGGTCTCCACGAGGTCAAGACTATAAGGTTATCATAACCTTATCGAATGGCAGGTATAACAACAAGCATTACGTTATTAGTTTTACACTACGTTGTGTACACTCCATTTTGACTACTGCATTTGCTTAGTACAGTAAATGTCACAGTCCTCCTTAGGATTTTCCTTCTGACCTGCCAATAAACCCAAGCTGCACAAGCTTACATGTTCCTGTGAAGACATGGTAAATGAGACAGGAATTACCACCTGCTGTTCACTTGCACTTCCTAAGGTTACAGCCAGCTGCTGCTATTTCACATCAAATCACACAGGCTTCAGGCCAGAGTGATCCTGACACTCTTTATGGCTGCTTTCCCTCCCCCAGCACCACCTCCAGGTCTAATTAATCCCTCAGACCAAGTGCCAGTCCTGCAGCTAATTATTGTACCTGCCCTGGGGAACACAGTGTTTGGTATCACCCTGTACAGTGCCATGGACTCTCAGCAGGAGCTCTTTTATATAATCCCTTTAATCATAACTACTGCTTTCTCCATCAGCAAACCTGCTAACTAAAACAGTGCACCATAACAAGGAATTTTTTTTCACTTAGGCAATCATTCGGCTAGGAGTTATAATTTGAATACATTGTGTGCAATTCAGACTTTGTATTAAAATAATAAAAATGTAACATTTAAGAACTAGCAGAAGCTGTCTCTGACTAGAAATGGATCATTATAAAAAAAAAAAAGTTATTTCTTATAGCGACCTCTGTACTTTCACAGTGAACTCTGCCTGACACTGCACTCAAAATGAACAAAACTGGAAAAAGCCAGCACTTATCTATCCTGGTTCTAGTATTAGATGAATTTTCAGTGAGGCAAATACCTTCTCCACACAACCCTGTTACTAGTTCTGATGAGTGACCACAATCTGACCTGTATAAAATATCCTTCCTGAAGGCATGCCCACCCTCACTGAAACTGGTGGTAAGCATCCAGTTAAATCCAAGACAGGTTGGTCCTCCTCAAAACCAAGTTGGTCCTCAAAGCAATAATATTCTGTCCTGGCTGTTTCTTTTTAAATTTTATACCCACTGCAGTTATATGAAGCAGGTAAGTGATTCAAACTACTTCTATGATATTTGTTAGGACTGGATGAAGTATTTTTGAAGAGTTGGTTTCCATCAAATTGCTCTCACTCAAGTGTTCAGTACTGCAGCACTTTGCATGACAGCTGCCGTTTGAGATGAAACGCCTACATAATGTTTTCTCAGTCACGGGACAGGGCTATAGAAAAGGAACAGGATGTACAGAGACTTCCTTCCTCACCATTCCTCTGGCATTACTAAAAAGGGACAAGATGTAAACTGAAGGGTGGTGAGTGAAGACACGCACTGCCTAGCTCTTAAGACGGGAATGACAACATCCTCGTCTTGAGAGCAGGTATGTGGCACTCTCTCTAGTGTCACAGCTGTTCTGCATTCCCCAGCGGTACCTCATGAGCCGAACATCAAAGGCATAGCTTGGCCCTGGAGAGTCATCTACTGCCAAAAGAACGTTCCTGTGAACTCTGAACAGAGGCACATCTCAAGTGTGAGCGTCCCAGGGCTTCAAAGTGGGCAGCCAGAGCAATCTGAGTTCTTTCCTAACTTCACTCCAATTTGTTACCCTGCTTTCAGCTTAATGGAAAGCAGTGGAGCCGCAGCCACCTAAAACTGGTGAATTATAACTGATAATTAGTCCCAGGAATGGACTAGGTAAATACCCCTGTTGCCTTTTGACAGATAAGGAAGCAGTTTCAGAATTAACTGCTTACAGGCAAATTGACATTAAACCAGACATCAGGCAGTTTTCTCAATGAGTCTGCTTCCGTGAAAGTTATGTTAACAGAAGGAATCATGTAAGTTTTTTGAGTCTTCTTATTGTGCCACACTAGGGGTATAGCTCAAAACAGTGGTTAGATATAGTTTAGAACTAGGACTACAATTTGCTTATACACACAGGACAATAAAAAAGGAAAAAAAACAACTACATGGGTAGTCATATTGCTAAAGCATGTATTGAAAGCTGTACTCTGTGAATTACGTTTGAAGTAACACATAGCAAAACAAAAAATATACTTTTACACACACATAAGAATATCACTTAGGGAACATCATCAATACATCACTACATTTGCTGCAGCTTTTGACAGCATATTCATGTAAAGGAAACGGAAGAATATTTAATCAGGAAAGAAAAAGAGCTGTGGACAACACTAATTTATACTAGTGAAAGCTGAGCAGTCCTTCTATTAAGGCAGAAAAAATTCATGAGCAGTATTTGCAGAAAAAACTAGGAGAAACATTCAGTAATGTATAATCAAACATCACCAAGGATAGTCTTGGAAGACACTGACAGAACATACTTAAGTTATGTAAAATTATATTAAATTAATATAATACCCTGACTATAATAATATACTTTTTTGCTTTGACAAGACGTTGAATGAGGATACAAATTAGCTGCATGCACTGTTTGATTTGAACAAAGCTTCCTTTTACATCACTGATTTACCTGCATTTGCTATAGTTAGCAATGCCTCAAAAACTGGAGTCTTGCTTTTGAGAGGGCAATAAATCAGGTTAATTTACATACTACTACTTATTTTGTGAAGCAAACCTGTTCCCTTCTAAAAAAACGTGCCAAACCTCTAATGAAAAATAAGAAAAAATAAGACAGCTTTAAAAGAAGGTGAAGAATTAATGATCATGGTTTATTCATCACTCAGTAGCTAGTATTTTCTGAATTATGAATGAGATACTAACTCTAATGATGTCAATAGAGATTTTCCATTTATTGTCAGTAGGAACAGGAAAAGGCCCAAAATATTTTCTCTATATTCTTAGAAACATATTAACTAAGGACAATACACACCTATTAAAAACAGGCTGTATCAATTTTTCTTTAGAAAGGATCAAGTAAAAATGCATTGCTTATGTATCTTCAATTCTCTTTAATATGGGACAGTTTATAAATGTGGTGTCCATAATGTAACAAGTGAAGCAATACTTCAGTTTAAAAATATAGCCTGTACTTATACCTATACATACACACATATTTGTATTTATTTCAGTAAATAGTCTGCTTCCAGGCCCATGTCTGTCTATATTAGAAAAATTTTACAGAGTTTTCCGGCACAGAAGAGTAGAACCTGCAAAACTCCTATTGCAAAGCAGTGATTTCTCTTTAGTGGGCAGCAAATAAACAGCAAATATATTGAAAGTAAATAGGGAAGATGAAAGGGTTAAATAGAAGAGAACATTATATCACTACCTGAGCCCAACTGGTTTAACAGTATGTAAAGAACCTGTTTCATCTTCAAGTCAATAAAGGTTAATACAATCAAATAAACTTCTGAATCCCTGTCTTTTCTAGAGCTTAATCTCTTCTGTTGAAGAAGTTCGAGAGATGTTATCAATTTTGTGCAAAACCAGCAGCTAGGAAAATTTACTTAAATATACCAAAAGGAGAAAGTAATTTCATGAAAATACTTAAGTATGGCTTCTGGGTGGCTTCTCATTATACCTAGACCAAAAACCAATTTAAAGCCAGCTGCTAGCTGCTGATTTCTAGACCTAATAAACTAGGAATCTCTCATTCATGTGAAGTAAAGGACAGAAGATATTTATTACAACATTTACAAAAGGACAACAGCAAACCAATTAAGACACTCAGTACTAGCCGTTCCACTACCAAACATTCACCTGTGAAGGTCTATTTCCATTAAGCAGGGTACAATCTCTACTTGGAACACATACCCTTTGCAGTCCTTCCATTATGAACTCTTCAAAGGCTTTTTTAAAACTGGAATAGAGCTGAGCAACTGGAACCAAACAGTGGATTGACATCAGCATTTATTCTAATAGCCCAAAGGCTAAAAACCATCATTTTTAATTTTGCCAAGGCTCAGTACAGTAATGCAAATCTGCATGGACATGTCATGAAGCCATGTCCTCTGGAAAAAAAAAAAAAAAAAAAGGGCATCTAAAAGACCTACTAACATTTGTGTATCTTAACTGGTATATGAGGAAAGCTAGTTCTGCATTTGGCCTAAATATTCAGTCTACCAGAACATTAAAGTAGATATCTGATATAAAAATATCTAAGATTAAAAAAAAAAATTCTTCAGATAAGATCAGGACTTTTGAATGCATCCACTACTATCTCATCTGTGTTCTCATGAGATTAAAGCACATGTTAATCTGCTGCTCAAACACTCAGAGCATGAACTTTTACATCATCCATGCTACTGCGATGTTGCTTTCTCTTATGTATAGACGTAAGCGGATTAGGCCACATGGCATGATGAACTAGAGCCCTTACCCCGTCTCTGTAAGATGAAGGAGACTGGTCAGCAGATTACTTTTGAAGAAAACCTCTCAGATTCTTTAAAAAAAAAAAAAAAATCAGACCTGTTAATCTAAAAATGTAAGTTCCTGACCTCTGGGCAGTATTTGGATGGTCAGGTTCCTACTACTGCTTTAATTTATTGAAGATATTTTCAAGAAAACCTGAATTTCAGAGAAGTTCAGTATACACTTAGTGTTTCCATGGACCACAAATGAGAAGTTTTGAAATACTTGATTACTGCTTTTACAGTTTTGAGATTTCAGAATGAAGGATCTCTCAAAATCTAAAGACCCAGTGTGAAAACTTGAAGTGGTGTTTGCAGGGATAGAAAGCAATATATATATATATATTTTAATGGTTTTCTTTTCATTTCAGCAGGATTTTAAGAGCTTAAGGTCCCACCTTGATCTGGAGAGTCTCCACATTTTATTTCGGTTTCTTTTACTAATGAAAATACCTGGAGGAAAGAAAGCGGCTTTTATAAAGAATAAAGGGTCATTTTAAAATTTCAAAGTCATAAAAATGACTTGGAACAATAAAATCTTTACTAAACTAAGTGCTGGTTTCAAACAGTATGTAAAAATATCATAAAACAAAGAAACTTCAGGTTCCTTATCTCCAAAAGTCGAATCAGCTTTAAAATGTCCATCAATTTTAGACATTATATCCAATCTGTTTGCAAACTTGTCAAATCCAAATGCTGATGTCATTCCAGAATCACCTATAGGTACCATACTTCTCTAAAATTGTATGGTATAGTGTTACCTCCAAAAATGTTAATTTGACATAGGCAGTGGTGGAAATATGTACAGGTAACTAGCCAGGTTTAAATGGGTTTAGTTCTGATTTTGTGCATGACTGGTTGACACATATAATTTCCATTAATTAATTGTAAATCCCCTGGCACAGCAAGTTGAGCAAATTCACCCTGGGGACAGTCATCAGAAGAAATAACTGCTGTACCGCGAAGCATTAAATGGTCAGAGGCGTTGTAGTACTTACTACTCATGAAATGCACAAGGGAAATGAAAAAGAAGAAAAAAGGAGAAGCTGCTGTGGAGCACACTCAAACCCACTTCAAAAAAAGATAAAGGGAAAACCTGCAAGACTGGGCAAATTACCTAAGCTATACGCATGTATTTCAAAAAGAGGCACTTTACTACAGTAATCATTGACTAAACAATCAGCGAAGCTTCAGCTAGCCCACAAGGTGCTGTTCACGACTTCCTCTCTACTGCTGATCTCATTCAATTCCTCTCCTATATTCAGATAGCCTCAATTGGCAGCCCCTGCTGCACAAATAAATTTATGATGTCCTTAAATGTGAATTCCTTAGGTTGGGTATTTTTTGGTTCTTAGCAGCACTTGATTTACCAACACCACAATGTAGCCATAACCATGATCTGCATGGTCCAGTGAGGACTCTACTGCCCTCCAATACAGGGGATGTGTCTTGGTAAAGCAGGACACAACAGTGTCGAACTCTGTAGGTAATACAACACTGATAGTACCTACACCAAATTCAGATATGTAAATATGCTGCGACATCAGATAATCTTTCTGACTGCAAAAAATAAAATAAAATGAAATAAAATGAAAAGAGATTTTAAGATAAATACAATTACAAATTCAAAATATTCTGTATATTTGACAGAAAAAATTCTCATGGAAATATGGAAATATGCACCAAATATCTAACTGAAGAAGAAAGTCACTGTGTCATTAGAACGATGTAACCAAACATTTCCTAATGAAGCACAGATGTAAAGAAGAATAAACTGGCACAGCCAAATCTATCAGAACATTCACCCCTGTATTCCTCTTTATTTCTCTGCTAAAATAAACATGATATTTAAAAATTAAAACTACCTTTATGTTTCCACAACTAGACCGTGCTCTGTCTAACTGTCTGGATGTGTTTAAGAGGTGATAATATTGTTATTATTAAAAATATTAAATACATACAAAGAGCTAGTACATGCATAAGTATTTGTTTATAATTCACTAAATAATAGATATATTTTACATGAAATCTAGAACTACATTTACTATAAATCGACTGGCCCTCTGCATTGTGGGAGCCCATGCAAGGCGTGAAAACATTGCTGGGGAAAATGAAAGGTTTGGTTAGGAAAGCCAACTTTTATACAGCAGAGCAAAATCACTGAAACCTGCTTCCGCCCATAAGGGAAATTTTATATTTTAATGCATTACTTATTGTTGTTACTCAAGTCTTCTCAGACACTACCTGGTCACGTTCAGTATTACTGTCCTGCAGACACTGACTTCAACATGCAGGGTAAATGCAGCTAATAAGCATAATTAGCTCAGACAGTGTATTTAATTTAGTTTTGCACTAAAGACTAATTGCCTACTCAGCGAAGGGGAAGTGTAACATTTTTTTTAAGATGCTTACCCGAGGGCCCTGATCACCTTGATCTCCCTGCAAAGTGGAAAGATGAGATGATAGGTTTAACACAGCATCTGTGTGCTACCCAGCTCTCTTACATCATCTAACATTATACTGTGTCAATACAAACTGTGTCTTTAGTTCATGCTAAGACGGCTTTCCATTCACCTTGGAAGTGTCACCCGTACATCAACTCACCTTCTCGCCTTTTGGACCAGGAGGGCCCTGAAAGAAACAGAAGCAAAGAATTAAACTGATGAGTTACTGGTACTGGTGAAGTTTGGGGACACTGCAAGAAAAAGGTCAGAGCAAACCCCTGATTTCTTCATAACAAAGTATTCCCTTGTAATTTTTCACACCAAATGCTGGGGATATTCCAGAGACAACTTCTTCACAGTAACAATAATAGGCACTGTGCAGTTACTTCTTGCATATCTTGCTCACTCCATGTGCTAAATCACACTGCTTATACAAGCAAAACTATGCCTGATATGGCAAAATTTCTATTGATTTCAGTTAGGGGCAGCAGTTTATCTCCTATCAGATAATAAATGTTTTCTAACCCAGTAAAACTTCTTTGCAAGTGCAGTTAATAAATTCAGAGGCTTGTAAATCTGCCATTTATTTTGGCACCCTTCTTAGCTTAGATTGCCAAAGAAAAATGGATTAGGGAATCTAAAAGTAGTGCTTTCTTTCCTATCTTTGGAAACCCTGAAGCTGATGTTTAGTCTCAAGCACATTGTTTTAGGTAAAATATGCTCTTTTATGAGAAATTTGTGTAACATGATTTTGCAGAAGTAATATTTATTGTTACTTACCACCAGACAAAAAAAGGTGACAGTATCACAAAACAGCAAGGTCCTCTACTACTCCATTTTTATTGAGCACCTTCCAGAAAGCTACCAGCATGTTTCTAAAGCACTCGTTTTCATGTTAGTGTCTAGTGAATAAAAATGCTAGCAGTCTGCAGAGAACTGGCTGCTTACGCAGTGCAGACCCTACCTCCAGCTTTCTGAAAGATACACAGGTGTTTCATTACAAACAAGGACCTGAGGTACATATGAAAGCAGCTGGAAACAGAGAAGGAGCCATCCAAGCTAGCAGGGTCCACTGTTATAACAGAAAGAGCGTTGGGTGTGCGTGTATGCGCACTGCATGTGGAACAAGCACAGGTTCCTACCAGCAACACAATTAGAAATAACCGAGGTTGTCGAGCTGAGCGTGTTTGGGCCATTTCACAATTTACACTTGTAAAAAATCATGTGGCCCACATAAAGACAAATGCAGGGAAGGTCAGTCTGCTGCGTATTAAAGATGCGATCAACCACATGCACGTCTGAGAATTTCAATTGTAGCAAATTTTCTGCTTATTTTTAAGAGCTTCTGATGCATGCCAATGAAGAGCACCTGCTGCTGAATCTTCCAAGGAGGCATACGCCTCCCCTTCCACAGCCTGCCACTTCTTTCCATGTCCTGCTGCAGAGGACATGGAAACAAGGCTGCTGCCTGGCCTCCCCACATCCCCCTTCGCAAGGGCAGCGCTCGCTGCAGGCGGGGTGGAAACCACCCGCTCCCTTAGCTGTGACCCCTGCCCCCTTCCTCTTGTCCTGCATGAACTTGGCCTCTCTAGAAACAAATTAAGCAAAACAACTGGATACAACTTTGCTGTACCTTTAAGGTCTCTCCATCTATTTTTTTTTTTAATATATATATTACATACATCATCCCGTACTGCCCCTTTGCAGTGCAAAGGTTTATATATACACACATAAATACATATATACACCCACGCTGAGTACATCTACGCCATAGTCCACTGTTAGCTGCAGGCTCCGTACACCTACTGGGACGTGACATTACAACAGAGCACATTTTCAGCAGGCCCATTTTAAAACACACACATATGTGCCATCAAGCTAGTGAGTCTGCACACTCACACCATTAATAACACTAAGTGTGGAGTGGGAAGAACTGAAAATCACTCAGTGCAGGCTGTTTCTGCTTTTTTACAGCGAACATTGAGCACAAGCAGAGAGCTGTGGCTGTTCTATCTCCTTGAATTATCAAACCATTACTGGCTCTGAATGTCTTACTGGCTGCAAACTGCAAATAGCATGACCCCCATCTGCTACAGTCAGAATCCTGTTTCTTGGATCTTAGGCATGAAATTACAGATAACATGACATGACCGAGACTGCAGACAGATGTTGGCTTTTGGATCTTGCTGCGATCATGGGAGATGTTATTGCCTTCATCCAGATGCTCAGCGCCATTCTTACGCCCAAGGGTAGCCCTGCTTGCTGATGGGTTTTGGCTCCCGGCTGTCCTGGGGCGTGCCTACCACTGCCTTGCCAGCCGGTACAAACTAAGACACCAAAGACTGCCCCAGCTGCCTAAACTAAGCTGGCTCACTGGAACAGCAATGAGGCAGAGAGAGCGTGCTCGCGTGAGTGGTTCAGCAAGCAGGTCTGTGGACTGCTAGACCATCTCCCTGCTACAACTGTTGGCAATATGCTCAGCTGTCTCCACCTGCAGAGGTGGCCCTTGTGTGTCCCCTGCAGATTTTCCTCTGTTGAGATCTCAAAGTACAAACCACACCCAAACACGTTTTTGTTTTGGTTTTGTTTTTTTTTGTTTGTTTGTTTTTAATGAGACAATCACACATTTCAATTAAATGTTGTTCACCTTTCTCTAAGCAGAGTTTTCTGAAAATTACCTGCCCTCATCATATTCGGAAATCAATTTTCTGTTCTTTGCTCTCTACTGGGCAAAGCCAGCAATTAGGGCCGTTCGGTGTTTGCTCCCTCCGAGTGCTACACACCATTGTTTCTATTAAGTCACCCTTTCAGTATACAAACTTTTAATACAAAGCCTTCATCAGTATATGACAACTTTATTGTACCAGAAGTTAAAAACAGCTTTACAAAAGGCCACGAGAGCATTCCTGGTGCAAACATTCTCACGAGTCTCTGCACTTGTATTTGCAATGCCTTTCCTTTCCACCAAGAGGCTAGAAAAACAAACAAACAATTCCAAACAAAAATAGCTCTTTTGGATGCTATCAAAGAGAAGCAGTGGGGTTTCACTGAAAGAAAATTAATGCAATTCTTGCATGGCATGTTCACCCATCTCTGGCTCTTCCCTCATTGTTTCAATTGTTCTCTATTGTTTTTGCAAGTTTAAAAAGAAAAATTCCTATCTTCAGGCTTTGACATCTTCTTTCCATTTGTGCTGAGAAATTCTCCCAAGGTTTTCACTGCAGAATTTATTAGTATGTGTACACTGAGTGGAGGAAGAGAGGAAGAAAAATCTGAGGGAAACTTAGGTTTGCGGAGGCGGGGTGTGATTAGGAGACAGATTTGTTTAAAGGAGGGCAAGGTTTCTTCTGTTTAAGGGTACAGACACAAAGAACAGAGTGAGTAAAATAACACTAGCTTTGTAGGCCACAGCTTAGACATCCTGCTTTTTTCCCAAGGAGACTTCTGCACTTTCATTTATGAGATGGCAGAGATCAAGCCACTAGCTGCTGCACAAATGTGAAAGCATTTTGTGTAAGTTATATGAAACGTCTGAGGTCAGAGCATTTCTGAAATAACTTTACAGTGTTTTCACTGGAAACAGAGGCTCTTTTCTCAGAGTGTAATTATTTGCTCCAGACTACTATACATTTCCAAAGAGAGTTTATAGCCTGTTTCACATAAGGAAAGCCTTGTAAATCACAAACACATGCAAAATCTACATTCATAATTAGGCGACAAATACTACTGTTTTTAAAACAAGACCTTCTAAAGCAGACTGAAAGGCCTCCGGGCACCTGCCAGCCAAGAACAAAGCTGAAATCAAGGTCAAATCCATTCAACAGCCATGTTCAAGATTATTGGCAGGTTACCTTTTTTTTTTGG
>VXAL01011061.1:0-11162 GCA_013399475.1 Chauna torquata
GATTCTGTGATTCTGTGATATTATCCAAAATGGCTGCTGATTTGGAGTTCTTTGATTCTGGAAAACTTCCTGAAAAATGCCTGCAATGGTTTTCTTTCTTAACAGACAATGGGGTCTCCACACATTGATGACTGGGCCTCACTGAAGTTTCCCAGGTTGAGTACAGTAAACAGTAACTGGAAAGTACAAGCTGCTCTTGAAAATGCTTACAGTGTAAACTATAAGCAAAAAGAAAAGCAAAACATTTTTGTCTTTCATTATGTGTGTACAGAACAGGGCAGATTTCCTCTGACCACACAAGTGTTTCTGGATGTACACAGACACGGGTAAAATATTGGTTTTAGCACTTCACCAAGTAACTGTAAACTCTTTGCAGAGAGAGAGTGAATACATCCAAGAGTCTATTTTAGACAGCTACATTTCATGAGATAAGTCTCCATCTAATCTCCACTGACTTTCATGAAGCCTAGATTCTCATAGCTCCAACACCTCAGCTCAGATATAAAAACTCAGCTTTGGTTAGACGAATCCCAATTCATGTTTCTGAGTTTCTGACTTAATATTTTTCTAAGCTGTAAGATAAAAAAACATTTTTTTTCCCCCTTCTTGTTGAAGTTAGAATTTATTCTGTTCCCCCTGGGTCAGGATTTTCCAGTCCTAAGGAAAAACATGGTTCAACCTGTTCACCTTACCAGGGAATTCATGCTGCCAAGCGTAGCTGGTTATGGACACACCAGTCCTGGTGTGTTTTCAGGTCTTATCCACACAGCAACATTGCCACTATATCTTGGTATCAAGCAGGCAGCTTTCAGCCTTCTCTACTCTTTCCTCTCCCCACTTTTTCCGTTCCCAATATGTAACTTTCTATGCAATTTTATGGAATTGTGACACTATCTTACAAAACTTCAATGTCTGTTCATACAGGTTTGTTGTTAATAACAGGTTGAATGATTTCACATGTTCACTTAGTGAGTCAGTACCAGAAAGCCCACATATCTCCATCCTCCATTCTATGCTTCTGACAGCCATTGAACTCCGCCTCTTCACGGCATGATGAACACAGGCATTCAGCACTAAGAATCGTTAACTATGTCCACAGTCCTCTCAACGAACACCTTTCACTCTGCTGGATCTCATTGCTCAATTATAACCCAATCACTTATATTTTGCTGTTCATCATCAGAGGCTTCTTATCATATGTGGCATTTGCTCATTAAGGTTGAGATGTTATTCCCAGGATTCAGGCAAGGGTTAACATCAGTAGGAGTTGTATCCTTATTCTGTAGAAAAGACTTTCTGAAGCATGACTAAAATGATCATCTCCTGTTAGAAACTTACCTCTTGAAGAAATGAAAGGCATTGTCAAATAAAAATGAAAACTTCCTAAATTTCCAGTTAAACTAACATACCAGGCATGCACTAAATCAATTAGCTGTAAAGCTAACTAAATGAAACTATCTTGCTTTTATTTATTTTCTAAAAAGCGCAAATACTCCCCCTTGCATTTGCTATGCAGCCTGAATATTTAGTGTGCTCAAAATGCTGAAATACCTGGTGACCGATTTTTGAAACTGAAGATACCACGCAAAAAAACATGAGCATGTTTGCTGCATTTTGACTGAAATATCTTTTATAGATTTGTCAGTCATCATTGCTTCAAAGACACATTCACATTTACCACATTTCTTGTGGGACTTAACACTGTGCTGTGTGGAGGAACTTTGACTTGTGCTGGACTGCTATAAAAATCAGTATCAAAGCATGGAACGTATCGCAATGGGAAATGCTTATTAAAGTGCAGTTGAGGGGAGAAGTGAAAATGACCCATCTTAATGCTGTTGACAGCACATTTGTCTTGGTGTCTTATTGGTTTTAATTTGTCATCTGATAAATGTCCATTTATGTAATGGAGAGTTAAGTGCTCATTAGTTTACATTTAGCTTTGTGTCTAGAGTCAGGTCAGGCTGCTGAAACTGATGTTACATAAAAGCTATTAATAGTCACAAAAGGTTATTTCAATAAAAACAACTGAAAGGAAATATTGTATTTGTAACTGTTTAAATAAATTCGTCATTTAGCTGCTTGATTGACTCTAATGTCAACACAATATTTTTTCTTAGTGTTTTTTGGAAGATGTGGAAATTCACCCCTTAATTTCCAAGAATTCTTGCATAAAATGTTGATTGAATCAATTTTTAGAAACGTGAAGGTAAATCTATAACCTTGATTACAGGCAAGCACAGTGGGTGCTAAAGAACATATATGTAAAATTATTAGTTTATTGTGGTGTTGTATGGTCTCTAGTGCAAAGCAACCTATCTTCTGCCTCTCATCATCTCAATTTTTATTTGTGTTTGCTCAGCATTTCTGTGAAGTTATCATTGCTACTTACACTGAAGATGTTACAATAGAAGTTATTATTCCTAGGGCTTTTATCTGAGACCTGCCATATCTGATGAATAGCAAGAAATGCATAAACAATGGAATAATCCAAATTCATTCTTTGAGTTTCAGTAGATCTGGGCAGAATTTTCCCTCTGAAATTTGTGTAACTGTGAATATTTTACTACCTTTCCCTAAATATCTTAATGAAATACACTCAGCTGTTCTCGCCATGTTTTGGCATTGGGTGAGAATGTGCATAAGATTAAGTTATATATTGAAGTGTAGCCTGGGCAGCCACAGAAACCAAATCAAGGTGTTTCTAAACCAGCCCTGCCAAGCACATCTGCTCTATACTCACATATTAAAGCCACTGAATCTGTTAAGATCCAGTAAAAAATCTTTGCTAGCATCTCCTTGTACATTTTGGCTTCTTCCACCTTGCAACAAGTTATTACTTTGCTGTACATGTGAACTTTGACTTCTGCAGCTGAAGTTAAAATAGCTTTAGTCTCAAAGCCTTTTAAACACAGGAAGATATAGGAGAGCTTAGTGTGTGATGCACAACATTACTGACACCTTAAAACAATATGTGTTATGCTTTAAAAGCACTTTTAGGCCAAGCTACACACTGACTTCAAAACCATTCTGCAGCTGTGTTAATCATATAGAAAAAGCCAAGATGCTTTTGTACAGCTTCAAAAGATGAAAAATGAACAACGAGGACAATGAACTGCAGGGAGAATTATTTTCCATGTATTTTTGAAAATCGAAGAAAAGGGTTTCATCCAAATGACCACTCCAGTTAGTACCATACTGCTAAAGTCCTAACCTCAGCTTTCCCACCTTTGGAACGTGGCTGACCTCCTTCATAAAGCACCTTGGTTTTCACTGATGAAAAACACAGTGTAATAGCTGCATGGTGTTATTTTATATCCCACAGGTCAACGAGTGCAATTTGTACCTTGTGCTACTAAGCCACACTTTATGATTATCTGTACTAGCTTTCAAATCTGGCCCTTTGACTTAATTTCTCTACTTGGGAGGCTTCTCAGTTCAGTTCCAAGCAAGGCCAAAACTGCAGTCATTGTCTATCCAATGTCCCAAGCTGCCAAGTTTTCTGAAGTGCCACAAGAACCTTTCTCAGCTAAGTCCTGATTTTTCCATGCAAATACGGTTAGCAGCAGGAACTGAGCAACTGAGCTAAGAAGACTGGACTATCAGAGAAAGACAGTAAGAGAGGATTCTTCCATGAAAGAGTCCATTACTTTTCAGAGATCAAGCTGGAGGAGTACAAGAACTCCTGTGTTCAGATAGAGGATGGTTTTGAAACAGTTTTGTGTTATCAGCCACACTTCTACAAAACAATTCCTGGACATAGTTGGACCAAGATGCATCCACGATGTTTTTGGTTTAGTTACCAGTAAAGAAGTCACCAGACTGGTATTAAGGATGGGGGAAATATGAGCAATCAATAATCAATTCTAATGTTCCAGTGCTATGCAGAATACCTTGATCTGGATTGCCAGGTTGAAATAAGAGTGCATGTGTTTTTTTCTTTCAAAGGGTACCTATTGTGTTTTTCCTTCAGCTCTTCATTCCTATTGAACTCAATGGTCTTACTACATTTCATTCCTTCATTTTGTTGTTCAAAATCGTGCCTATCAGTTTTCAAACATTTCAATACATTTTTAATCTCTTCCTAAAACTGAAAAGGGTGCAAGAGAAAACAGTTTTAATTTCAATTATGGCCTTAAATGCATCAATATTTAAATGGTATCTGCAGCCTATTCATATGTACTTGCAAAAAGGAATGTTTTTATTACTACTCATGAGACAGGAAAGGGGAAAATAGAGTTCAAAAATTTTCATAAGTCCAAAGATTTGAATTTTGAAGAGAAAACTTCTGACTGTTTTCTAGAACAAGACCCCTCAGGCTCTCACATGCCGTGCTGAACCTCTAAGTACACAATATTCCTCAGAGAAGCAATCCATGTCACCCCACCCCTTTCCAAGTTTCAATCCTTCAGTAATGGTCACAATTTCATAAGAAGTCAGGACTTCTTCAGAGAAAGCAGAGGAATGAGGTGAGGTTATTTTGTTTGTTGAAATCAAAATGTGAAGCCATACTTTTCAATGAATGAAATCCTTTTCCACTTCTTTATAGCCAAAGTACTTAGCATCAATTCTTAGTTATAGACTTACCTCTGATAGTTATATGATATCATAAATGTAAGATATGAAATGAGAGTTTTATAATTTTAAGACTGTATTGTTTACATTACAATTCTGTTATATTTCTTTTCTTAATTTTCTCAGTCATTTAAGGTATGTATCTCACCAACAAATATTATAAAAATTTCATCTGGGTAATCTTGGCCTGCATATAGTTATATGGAAAACTAGTAAACAACAAGTAAACTGTACTATTTGGAAACATCTTCTTCCCCCCCTACCATTTCAGGGATCTAGCAATAAGCAAACCTCATCCAGACCATTAATTATAAGTTGGCAAAATAAATTTGCCTCTGCATCTCAATATCTTCTGACAAATATCAAAAAGTAACTCAACACTTGTGATACAACCTCCAACATTAAATAATGACTGTAGCATAGTTTTCTGTATTATATAATATATAAACTTGGCAATTAGCTGGAAGTAAGTAGTCGTTCTCATTTTCCATGAACTTGCAAACAGAGTGGTATCTTTTAAAACAAACACTATTATTCCCAGCTGCAAAACATCAAATATTTTTAAGGAGCAGTTTAAAACAAAAGAAGTGTCCCTAATAGGGAGAACAATCTTCTTAGAAAATATATGTAGGCTGAAAATTCTCTACATTATGGATAACAACAAAATCCAGATCATCTATAAATTTCACAGAATTTAATTACTATAAAAATAAAAAAAAGCATTTGATAGAAAGGGAAACTTAAAAGGAGCAGAAAGTGATAGTAAACAGTGAGGACTGTTGTAGTAACAACACATCAACTGCTACAACATGGAAAATAATCTTATGTAAAAATGAGAGCTTGTGGCGCAAAGACAAGGCTAGACAAAGAAAGCAATTATGTTCTTATCTACTGGCAATTGCAAAAGGAGAAGTCAAGTGTAATATCTTGTATTAGGAGGCAAAGTACCAAACATGAGGCCACAGTTATAATTTTTATTTCAGACGTGTAATTACAGGAAGTCGTAAGACAACAACNGAATGAAAATAAAGTTTAATCAAGAGCTATGTTGCTTGGTTTTGCTCTGTAAAGGTCTGATGGATAGATTAGCTTTCCCCTTATCCATGCAACTCAAAGAAATGCAGTGAGCAATTCAAGTAAGAAAGATTCAGTCACTTTGACTGGTATATAAGTTGCTTCATTTAGAATGAGAATTCCAGTGAACTTTTGAATATTTTGGCAAATCATGTTACATACTTAGCTACCATGAATTTAGTGAAGGCTTGTTATAGATTTTAACGTTCCTTATTCTATTCTCTTTGTTGAATAACAAAGCTCCAGCCATCATAAAATCATCTGAGAACTGCACTGATATAACATTGAATTAGCCCCTTATTGGCTGGCAACAATTAATATTTTGCTCATTACGACTGCTACCTTGAACTGTGATTGTTGAAGGGCAATTCACAACCCAGGAAGATAAATTCACCTCCAGAAAGCAATCCTAATAAAAATTTTTGTACAATGTGATTTTTTTCTTCAAACTTTCTGCCTGGAAATGAAGCACTTATTCCCTCTTCCAAGCTTCCTGTTATGCAAGCTCCTAATTTAAGTGTTCCCATACAACAAATAGACCTTTCATATAATATAACCGTTTACATATCAAAGTCTCCTTGACAAATTCACAAGGTATCTCTGACAGCTTCTCAACAACTGATATACAACTTGACACATGTAGTCTTTTAAAATGCTGTAGGAGAACAAAATATTTATCATCAGATCATATATATGTTAGTAGAAAATATTAAGTTTTTACATTTGCATTAGTAATAGTGGATCAGGATAAACATTTGAATCAAATCAGCATGGAATAAACTCAAAGATAAGGTTTTAGAGGAAACTAGCATAAGGTGGTGACTGTAAACATGTAACAACACCAAGAAATAACAGGACAATGGCACCAGTTCAGATAAAGTTGGATTCGGGCCCCCATTTGTAGGTACAAATAGCACCAGTAAGAAGGATAGTTTCTTAATCACACAGGATGCCTGAATCTCTGCTGAACATATTAAGACCATACAATGTCACTGCACAAAAAAAATAGTAACACCAAGGCCTTCGATTTTATAAAACAGTAAGAAAGACATTTTTATTTGTGTTACTGTATTAAACCAGAGGCCAGTGACGAGACCCCACAGCACTAGTCTCAGTACAAACATAGAAGATAGAGACTGCCTGGGTCAGGAGTTTACAATCTAAATATAGCTCTTGATTTGTACAGGGCAGGGTAAAATTGTCTACAGTTCAGTCTGGCCAGCACCATTTTAGCATGTGCATCACATTCTTTTTTTCCATTCTGCTTTCCAAGACCAATCAGGAGGGATCAACTAAGAAGCGTGGTTCAGGCAGAATAGACTTACTATTTTCATTTTCTTCTACATAAATAATGCAATGTTATTATGGAAAGGAATAGAAAAAGATTATCCTCTTTTTAGTTCCAGTCCCTGGATGAAGGCTGAAAAATATATTATTGTAGTTTGCAATGTTACACTAACAGAGAGAATTTGAATATCAATAAGCAGCGAGATTTTTAAATGGATATTTACATATAATATCACAGTATGTTTACATTTAATATCATATTGGATTTAATTTTATTATGTTCAAGAAAGCTATTGGGTGAAGAATAAACACTGTGGGATGTTATCTCATTGATATGCAGAATCCACATGATAATCAAGTTGCTGATATAAACTCATAAGAAAAAGCTTCTGATATTTTATCTAGGAACCCTAATTTTATATTTGCAATATGGTGTGAAAGTATATACTGCAATCTTATTGTTTAATTATGAAGATTACTCTTGTATCATTTTTTTTTTCTAATTACTTTTACTCTCCTTTCAAATGATGGAAGACTAATACTGGTTTCTACCAAAAAGTCATTACAACATTTTTTTTAAAAAGTTCAATGAACAAGTATAATGTGAATATGCAAAATAAAAGATCATCCTAAACCTGTGCCATAACCCTTGTAAGAAGTATGTTTGTCTTTGAGTTAGAGCAGTTAGCATGTATTTCCAATATCCCAAGCAAGTGTGAACTACTGAAGGAAGTCATATTTGGTATACTTCATTTTCTGAGCAAAAATATATTCAGGAATAGTGACTAGTAAGTATATTGTTGTATTTTAGGGAAGTCATGTCTCTTCCCTGTTTTCACTATCATTTGACTCATTTATTTTACAAGTGTGATGAGTCTTTTCTTTGTCTATGGCCAAATAAGCCTCCAACACCTTTAGTGGGTGGCATAGTATAACACATTAGCATTATCCTTTATCAACAAGAACGAATGTGGAAATCTTTCATCTGTATGCTGCTTACGATGAAGCCATAGACCATATTTAGCTAACTGAACATATGTTTCACCATTTTGTAAGGTGTGCAGTATATAAGGTGTTATTTTAGTTGTATCACTCATTACCACTGCAATCATAAAGCTGACATATTAGGTCTGGCTGACCGTTAACATAGGTAGTCATGTCACAGACTCCTTGCTATGACTGGGACAAGTCTCTTCACAATACTGCCAAGTGTTTCATGCCATCTAGTTTTTCAACTGACGGTTTTGAAACCCCACTTCACTCACAGATTGACCACAACACATAGCTAGCTGTTCCTTAGAAACTGAAATTCCCTCACTACATGGATTTCCCTAAAGTTCACAACCTGCACCCACGAGGTGGATCTGTAGCATGACCTTCATAAAAGTGTAAGCATCATCCTTGGACATCCAGAGCCAACCAGTGGTGCTTGGTGTGGGCAAAGTACCAGAACTGCGGACTTGCTGTGGCTTTAGGGCATGGGGCTGGCACACAGTGAACATGAGGAATAGTCTGCTGTGGCAGGAGATGGTTTATACCCTTAAAGATTTGAGCACTGGCAGGACTATGAACCAAAGCCTCTTACCTACTCACAGAATCACAGAACGGTTTAGGTGGGAAGGGACCTCTGGTGGCCATCTCATCCAACCCCCCCTGCTCAAGCAGAGCCACCTAGGGGATGTTGCCCAGGACCAGGTCCAGGTGGCTTTTGAAGATCTCCAAGGAGGGAGACTCCACAGCCTCTCTGGGCAACCTGTGCCAGGGCTCTGTCACCCGCACAGTAAAGAAGTGTTCCTAGTGTTTAGACAGAACTTCCTGTGTTCCAGTTTGTGCCCATTGCCTCTTGTCCTGTCACTGGGCACCACTGGAAGGAGGCTGTCTCTGTTTTCTTTGCACCCTCCCTTCAGGTGTTTATAGACATTGATAAGATGCCCCCTGAACCTCCTCTTCTCCAGGCAGAACAGTCCCAACTCCTCCCACCTCTCCTCATCGCAGAGGTGCTCCAGTCCCCTGATCATCTTTGTGGCCCTTTGTTGGACTTTTTCCAGTATGTCCAGGTCTCTTGTGTACTGGGGGCCCAGAACTGGACACAGTACTCCAGGTGCGGCCTCACCAATGCTGAGAACCAGCTTAGACCTGCTTTTGAATGCTATTAACAAATAGTTCACTCTCTCCCTCTAGATAATCCCAGGGGGCAGTATCACACACAGGGCACAAGTTTAACCCTGCTACAGACCAAGCAAAGATGACAGTGACAACTGTCTTTCACACATGGCCTCAGAGATGTGAGGACACCTCATGAAATATGTTTCTCTGTCTGAATTAAACAAGCTTATCCTTTTTGCAAACTGTTCTATAAAAAGTTATGAGTCGAATGTCTCTAAAACTGATATATCATTAAAGCCTCTACAACATTCCTGGCATTGCCACTAGTAATTTTGTGAGTTAGGATTGATTGGGTCTCTATTCAAGAATAAAAAATGAGTGGTGTGCCAAGAATGTTGACAAGGAGCGATATGAATCCAGTCTTATCTCAGTGTTACTGCTCTTGCCAGTCACTATCTTACTATTAAGATAAAGTAAGTTACCCTGGTGTGTAAACTACTGATTGAAGGCTGGAAAATGATTTCTGGATTTCTCACTGCAGCTGTAATATTGGAGAGAGTCTGGAAGAAGATGGATTGGCAAATTGGAAATTCACGTTTTAGGATGTGCACATAAAAAGCAATTTAATGAATTTATATACCTGTTCAGATATGTACTCCTCCCTGTCTTTCATTGGCATAAATAAATGGCATCTACTCTTCATAAATAGATGTACATAAACATGACATCTCTGCTTGTTTGTATGGCACTTTAGGCATACAGAAATATTTAAACATAAAAAAAGACATTACTTCTATTCTGAATTGTTCTGTTAGAGTGATATATATATCAATATTCGGGAAACATTGGTGTAGCTTGCATGTCTATCTGTAAGCACTGTCTGCATGTATGTGAAATTTATACGTGGACAATCCAATCCCTTAAAATGTTTCATTCTTTTAAGTGGCATTTGGATCAGTCCCAGTGCATATTTCTTCCCTAGATATAGCAGAATTTAATACTTTTTTTTTTTTTTCTTGTTGGCTGTCTGATATGTTATGGTTACTACAAGAATGAGCTGTGCAGAGAGAAAAGAGGTTATGAGATTCCAGAAATTTATATGTCCCAAGAAAGAATGAAACTAAGACTGTAAAGATTTTCTGAGAGAAAGAGACAGTCTTTATAGGAAAATAACAGGGAATTCCAGTAGGGTGCTAAAATCTCGTTCCTCTTATACTTAATTCAGACTAAGAATCTGAATCTCAGTTTCCACACCTCAGGTTCACTCCCAAACCACCAAGTCACTGATATTTTTTGAGTGACACTTGCTTTTGCTTCTTCTGTGAAAGCTTCTTTCCTATAAAAACTGCTATGTTTCAACAACTCAACATTTTTTCAGGAAACTGCTTTCATTTTCAGTTGGATGTCTCCCAGGTTACTCCAGCTTCATCCTCCAAGCTACCTCATGGAGCAAGGACGTGTTCAGTGTCCCACATGTCTTTATAAAAAACATCTAGCACAACACAACAGAGCATGGACTGAGTTAAGCTTTCATGTCTTAACATAATACTTTGAAACTTACAGATGTTGTTACTGTAGGGCTCCCTTTGTGTTCAATGGACAGCAATAAACACCTCAATGGACTAATTCATCTAAACTCTTTTGCTGGAATAGAATAAATCTTCTCCACAGAATCACAGAGTCACAGAATGGTTCTTCTAGAAATACCTCTGGGGAAAAGACAGGACCATAGGAACAGTATTCCTTGAATCCCTCCCATAATTCTTGCAGGATTCTTAACTCTTCACAGCTATTTTTCCCTGTTTGTTTTTTTTTTTTTTTTTTTCTCATTATCCTAAACATTTGTATGGTGGGTTAGTTTTTCAAACTTTATAGACAATAAAAATTATAACATATTCACTCAGTGAAAAAGCCTACATATAAATGTCTTCAATGTTAAGTATATACTGAGTTAAAGAGCAAACAAAAAGTGCGCACACGTGTGGTGGTTTAACCCTGCTGGGCAGCTAAACTTCACCACAATCAATCTCTCTCACTTCCCCTCCTCAAGAAAAGGAGGGGAAGAAGAAAGTAGGATGGAAAGGGAAAAAGAAAAAAAAAACAAAAAAAAAAAACCCGAA